>QRDG01000494.1:399506-753274 GCA_012064385.1 Puccinellia tenuiflora
CAGGAACACCGATCGGCTTAAGGTCAGGAATAAAGTCAACACAAAACTCAATGACCTCCTCTGTTCCATAGCCCTTGGAGATGCTTCCTTCTGGCCTAGCACGGTTATGAACGTATTTCTTAAGACTCCCATGAATCTCTCAAAGGGGAACATGTTGTGTAGAAATACAGGACCGAGAACGTGAATCTCTTCGACTAGGTGAACTATGAGGTGCGTCATAATATTGAAGAAGGATGGTGGAAACACCAACTCGAAGCTGACAAGACATTGCACCACATCCTTCTGTAAATTTGATAGAGTTAGTGGATTGATCACCTTCTGAGAAATTGCATTGAGGAATGCACATAGCTTCACAATGGGTACTCGAACATTTTCTGGCAGAAGCCCCCCTCAATGCAATCGGAAGTAATTGTGTCATAATGACGTGGCAGTCATGAGACTTTAGGTTTTGAAACTTTTTCTCTGTCATGTTTATTATTCCCTTTATATTCGACGAGAAGCCAGACGGGACCTTGATGCTGCTCAGGACTTCAAAAAAGATCTCCTTCTCTTCTTTTGTAAGAGCGTAGCTGGCAATACCTTGATACTTCTCTGGATTAGGTTGTCTCGTTCGTGCATACGTTGCTGGTCCTGCCGTGCATCCGGTGTATCTTTTGTCTTCCCGTACACGCCCAAGCAGTTTAGCAGGTTCACGCAAAGATTTTTCGTCACGTGCATCACGTCGATTGAAGAGTGAACCTCTAGGATTTTCCAATAGGGTAGCTCCCAAAATATAGACATCTTCTTCCACATGGGTACGTGTCCGGCACTGTTATTCGGAACAGATTGTCCGCCAGGACCCTTTCCAAAGATCACTTTTAAATCCTTCACCATATCATATATACATCCCAGTAGGGCGGGTAGGCTTCGTCCGGCTATCTGCCTCACCTCTGAAATGCTTGCCTCCTCCCATTCTTACGACATGTTGTTTTGGAAGAAATCGACGATGCCCCAAGTACACATTCTTGTTTCCCAAATATATACTGTCAGTCTCACCTAAACAGTGTGTGCATGCATTGTATCCCTTGTTTGATTGTCCTGAAATGTTACTAAGAGCAGGCCAATCATTGATGGTTACGAACAACAACCCTCGTAGGTTAAATTCCTTTTGTTCGTGCTCATCCCACACAGGTACACCTTCTTCATCCCACAACTGTAAAAGTTCTTCAACTAATGGCCTCAGGTACACATCAATGTCGTTGCCGGGTTGCCTCGGGCCTTGGATGAGCACTGGCATCATAATGAACTTCCGCTTCATGCACAACCAAGGAGGAAGGTTATAGATACATAGAGTCACTGCCAGGTGCTATGACTGGAGCTCTGCTCTCCAAAAGGATTAAAGCCATCTGTACTTAGACCAAATCTTAAGTTCCTCGCGTCATCTGCAAATGTCTTGAAACTCTTTGTCGATTTTTCTCCACTGCGACCCGTCAGCGGGTGTCTCAGCATCACGTCTTTCTTACGGTCCTTCTTTGTGCCATCGCAACAACTTGGCATGCTCTTTGTTTTGAAACAAACGTTTCAAACCGTGGTATTATAGGAGCATACCATATCACCTTGACAGGAACCCTCTTCCCGGGGCGCGGCTCGCCCTCAACATCACCAGGGTCATCTCGCCTGATCTTATACCGCATGCACCGCATACCGGGCATGCATTCAAATTCTCGTACTTCTCACCGCGGTAGAGGATGCAGTCATTGATGCATGCATGTATTTTCTTCTGCACCTCTAATCCTAGAGGGCAGACAACCTTCTTTGCTTCGTACGTACTAGAGGGCAATACATTCTCCCCTGGAAGCATCTTCTTTATTATTTTCAGCAACTTTTCAAAACCCTTGTCAGAAGTACCATTCTCTGCATTCCATTGCAGCAATTCTAATGTGGTACCACCTTTTTCTGGCCATCTTCGCATTTGGGTACAACAATTTGTTGTGATCCTCTAACATTCTCTCCAACTCAACTTCTCGTTCACTTCCGCAGTTAATCTTCGAATCATGAATGGCCCCGACCTAAATCGTCATCGGGGTCATCCAAAAATGAGCTCTTCGTCTTCGTCTCCCCCCATTGTCATATCATCGTGTTCAGTGAACATAGGATAGTTGTCGTATCCTCTTCTTCTTCGTTGTCTTCCATTATAACCCCTATTTCTCCGTGCTTTGTCCAACAATATGCCGGGCATGAAACCGTTCTCTAACAGGTGGGCGTGAATGGTTTCTTGAGGTAGAGTAATCCTTCATATTCTTACAGTAACTACATGGACAACACATGAAACCATTCGACTGCTTGCTTGCCTGCCTCAGCCACGTGGAGAAAATTATGCATGCCATTAATAAACTCGGGACAAACGTCGGTCACCGTACATCCATTGTCGGTTCATCTGCATTAGATAAGTATATCAATAACCGTTAATTACACTACTTCATAAATAGATGAGTGACAAAATTAATTAATATTCAAGTTCATCACATTAAAAGCAAATTAGGTACTGACCAAATGTAATACATAGTTCTCATAAAACATACACTCAAAACTAAACTAACATACAACTATCTCAAAAAATTAAAACCAACAAAAATGCGATGAAAATCGCAACTAAGATAACTACTGAACCAACCAACATAATGATACCAAGCCTCTTGATTAATTGGCATATTTTCTAATCTTTTTAATCTTCAAGCGCATTGCATCCATCTTGATCTGGTGATCATCAACGACGTCGGCAAACTTCAAGTCCAATTTCATCTTCTCTTCTAGGCATTGCAGACGAAGATCTTCACTTCTTTTCAATTTTTCTTTCAAATCATATTTTCTTTCTCAAATAAATTGAGCATCTCGACAAGAGGGTCGGTTGTAATTGTCTCTGGTTCAACTACCTCCTAGATAAATATCTATGTCAAGTTGGTCGGCATAATTGTCCATGACAAAATGAAAACAAATAGTTATAAAGTATACCACAGCTGAATCATAGACCGGACGAGGGCCGACGGGACGGATATCAAAACCATGGCACTATACATAAAAAAACAATCATACAAGTAAGAAAATTATAAAGTAAAACTATGCATCTATCACATAAAACTAAGTTTTTTTATAAAACATAAAAACAAGTAGGCTCACCGAGGTGGTGCCGGCTAGGGACGGCGCTGGCGATCGACGGCGGTGAGGACGGGGAAGATACAAAACCAACAAAGCATACTTTAATTTGAGCTCAAATTGCATATAAAACGAATGAAATCACTAACTTAGACATTTCATCAAACACCTTGCTAGTACTAAAAAAGTGAAACGAGCTAAACTATAGGAAATGAGCTAAATTAGGAACGCCACAATGGGGGTATCATAGGTGGTATCATGCATGCCATGTTGGCAAAAAGCTGACGTGTCACTGTAATTAATGATGAGAGAGGTTATAGTAGTATCATAGGTAGATACCGTAACATAACGGATTCCAATGCAAAATGAGTCTACAACCTAATAAATGTAGTATTGTATGATACCACAAATATGTTACTACCCATTGTGAAGGTAGTAACATAGACTAGTATCATATGTATGACTAGTATATGATATCCCCATTGTGACTAGTCTAAGCGGATTGGAATTTCTGCATGCATCCGCTCCACCAATGCATGGAGGAAAATGACTCGATTATGGCCTGGTAGTGTAACTAACGACATTAATGCTTTTCTGAAATTACCTCCTAGGCAACAGATTTCACAGCCAATTAGCGCTAACCTTGGGCACAGAGAAACCTCATGCACGCCGTGTAAACTGTGACGGAGGGAGTATCTAGAAAGTTCATCCCCACTAAGATGCATCTAATGTTTGCAAGCTGAAATTTGGTGCAGCCACATCACCTCAATTATTCTTATCCGTGTGATTTAAAATCTGTGGTCAATGATTATCTGTTTGGAACGCAACCTCGGTCCGTAGCGTTTCCCAATCATCGTCTCACACACATGCGGCAGAGCCACCATCCGTTTTCTTCCTCTTCTACGTTATAATCTCGGTGATGGTGCACTTCCTCTTCCACATCTACATGAACAATAACGGCAGATGGCATTGATGGATATCTCGAGAAGTTTCTGTACTACATTTGATTCCCCAAACTGAGTCCCCTCCGCTCCCTTTTTTTTATGTTTGGAGCAGAGCTTGTCCTCCCGTGAGGCTCATTTCCTAGATCTTCCTTGCAATTTGCCTGATCGTCTTTTGCCAGCTGAGACTACTACTAATACGGGCACGATTTTTTTATCAGGAGCGATACGTTGGCGAGGATCTTTCCCATCACCTGGCTCGTCGTAGTCAAGATCGCCCCTCCTCCGCTAGAGTATATATTTTTCCTCTTCGTTCCTGCTGTGATGAGAAGAGCAAGCCAACCGAAGCAATATCGATCCATGGACCATGGCGTGAAAATCTGTGTATTTGGTGAGTCATCAGTTCCTGCCGAACCTTCTCTCTACCATCTTACCCATTTTTTATCTTTCCTGCAGCAATCACCTTTCCCTAATTTTCTTCCGCGTGTAAATTAGTTAAACATAGCCTACTTCCGGTCCACAAAATATATATGTTATAATGTTTCAGCAACTTTTCATGATCAGTTTTGAGTGATGCATTGCTAATCTCTACGTTGTGTTAACAATTTCAATTTTTCTCTACAGTGTACTGTGTATATGCCAATAATTAATCCGCATGAGGTCAGTACATGAAGATGTATTCATCATATGTTCAATGACTATTTTCTTCTATTTCTTTTCTGTTAGTATTGATTCGTGAATCAGGATGGATGCATCATGGATTCTTGAGCACATGTGATAAACATATGTCAAAATAGAATTTTCTGTTACGCTGTTACCTTCTATATGACTCTGGACATTATATTCAATGGTATATTGCTTATTATTATATATTTCTAACTGAATATGTTTTCGAGCTACCAAAATATACTTTATGAGTCCCCTTTCCCAGTTACCAGCACAATATTATAAGGGTTGTTACTATATTAGCACTATTAGACCTAGATAAGTGTTTATATAGCTTAACATTTATGAGCGGATTTTATTTTGCAATAAGCACGATTTCACAGACTTCATGTTTGTTTTTTTTGCATACATGAAAACCATCTTCAATTCCCGCGGAAACGCGCAGGAAATCAACTAGTTAATATTATTGTGCGGCACACTCGTTCGTGCCTTTGTGGCTGATCAGGGTCCTTCACGAGAAGAAACCATATGTCGATATGGTGACACATAAGGGAATACCACAACATCGATGGTGGCCACCCCTGACCCCGTGCGCCCACGCCGGGCCGCACCCGGCGGCCACCGCCGGCATCCCGTCTCGGCCGCCCGAGACCTCCCCCATCCCGTCGCTGCCGGGCATGGTCCGTGCGGCGCGGCGGCGGCGGATTTCCTCGAAAGTCGATCTGGAGGGCAAGGCGGTGGCGCTCCGATCTGGCCTTCTCCAGTGATAGTGTTGTGGGGGGTGGCGGCTACCATGGTGCAGCAGTGACGGTCGGAGGCGGCGGCGCTAGCGGGTGCAGTGGTATGGAGCGACAGGGCCCGATCTGGGTCTTTGGCCCGGACGGGTTTCGGTCACTCGACCAACTGCGCCTACGGGAGCTCGGTGACGGCATGCGGAGGTGTTCTTGGGCTACTCCCACAGTACGAGGACGCTTGGGGGCAGCAGCACTAGGCATGGCGGCAACGGCCCCCTTCTTCGCCGAAGGTGGTCGGCCATGGCTGGTTGTGGTTTATCCCACATCTAGTCTCGGTGACGAGTTGGGGAGGCGTGGTTGTCGGTGAAAACCGAGCTCCGACTCCAGCCAGGGCGAGCGATGGCGGTGTCTCCACACCGTTACCTTGCTGAAGGCATCTCCTTTACAACCACCGTCTAACCTCTCGTCCTGCTCCGGGGGAAACCCAAATGATGGCGACGCTGCGGTGTCGCTTTCCCTCTTGAGGGCATCGTTCATGGAGCAGTGCTGGACGCATGTGGTGTGTGCTGAGAGTCTGTTGGACCGGTTGTGCTCATGGATTGCTATTGGACGGCTTGTTTGATGCCTCCGGATATAGATGATGTGCATTAGTGTGTGAGGTCTAGGCACTTGGCTCTGATCGGTCCACCCCTTTCATCAAAACGAAGTTGTCAATTCTCGATATAAAAACGTTTTCCTTTCTGCCTGGTGCCACTGACCACTGTTCTAGTTGTTTCCGACATGTAGATTCATTCTTGTGTTTGTCTTTCTAAATATGAATGCATATTGACATGCTAGATCGGTCATTCCGTTATTGAAGTGACTTTTATATGTGATTATGCAATTTTACTAATTTCCATTTTGAGACATGCTTTGTGTCTTGCAATTATTAACTCGTGTTTTATTTTAGTCCCTTCAGAGATGACACATGCAGGCACTTCAAGCAATGCCGATGATGGCACTTCAGCCAGTATAGAGGACCCCGTCAAAGCAAAGGATGATGGCACTTCAGCCACTATGGAAGACTCAGTTGAAGAAAAGGATGATGGCACTTCAGCCAGTATGGAAAACTCCGTCGAACAAAAAGGATTAGGACATTGAACAAGAAGACTCTCCTGTGAACTCTGATACCATAGAAGTGGAAGAGGAGAACGAAAAGGCTGAGGAACAGGGCAAGGTCATGATGGTAAGCGTTCCCCCATACAACAACAAAGACACTAACAACATAGAATGGCAAGAGGAAGACTGCTGGAAAGGTGGCAACTCGCCTTCATACAACAGCAAAGACACCAACAACAAAGAATGGCAAGAGGAAGACTGATGGAAAGGTGGAAACTCACCTTCATATTGAAGACGATCAAGTATTGTCTAGGAAACAGGTTGAGGCCATCTTGCACTGATTCGAAGCGAAGTGGTAAGTTTATGGATGTACACAGGTTGGGTTGTTTTAATTATTGTTTCAATTGATATTCGTATAATGTTTTGAATTAGTGAAGTAGTGATCTTGCAATGTTTGATGTGGGCGGGACTACCATGACGGGGGATGAGCTGTTAAATTGATTAGATGAAGCTGACAATGCCATGAAACTTATGAATGCTTTCGTCGAATGCCTCAAGTTTGATGATCTCGAGAAAGACCTCAATTCTGGAGGTGGGATAATGATTCTCAATTCTCTTATTCTTGAGATCATCAAACTTGAGGCATTCGACGAAGTCTTCCATAAGTTTTAGGACACTGTCAGCTTCATCTAAGCACTTTAACAGCTCACCCCCCGTCATAATAGTCCCGCCCACATCAAACATCGCAAGATCACTCCTTCACCAATTCAAAACATTATATGAATATCAATTAAAACAATAATTAAAACAACTCAACCTGTTTACATCCATAAACTTACCAGTTCGCTTCGATTAAGCGCCAGATGTCCTCAACCTGTTTCCTAGACAATACTTGATCGTCTTCAATATGAAGGTGAGTTTCCACCTTTCCATCAGTCTTCCTCTTGCCATTCTTTGTTGTTGGTGTCTTTGCTGTTGTATGAAGGCGAGTTGCCACCATTCCAGCAGTCTTCCTCTTGCCATTCTTTGCTGTTGTTTGGGGGGGACCCTTACCATCATGACCCTTGCCCTCTTCCTCAGCCTTTTCCTTCTCCTCTTCCACTTCTATGGGAATCTTTTTGTTCCTTGTCCTCATCTTTTTCGTTCGACGGAGTCTTCCATACTGGCTGAAGTGCCATCATCCTTTTATTTGACGGAGTCTTCCATACTGGCTGAAGTGCCATCATCCTTTTATTTGACGGAGTCCTCCATACTGGCTGAAGTGCCATCATCGGCATTGCTTGAAGTGCCTGCATGAGTCATCTCTGGAGGGACCAAAAGAAAACACGAGTTAATAATTGCAAGACACAAAACATGTCTCAAATTGGAAATTAGTAAAATTGTAGGATCACATATAAATGTCACTTCAATACCGGAATGACCGATCTGGCATGTCGATATGCATTCAAATTTAGAAAGACAAACACAAGACTTAATCTACATGCCGGAAACAATTAGAACAGTGGTCAGTGGCACCAGGCAGAAAGGAAAATATTCTTATATCGAGAATTGACAACTTCGTTTTCATGGTTTCAATAGCATGTTTTTTAAGCAACAGAGCACATATCTTTTTTTGATGTAGAGAACACACCAAGATATATTATTGCAATGAAGGGCTCAATTTGACAGGGGGTTATTTTATACTGCTGCATTTAATTGGCTAGCAGGCGAAATCGAAAATAGTGAACACATATGTAATATTGCAAATTTGTTGTTATTGTGACTTGTGATGGAGATGCCAGACATGATCCCAGCACCCAGCTTTAGATGGAAACTGTATCCTTTTACGGAAATGACTTGCTGCTCAGAGGGGTGCGTGCGCACGCCCTAGTTGCCTGACACATCCGATGTGGTCAAAGAAGCTTAACCCAAACCGTCTGCTAATTATCTGACAACGTCCTGTCCGTTGCATGGGAGCGAAAAGTAGACTTGTAAGCTTTTCCTTTTTTTTTTCTTCTGCAAAGCAAACAAACAGTAGTACACGGGTAGCACGCAGCGCACCACCTCATGTAGTTGAGATGTGCAGGCTCAAGCGCAGGAGGAGCCGGCGGGCGCCTCCTGAAACACAAAAATACATTTGCTCAGCAACTGCTTAAGACACATTTCTTTTTCTCTGGAGTATGGAATACAGTAGGATTCTTGGGAAAATAAGCTGAATTCAGTGCACGGATGTTCAGCTAAATTTAATTTGCATTACATTTTAATTTTCAGTTACTCAACTCACAGTGCTACTCCAACCAGTGTACCATTAACAATGTCACTGACTAGATGATCCAGATTCAGTAACAGCAAACGCAGTACAGTGGAGTAGTAGTAGGCGCGATCTTGTAGCTGTAGCGCACCTCTGAACCTGAAGCTACGTATAAGATCATTAATATGTTTCTTGTGAATGGTGTTTAGTGGATATCATATTTCTTCCTAGAAAATAAGTAGATTATATGTGGTTATTTTTTAGCTTATGTGTGATTTGTGATTCAGATATATCGTAGTGGCTAATTTGAGTTTGTGTGGATGTTCTTCTTGAATGGTCAGAGATTTTTTTTCACCGGAATACAAACTAGAAAATGAAAATATGCCGTTGTGGTGTTTTGAAAATAAAAATAAGGCTAATAACACTTGACCAAATCCATTATTTTGATTTCAAGCACACATAACATTGATGCCGCTGTGGTGAGGCTTTCTTTGGTGGTCGTCCTCGGTGAAGTCGGAGTCGCTTGCTCGAGGAGAAGTGATGACGATGCCGCCGATGGGCAACCTCGACGAAGGTCCTCGCGTTTAGTGGTGTGTCTGCAGTAGTTGCCAGGGTGGCTGTGTGTGCCCTCGAAGCGGTCGTGTTCCATGACGGCTTGCGAGGGTGTTTGTATCGGTTTTAGGCCGGTTTCCCGCTAATTAACCGGTCAATTCTCTTCGACTTTTTTAAATAAAATGAGGCAATATGCCCGTTTTGTTTCAAAAAAACAATTTGGGCGCCATCAAGGAAGAGCAGAGAGCTGTATTTCATATAAGTAGCAGCAGTTCTAACTGTGTCCACTATGACTTGTACTGGATTAAAGGTTCTATGTAACTGGAGCACCATGCCTGTTTACAATGTGTGATCTCTGTTCTAACTGTATCATATGCACGTTAGTAGTTACCTCGTCTGATCAGCCTGTGTCCAATTCTTGTGGCTTCAGTTATTGATGTGTGTGTACTAGCTGTAGTGCAACAGTAAGGTCGAAACATCGGTTTGAGGCCACATTCTTTCAGTTGTGCTCTGGTGAATGCATGAACAAGCAGCATAAAGCTGTATGATGTTTCTCTTGCGAGGACCAAGTGAAAATACTGCAGACTAGTTTCAAGTCTGTACATACAATGGTAGGTTGATACAGCACAGGCTGCAATCCACCCAGGCTTTATAACCTGCTCATTGTAATCTTAGTACTTGTTGCAGATTCAAAGTAAGTCGCCAACGATATATACTGCCCTGGCACCTGCTGCCTGTAGGTGTCGTCGAGCTGAATGGAAACAGAGGATGCAGAGTCCTAGGTGTCTGTGATGTCCTGTAAGCCTCCTGCTGCAACGCTTGCTTGAGTTGTTATGTATGAAACGTACTGAGATTCTTGCTTCCCTTGAACAGGTAAGGAAAGTTGCCCTCGCGCTTTGACAAGGTCATGGATATGCTAGTACTTGATTGCAATGCATTTCTACCCCAATATTTGCACATCAATATACTTTGCCAAATTTAAGAGCAGAATTCCAATGGAGATTTTTCTTAGTCTTTTCTTTTTACAGATGGAGTCTTTTTTAGCAAGCAAACAACGTGTACCAGATGGGGTGCTCCTATTCTCCGACCAACGAGGAGGGGAGCTCCTGTATGGCGCCTTCACACGATGCATTTGCACCGGTCGCATGAAGCAATCTCTTCATGGGCCGCTTTTGGAGCTGCCCAATAGAAAAATCACAGTTTTTTTTTCCACTTTTTGTGTTTTTAGAATGTTTTTTAACCTGAACATTTTAATGCTGAAAAAAATTAAAAACGGAACAATTTTCAAATCTGAAACTTTTTTTACATCTGAACAATTTTAAAATCTAAACGTGTTAAAAATGAACCATTTTCAAATTTGATCATTTTTTAAATTTGAACAAATTTCAATTTTGAACATTTTTCAAAAGTGAAATTTTTTAAAATCTGAACATTTTTAATCATGAATAATTTTAAAATCTGAACATTTTTCAAAACTGAACATATTTGAATATTTTAAAATTTCAATAAACTTTGAAAACTAAACTTTTTTCAAACATAAATAAAGTGACAAAAAGAAAACAAAACAAACGGAAAAGAAAAAGAAAACAAAGAATAAAAAAGCAAAAAAAAAAAACCTCTAATGGCTTGAGGTGACCGGACAGAATCGCGTCGCCGCGGGGCGATATATAGGATATGCCGCGTGGAGAGCGTTCTGCTCTACCTGCAGGGAGACGAGCGGCCCCCAACCTACCTTTTTCTTAGATGGCGGCCACCCCGCACCCGACCCCCTCGTCGTCAGTTCCGGTGAGGTCCATTCCTTGTCGGGCTGGCGACGTCGCGGCCAGCCGCGCCATCCCCGTCGACAATTAGGGCGTTCACGCTCGTTTCCGTCTCCTCTCCGTGGGCCGCCTCCACCCACCACGCCTCATCTTGTTCAACTCCGGTCACCGTCGTCCTGCATTGCTATGAACCAGTTGAAGCGTCCGAGGTACGCGTGAAATAGGATTTGCCTACCTGATGTTCTGCGAGTTATTGGGCCGGAATGGTACGGGCCTTCATTATGTGGCTAAGCGAGGCACCGCTTCACCACAGCACTTGCTCCCTTCCACCACAGACACCCAGCCGGAAGAAAGCAGCGGCGTCGCCGGTGACCCTGCCCCGTCCGCGGCGGCGGCGGCTGACACACGCTTCTTCTTCCTCTCCCCTCTACGCGATTCGATTCAGGTGGGCTCTTCTCATTCCCGTTCTCTTCCAACTTCTCTCACATTTCATCCACCGCGGGAAACCCTAGCTAGCTAGATGGATTTCTCTCCCTAAACCTATTTTACTTGTGGCGGCAGCGTTCAGCTCAGGGGGAGATAGATGATGGATTCTGCTGAGGAGATTCCCCAACTGTAAGGTCCTATCTCCCATCTCTTCCGATTCTCCAGTTTGTTTGTGTATGTTCATGCTGGATGCTTCGTCTTGGAACCGATGCTACCTCAGCCCATAGAGCTCGCCGCCGTTGTCCGCCGCATGGCCGGATACAGCTTCGGCCCCTACAGTGACACACTATCAATCAGGGAGTGCCGGGACGGCAACATCTTAACCACATGCTGCAAAGGAAGGGAGTTCACATATGAACTGCATGTCAGGGCCCCGTTGTCGTCACCGGCTGGATGGGCAGCAGTACCACCCCGACAGCAGTGGACGGCTCAGATGCACTGATATCGTTTCGTCCAGGCTTGTTGATGATAGGAGATTAGTCGACAATGATGCTTTGCTGTTCGCACTAATACGCGCTTATCTGTGTAATTGTACTAATGCTACTGCGTGACCCCGTCCCTTTCGGTATAAAGGGGGTGGGGGTGGGTGGAAGGGAGGCACGCCAATATCAAAACCCTAATTTTGTTTATCTACTTTCCTTGTACCTTTACCTGTTTTAGATGTAGCTCTGAGCACCGAGCTCCAATTCCTCCCCCTTCTCTTCGATCGGCAAGTCGGAGGCCACCGGGCCCTGACAAGGTGGTATCAGAGCAGTACGATCTGCTTCCCTTCCCTCCCTCCCAAGGTTGCGTTCGCAAGGTTGCTGGGTCGCCCAGATCCAGTGGTAAAATCCCTCTGCGCCGCCATCTTGCGTTCACCATGACTACTGGTCGCCGATCCCGATCCAATTCACGCGAGCGCGTCGCGGCGGAAGCCAGGGGCGCGAACCTGACGGACCAGGACCGCAGCGTCAAGAACACGACGGATGAGGAGACGGACGACTCGGCGAGCAACCGTCTTCCTCGCGCGATGCGGGCTATGGAGCGCCACTTCGACCGCCAGCAGACAGCGTCCAACGCCGTCCTCTCTGCCCTTCAGGGCGAGATGGCGAAACTGTCTGAGGCGATGTCCAGGATGGCGACCAATTTCGCTCCCGCGACACCCGAGCACCACGGCGGCGCGCCCACAGCCAACAAAGGTACCCACTTTGCTACTCCGCCGCCGCTCCCACCCCACTCCCTGTCCCCCGTCTTCGAAGTTCCAACACCCACCTCATCCTCCCACCAGAATTACCACCCACCCTTCCCGCCCAACTTCGGCAACCTCACGCCAGAACAGCTTCCCCATCCCCCCTCGCCCCGTTGTAGCCAAGGTGTTCGTTCTTATGCCTCTACCAACCCAATCATCACCACCACCACTCCTATTGTCGCCACCACCCAATTTCCCCCTTCAACAAACCACTACACCCAATTCACCACTCCCCACTCCCAACCACAATACTATCAGCATCCCGATCCCCAGCCCTTTCCTCCCAACCAATACACCCATACCCAAGCTCCTACCTATCCACCACCAGGCCCATCCACTCACCAGCACACCTACCAGCCATATCCAAGCCACACCACAGCCCCTACCCCAGACCCACACCGGTACAACAACAATTCGCAGGCAGAGCCACAGCTGCGTACTCCACATGGAGAAAACCCACGAGCATGGATATTAGAATGTGAGGATATATTCACACTAGTGGGCATACCTTTTGATCATCGTGCACGCTGGGGTTTGGCACACATCAGAGGCCAAGCAAAGACATGGATCAGTTCCGCTGGATTGAACCTCCAATTGATGGGCTGGCCGGAGTTGTGCAGGTTGTTGCTCGATAGATTTCCTGACAACACATCTGCTGACCCAATGGAACAACTGCAACTACTTCGACAAGTCACTACAGTCAACTGCTACATAGACCAGTATGAGACCTGGATGACACTGATGCGCAGAGATAGGAATTACCTGCCCCAAGACTTCTTTGTCGACAGGTTCATCACTGGTTTAAAGGAAGGGATCCGACACACAGTCCAATGCCAGAAACCATTGACATTGCTATCCGCATACTGGTATGCTCGCCAATATGAAAAGGCATACTTGTCCACGGCTAAACGCCCAACACCCCCAGTCCCAGCTGCTCGTCCCATGGCTCCTCCACAACAAAGACCTGCCATGCCAAGGGACCCTAGGCCAAGAGCACCAGTGGACAGAGTGCGAGAGCCCAAGAAATGCTGGTACTGCCCGGACAATTGGAGCCTAGGCCACAGGTGCCAACCAATGCAGCGTGCTCTGAACACAATTACAATGCAGGGTCACTCAGATGATGAGTTGCAAGAAGAAGACATGCAACCCCTCCAGGAAATTGTTGAGGAGGAGATCCAATCACAACCTCTAAATGAAGTTCCACCTCCTGTCCCACCTGATGACAGAGAACAGGTCATGAATATCTCAGCTTCTGCATACAGAGGTTGTCCCACAGATTCCACCCTGTCCTTATTGCTCCACTTCTCTTAGGCAAGAGCAGTAGCCTTGGCAGACACAGGCAGTACCAATACCTTCATGGATCGAAAATTTGCTGTCAGAAACAATATTCCAATGTCCAGTACCCACCCCAGAACTGTAACTGTTGCAGGGGGAGGCACATTATCATCAACAGCTATTGCAAAAGCTTGCCATTTCTCCATACAAGGGCATAAATTTACCACAGAATTCAGAATTCTGGATTTACAGGGGTCAGATATTATCTTGGGAGTGAACTGGTTCAAATTATACAATCCAGTCACATTTGACTTCCTAGAGAGGACAATTTCCATGCAAGTTCAGGACCAATTGCTTACCTTCCATGACCACTTGATCCCAAGAGACAGATTTTTTATCTCATCTGACACCTGCAGTAAAATGTTAGCTCAGGGAGCAGTGGGCTATTACCTTTGGTCTGCAGCTGATAAACCAGAAAAGGCAAAGGCAACAGCACAGGATCCTCTGACTGATGAGCTGGAGAACCTGCTGCATCAATTCCAGGACATATTTCAGGAACCAACAGGACTTCCTCCTCAGAGAGAATGTGATCACCACATACCTCTTATCCCAGGTGCCAAGCCACCTAACATCAGGCCTTACCGAATGTCCCACAGTCAAAAAGATGCTGTTGAGGCTCTAATCAAGGAGATGCTTAAGAATTCAGAAATTAGGCCCAGTCATAGCCCTTTCTCCTCACCAATAATCCTAGTTAGGAAGAAGGATAAATCTTGGCGATTATGCATAGATTTCAGGGGACTAAATGAGTTGACTGTGAAAAACAAATTCCCTATACCAGTAATAGAAGACCTGCTGGATGAACTTAATGGGGCAATTATCTTCTCCAAGTTTGATCTTCGTTCAGGTTACCACCAAATACGCATGAAGGAGGCAGATATTCCTAAAACAGCTTTCTCTACACACTTAGGGCACTATGAATTCCTGGTAATGCCTTTTGGCCTATGCAACGCACCAGCTACCTTTCAAGAACTGATGAACAAGCTGTTTTCAAAATACCTCAGGCAGTTTGTTCTAGTTTTCTTTGATGATATCCTAGTCTACAGCAAGTCTGTGGCAGATCACAAGCTACACCTGCAACTGGTCATGACTATTTTCAGGGAAAATAACCTCAAGGCAAAACTCTCAAAATGCACATTTGGCCAGCCTCAAGTGGAGTATTTGGGCCATATTATCTCGGGGAAAGGCTTGCAAACTGACCCAGCCATGATTGAAGCAATTGCAAATTGGAAGACACCAAGCACACCTAAACAACTCAGGGCACTGTTGGGATTCACTGGGTACTACAGAAGATTTTTCAGTCAATATGCTCTCATATGCCAGCCTCTCTATGCAGCTCTCAAGAAGGATGCATTTCAATGGGGACCAAGCCAGCAGGCTGCCTTTGAAAAACTGAAAGCAACAATGACAAATCCCCCAATGCTAGCCCTACCAAATTTCACACTCCCCTTTACATTGGAGACTGATGCTTGTGCAACAGGTCTGGGAGCAGTTCTCATGCAAGAGGGACGGCCAATTGCTTACTACAGTAAGTGTCTAGGTCCCTAGAACAGCACCAAATCAATATATGAAAAAGAGGCCATGGCTATCCTAGAAGCACTGAAAAAATGGCGCCACTACTTTCTAGGAAACAAACTGCACATCAAAACAGACCAGAGCAGCCTCAAGTACATTGCCAGCCAGAGACTCCTTGAGGGTATACAGCATAAATTAATGCTTAAGCTGTTGGAATTTGATTTCACCATAGACTACAAAAAGGGTAGTGACAACACTGCAGCCGACGCCCTCTCCAGACAATTCCAGCTAGAGGATGATAGTGAGCAGGAGCTCTCTGTTGCCGACTCTTGTCATGCCACAACCACAGTGGTACCTGCTTGGACAATTGACATCACAGCCTCCTATTCTGAAGATCCCCACTGCAAGCAACTCCTGCAAGAATTAGCAGTGGCTCCTGACAGCAACCCAAACTTCTCTATGCAATCCGGAGTACTACGATATAAGGGCCGTATATATATTGGCAAGTCCTCTCACCTGAGAGACCAAATCTTCAGCTCCTTCCACTCCTCAGCTGTGGGAGGGCACTCTGGATCAAGAGTTACACTCCACAAGATCAAGCAGTTGTTCTATTGGCCAAACCTCAAGCAAACCATTGACAGCAAAGTAGCTGAATGCCCTGTGTGTCAAATCTCCAAGACAGAAAAAATCCCATACCCAGGCCTTCTTGACCCACTGCCAATACCTGCTGCCAAGTGGTCAGAGATCAGCTTGGACTTCATAGAGGGCCTCCCCAAATCAAAGGGAAAGGATGTCATCTTGGTAGTTGTTGATAGACTGACAAAATATGCACATTTCATTGCCTTATCTCACCCAGACACAGTTCATCAGGTTGCCTCTCTGTTCATGGATAACATTATCAAGCTACATGGGCCACCTACTATGATCACCAGTGACAGAGATAGGATATTCACTAGTAAGCTTTGGAAGGAAATTTTCTCTACATTGCAAATCTCCCTCCATTTCTCCATAGCTTATCACCTAGAAAGTGATGGTCAGACTGAATGAGTCAACCAGTGTCTTGAGCAATATCTCAGGTGTATGACATTCTCTGAACCCAAACAATGGATTGACTGGCTTCCTACAGCCGAGTGGTGGTACAACTGCAGTTACCACTCAGCTATCAAAATGTCCCCCTTTGAAGCACTCTATGAGTACCCTCCACCATTACTCACAACACTCCCCTCATTGGCTCCACTGTCTGCTGAAGCTCAAGTTACTCTGACAGACAAGCAACACATGATCACCACCCTACAGCAAAACCTGGCAAAGGCACAACGCTCCATGAAGAAATTTGCAGATCGCAAACGCACTGACCATACCTTTGCTACAGGGGATATGGTCTACCTCAAGATGCAACCACATCGCGAGCAAGCTCTGGGCACAGGAAACCCACTGAACCTAGCATCCAAGTGGTATGGACCGTTCAAGATTCTCCAGATAGTGGGCAACAGAGCCTACAAATTGCAGCTTCCGGCGGGTACTCAACTCCATGATGTCTTTCATGTCAATCAACTCAAGAAGCACTTAGGGCCAAATGCAGTGCCGAAGCCGAACCTACCTCTTGTCGCTCCTTCAGGTAAACTCAAGCAGACGCCACTTGCTGTTCTCCATCGACGCCAAGTTCCTCGTGCTGCTGGTGATTACGATGTGGCGGTTCCGCAATGGCTCGTGCACTGGGAAGCAATGACACCCGAGGAGGCAACCTGGGAAGATGTGGATTTCATGCGCTCCACATTTCCAGAATTCAAGCCCTGAGGTCTTGTGTTGAGGGGGGGGGGGGGTACTGTCAGGGCCCCGTTGTCATCACCGGCTGGATGGGCAGCAGTACCACCCCGACAGCAGTGGACGGCTCAGATGCACCGATACCGTTTCGTCCAGGCTTGTTGATGATAGGAGATTAGTCGACAATGATGCTTTGCTGTTCGCGCTAATACGCGCTTATCTTTGTAATTGTACTAATGCTACTGCGTGACCCCGTCCCTTTCGGTATAAAGGGGGTGGGGGTGGGTGGAAGGGAGGCACGCCAATATCAAAACCCTAATTTTGTTTATCTACTTTCCTTGTACCTTTACCTGTTTTAGATGTAGCTCTGAGCACCGAGCTCCAATTCCTCCCCCTTCTCTTCGATCGGCAAGTCGGAGGCCACCGGGCCCTGACACTGCACCGCCCGCTGTGTCCCGAGGGAGCCATGTCCATCCTCCCACAACTCCCAGCTGCCCAGGATACCTCGCAGAAAATTTTGGGTGCAGTACTCTCTAAAAAGGAAGGCGGCGGTTTGTCCTACCTGTATATGTTGGCGGAGTGGACTAAGGGGGCAACAAATTTCAAGATGAGTTTATATGTGTTGCAAGATGACTCATGGTGCCTGCATACCATGGCCACAGACCAGATCCTTCAACCGCTGGCCACACCAAAAGTTGTGCTAGTCAGCGACAGAATCTATATGATTGCCGGCTTTACTGACGACATTGTTGTGTTTGATTTTACGGCATCAAGTTTATCCAGAATTCCACTCCCACAAGAAGTGAAATACCACTATTATAGCACCACCTTGTCACGTACTGATGATTCTTCAGGTGTATATCTTACCCATGTCAATGAGTTTCACCTTTGCATCTGGCTCCACAAGGCTGAGGGTGTTTTTCCCTATTTATGCCACGTGGGTGATAATGCTGAGTTTGTGTTCCTGAAAATGTGTGGATGCACACTCTATCTTGATGTGACGAGAAAGACACTGCATAAAGTGCACGACACCGACGAAGAGGATCAACTTTACAGTTTTATCTACCCTTTTATGATGACTTGGCCACCCATATTCCCTGCACTCAAGGATGATCCTGCAAGGTTTGACTTTTGCCCTTTAAATGATCTGTATATTGCTCTTGTTGAGGTTACATAGTCCTGCAATGTGCACCGTTGATTGCACTGTCTGATATATAGCCGTGCAATGGTGTTAGATATATGATTGTGTCCTTAGGACATTCTGACAGCACTAGCTAAGTGACGTTAGATATTGTTTGCCTTATGATGTTCTGAAATCACTCACATACTAGCGTAATATTGTGAGGTGTTTATGACGTAATAAATTAGAATACAATATGTATAAGTGCTGAAATTGCGTAGCGTTGTTTTCATGTTGGCCACTGTAGTTGTTTGTCCTCAAATATTATCACTAAGCCATCAACCCTGGAATTTGAGCTTCTATTTTTTAATATAATCATGGTGTATTTTCTACTGCCTATCTTGAACTGTGAACCTTAAGCTTTGTATGTGACTGTTTCTTTTGAAACTATGTATTCGATTGTTAATACTCTGGTTTTTGCTGAGTGTGTCACACACAAGTGGGTCGTAGATTTTAGGCGGCTGGGCATACTTGACTTTATACATGATATATGAGTCCTATGTACCACCTTGTAAATTTTCCTTTTATGCGACAAATTGCTCGTCCAAGGTTGCAGTGATAATTGGTGTTTGCGTGACAGGCATTTCTCCTTGCATTATCAGATTTTTGTTTTGCTGAAATACGAACTAAAAATGGAAGCATGTTGCCCTGTGCTTGAGGGAATTTAATCTACACTGGCTATAGCTTTTGAAAAATAATCCAATATTTCTAGACCAAATTCATTCTTTTAATTTCTGATGCACGTAACATTTGAGCGACTATCGTTGTACTAACTACTTCTCATGTTAGTCAATTTTATTTTCTGATGCATTAGGTGGAAAAAGATAATGAAATATTCTAATACTGCATTACATCAACCTTGATCCTTCTTCTGTTTTCTTGAACCAGGAATGACATGTGAAGAAGGATATCAAGAAGGTTGTGGATGCTCAGGGACAAGGGCGTCGTCAAAAGAAAACCAGAGAACTGCATTTCCTTAATAGCAGCTCTAACCTTCTTTGTTATAATCGTAGTGGATTAGTTAGGATTCTATGTAACTGGAGCAGGTAGTCCTGTCCATATGGTACCATGACCATCTTCGACCGAGATATTGGTTTCAGGAAGAACTCCCTGTATGCATGCTAATAGCTATGTCGTCTAACCTTCTTGTGTTCTTTGTTATCTTTTGATTCCAATGCTTGTTGTGCTTATTAATTGCGTACTTGCAGAATTGGTCATCTTGTTTACCACTACGTAATTTCTTTTGTTAACGAAAAGAGATACTTTTTTAGATCAAATTCTGTCTACTCTACATGGACAGACAGCTATGGAAATTCTCTTCATGATCTTCACTGCAATATGACTGGCCTCCAACTCGTTTGAGTGCCTGCAGATTGCTATTTTCCCTTCCCAGCTGCTGTATGCTACCCATGGTTCTAGCTATCCGTTTGTGTGGGTCTCTTTAGTAGTGGATTTAGGGTATTAATTTTTTCATCTAGCCAAGATCACCGGTGTTGATACATTATAGAAAAGTTGTCATCATGACTCAGTATGACTTGATCACTCCTTGCTCATACATTTATATGGTAATTGGGGTCGCTGGGGGTGTTTTTTTGGCGCAGGTAAATGGATGATCACTAGTGGAAACAGGGGCTTCGGTTTGGCCCTTCCGTCCCGGTTCCCTTACGGACCGGTACCAATCGTGGCACTAGTCCCGGTCATTGGTCCCAGGGCGCCCGCCAGGACCAGTCCCGGTTCGTAGGGGACCTACCGTCCCGGTTCGTGTTACGAACCGGTGACAAAGGGATGCGGGAGGAGGCGACAGAGGTGGGACCAGCCCGGACAATGCACTGTCCCGGTTCTATTTACAGACCGGGACTAATGGAGGGACTTTAGTACCGGTCCTTGTTACGGACCGGGACTAAATATATTCTATATCATCTTCCACCCCCCGACCCGGCCGTGGCCAGGCCGTGGCCATTTTTGAGCTCCGGGTTCATCTCCATTTTCTTAACCCTTGCTCCTCCCAACCACGAGTTCGGCCCCTATTTTCTCCACCATTTGTCAAGTTTGGCGGCACCTCATCTACCCGACGGTTAGCACTCCGGTGTTCCTTTTTTAGCTCATTTTGGTGCTACTTAGCAAATTTTATTTTTCTAGTGCTAGCAAGGTGTTTGATGAAATGCCTAAGTAAGAGATTTCATTTTTTTTACATGCAATTTTAGCTCAAATTAAAGTATAATGTATTGGGTTTACAGTTGTCCGGTGACCATCTTTACCATCGTCGATCGCCCGCGCCATCCCGTCGCCGGCACCTCCTCGGTGAGTCTTGTTTTTATCCCTTTTTAACTTATTGATATACTTTAGATGCATGTATATTATCTTACTTTTTTTATATGTATAGTGTGTCATGGTTTTGATATCCGTCCCCGTCGGTCCTCGTCCGGTCTATAACGATCCGGATGTCGTTGTTGAACCGGAAATTCCAACCGACCCTATCATCGAGTTTTTTGAAAATGAAATTAATGATTTGAAAGCAAAACTGGAAAGAAGTGAAAATCTCCGTCTCCAAACCCTAGAAGAGAAGATGAAATTGGAGCTCCATATTGCCGACATCGTCGATGAGCACAAGATCAAGATGGATGCAATGCGCTTGAAGATTAGAAAAATTAGAAATTATGCCATTCATAAAGAGGCTTGGTATCATTATGGTGTTGGTTCGATAGTTACCATAGTTGTGATTTTTATCGCATTTGTTGTTGGGCTTAAATTCTTTAGATAGTTGTATGTTAGTTTGAACCAATGTATGTTTGTGAGACTATATGTATTACATTTGGTTATTTGCTCTACTTTGGTTTGAATGTGATGAACTTATATATTAATTCACTTTATCACTGTTATATATTGAAGAAATAGTGTTAATGGTTTTTTATATTTTATTTATATAATGCAGATGAGTCAGATGAGTCGGCAATGGATGTACAGTGACCGACGTTATCCCGACTTTATTAATGGCATGCATTATTTTCTCCAAGTGGCTGAGAAAAACAAGCCGCCAAATGGTTTTATTTCATGTCCATGTAGTGTCTGCAAGAATACTCAGGACTACTCTACCTCACAAACCATTCACGTCCACCTGTTGAAGTCCGGTTTCATGACCGGTTATAATTGTTGGACCAAGCATGGAGAAAGAGGAGTTATAATGGAAGACAATGAGGAAGAAGAGGATAATGACAACTATCCTATGTTCACTGATCACGGTGGTACATCAATGGGGGAAGATGAAGCTGAAAAAGAGCCCATTGTTGATGAGCCCGATGACGATCTTCGTCGGGCCATTCTTGATGCGAAGATAAACTGTGGAAGTCAAAACGAGAGGTTGAAGTTGGAGAGAATGTTAGAGGATCACAACAAATTGTTGTACCCAAATTGTGAAGATGGGCAGAAAAAGCTGGGCACCACACTGGAATTGCTGCAATGGAAGGCAGAGGAAGGTACTTCTGACAAGGGATTTGAAAAATTGCTGAAAATAATAAAGAAGATACTTCCAAAAGATAACGTATTGCCCCCCAGTACGTACGAAGCAAAGAAGGTTGTCTGCCCACTAGGATTAGAGGTGCAGAAGATACATGCGTGCATCAATGACTGTATCCTCTACCGCGGCGAGGAGTACGAGAATTTGAATGCATGTCCGGTATGCGGTGCATTGAGGTATAAGATCAGGCGAGATGACCCTGGTGAAGTTGAGGACGAGGCGCGCCCCAGGAAGAGAGTTCCTGCGAAGGTGATGTGGTATGCTCCTATAATACCACGGTTGAAACGTTTGTTCCAAAACAAAGAGCATGCCAAGTTGTTGCGATGGCACAAGGAAGACCGTAAGAAAGACGTGATGCTCAGACACCCTGCTGATGGGTCGCAGTGGAGAAAAATTGACAGAGAGTTTCCGACATTTGCAGATGACGCAAGAAACTTAAGATTTGGTCTAAGTACAGATGGCTTTAATCCCTTTGGAGAGCAGAGCTCCAGTCATAGCACCTGGCCTGTGACTCTATGCATCTATAACCTTCCTCCTTGGTTGTGCATGAAGCGGAAGTTCATTATGATGCCAGTACTCATCCAAGGCCCGAAGCAACCCGGCAACGACATTGATGTGTACCTGAGGCCATTAGTTGAAGAACTTTTACAATTGTGGCGCGAAGAAGGTATACGTGTTTGGGATGAGCACAAACAAGATGAATTTGACCTACGAGCATTGCTGTTCGTGACCATCAATGATTGGCCAGCTCTTAGTAACATATCAGGACAGTCAAACAAGGGATACAATGCATGCACACACTGTTTAGGTGATACTGAAAGTATATATCTGGGAAACAAGAATGTGTACCTGGGGCATCGTCGGTTTCTTACGGAAAGGCACATCGTAAGAAGGAAAGGCAAGCATTTCAAAGGTTTGCCAGATCACCGGCCAAAGCCTAGACGGCCTACTGGGGATGTTATATATGATATGGTAAAGGATTTAAAAGTAATCTTTGGAAAGGGTCTTGGCGGACAATCTGTTCCAAATGATGCTGACGGACACGTGCCGATGTGGAAGAAGAAATCTATATTCTGGGAGTTACCCTATTGGAAAATCCTAGAGGTTCAGTCTGCAATCGACGTGATGCACGTGACGAAAAATCTCTGCGTGAACCTACTAAACTTCTTGGGCGTGTATGGGAAGACGAAAAATACACCGGAATCACGGCTGGACCAGCAACATATGCACGAACGAGACAACCTGAATGCAGAGAAGTATCAAGGTCCTGCCAGCTACGCTCTTACCAAAGAAGAGAAGAAGATCTTTTTTGAAGTACTAAACAGTATCAAGGTCCCGTCAGGCTTCTCGTCGAATATAAAGGGAATAATTAACATGACAGAGTTGAAGTTTCAGAACCTAAAGTCTCATGACTGCCACGTGATTATGACACAATTACTTCCGATTGCACTGAGGGGGCTCCTGCCGGAAAATGTTCGAGTACCCATTGTTAAGCTATGTGCATTCCTCAATGCAATTTCTCAGAAGGTCATCAATCCAGTAACTCTGCCGGATTTACAGAAGGAAGTGGTCCTATGTCTTGTCAGCTTCGAGTTGGTGTTCCCACCCTCCTTCTTCAATATTATGACGCACCTCATAGTTCATCTAGTCGAAGAGATTTTCGTTCTCGGTCCCGTATTTCTACACAACATGTTCCCCTTTGAGAGGTTCATGGGAGTCCTAAAGAAGTACGTTCATAACCGTGCTAGGCCAGAAGGAAGCATATCCAAGGGCTATGGAACAGAGGAGGTCATTGAGTTTTGTGTTGATTTTATTCCTGACCTCAAGGCAATCGGGGTTCCTCAATCACGCTATGAGGGGAGACTGCGGGGAAAAGGCACGCTGGGAAAGAAAGCAATAATATGTATGGACGGGCATTCTTATAGTCAAGCACACTACACGGTTCTACATAATTCCAGCTTGGTGGCTCCGTATATCGAGGAACATAAGAATATTCTACGTTTGAACTTCCCAGAGCAATCTAAATATTGGATTGATGAAGAACACGTGAAGAATTTCGGAGGTTGGTTGCGAACACGTCTCTTTAATGACAGCACTGTTGGAGAACAGCTATACTTGTTGGCCAATGCACCATCTTCGACTATATTGACTTATCAAGGGTATGAGATAAATGGAAATACATTTTACACGGCCAATCAAGATAAAAAGAGCACCAACCAAAACAGTGGTATCCGCTTTGATGCAACAAACAGCAATGGGCAAAAGGACACATATTATGGTTACATAGAGGAGATATGGGAACTTGAATATGGACCATTTTTTAAAGTCCCTTGTTCAAGTGCAAATGGTTCAACCTGACAGGCGGGGTACATGTAGACCCGAAGTACGGAATAACTACAGTGGATATGCAGAATCTTGGATACGACACCGAACCATTCGTCCTAGCCAGTGAAGTGGCTCAGGTTTTCTATGTGAAGGACATGTCTAGCAGACCGAAGAAAAGAAAAGATAAGCAAGCAGTGAATGCATCGTACGACGTCGAGCCAAAGCGCCACATAGTTCTTTCAGGGAAAAGAAACATCGTGGGAGTGGAGGACAAGACAGACATGTCAGAAGATTACAATAAGTTTGATGAAATTCCCCCCTTCACAGTGAAAATTGACCCAACCATCGCGTTGAATGATGAAGATTGTCCATGGATACGACGCGATAAGAAGAAAAAATGACAGACACGAAGAAGTGTTGAATGATGTTGATGTATTGTGGTCATTTGTAATAATGTATGAGATATTTATTTATCCTAACTTGTTCTATACATATGTGTAATAATTGGTAGAATTTTGTTTTGACTGTTAAAAAGTTGAGGGTTTTTCATTAAATATTTAAAATATTAAATATATTTATCCTAACCTCGGATTTTATTAGTACAACGGTTTTACTCAACTCATCTATTTAAATGTTCAATATATATAACATATTCATATTTACATTTGGAAACATGTAAAGTTTATAAAATATGAACATTTGAAACATTCATAAATGAAGAAAAAAATACAAACGGCCGTTTAGTCCCGGTCCGTGGCTACAACCGGGACTAAAGGCCATTTTCGGGCCGCTGCGAAACTTAGCGCGCCAAAAAGCCCACCTTTAGTCCCGGTCCGTGACACCAACCGGGACTATAGGGGTCTTTAGTCCCGGTTGGTGTCACGGACCGGGACTAAAGGCCGATTTGAGCCTACTTGGTCCCTCTCCGCGGATTTCTTCCCCATTTTTGCCGCCAGGCCCAAGACGCAGACGCCTCCGGGCTCCTCTCACGCGACGACGCCGCCAGGCTGCCAAAATCTGGCCGCCGCCGCCGCCGCCGTCGCTCGCGTCCCTCTTCCTCGCCGCCGTCCCCCGCGCGCTCCGCCTAAGGTACGGCCCTCTCAAACTCTAGATCGGCGCGGCGGTGGTCCGATGGCACGAACCCTAGCTAGAATCGGCGGCGGCGGTGGTCCGATGGCACGAACCCTAGCTAGAATCGGCGGCGGCGGTGGTCCGGTGACCTTAAATCGGCGGCGGGGACAGTTCGTAGATCGGAAATAAACTTCATTACATTACTTAGGTTCATTACATTTACTTAGGGGGGGGAGGGGGAGGTCCTAGCTAGTCCTCGTCGCCCTCCTCGTCGGAGAGGACGACGTACGGTGGTGCCTCCCACAGATGCGCCGGCGGCTGCTGCTGCTGCTCCATGGGGACGTCCCGCGGCGGCGTCCCTGGCTCCTCCAGGATGGCGTCCTGGGGCGGCGGCGGCGGCGGCAGCTGGGGCACAGTCGTGAATACCCACGACTGCCCGAACAGCTCCGGTGGGAATCTCACCGGCTCCTGGTACTCCTCCTCCGGCGGGTCGTAGGCCTCCTCCTCCTGGGCGAGGGCCTGCACCCAGTCCAGCCCCGGCTGTCCCTGTGGCGGAGGCGGGGGTGGAGGCGGTCCCTGCGGCGGCAGACCGTGCGGCGGCGGCGGCGGCAGTGCGTCCTGCACCACCATCTCCCAGCGGCGGCGCTCGTCGTCGACGAAGGCCTGCCGGGACGCCGCCATGGCTGCCTTCATGGCGTCGTCGACGTCGTCGTCCTCGTCCATGGGGGCGGCCTCGCCGTCGGAGTCGACCTCCAACCATTGGTCGAGGTCGTCCATCCCCTCCGGGAGCGCCGGGTACTCCGTGCGCTCCACCGGCGGCACCGGGGCCGGCGCGAAGTAGCTCCGGCGGCGCTCGTCGTGCTCCTCCCGGAACCATTGGTCCCAGTAGGGGGAGCCCGGCGCGTACGCCGGGTCGTCGAGGAGGTGATTGGGGAGGAGGCTGCGCCGGCGTGCGATCTCCACCGCCCTGGCCGTGGGGTCGGTCGGGATCGGCGGCACCGGAATCCGCTGCGGATTCAGGTGCCAGTTGTCCGGGAGGTGGACGTCCGACCAGCGCACCGGGACGGCGTTCTCCCAGTGCCACTGCGCCTCCTCCACCCGGACGTACCGGCGGTAGCGCGGCGTCGGCTTCTTCTTCTTGGCGGCCGGCCCGCCGGCCTGCGGACCGGCACGACGCGGGTCCGCGCCGACGATGCGCACTCCGCGCGGCGCCGACGATGGTGGTGGTGGAGGAGGAGCAAGGGGAGGCAGTCCAGCGCCCCGGCGACGGCCGGAGCGGCCAGAGCCCGAGCCGCTGGACTCGGACTGGTGCTTGCCGCCTGGCCACCACCGCTTCGACATTGCTCCGGCGAGGGCGAGGGCGAGGGCTAGGGCTAGGACTAGGGCTAGGGCACGTTCGATGGAGTGTGGGGAGGGCGGCGGGGCTAGCTGTGTGAGGTCGCCATCGCGTACGGCCGGGGTTTAAAAAGGACGGGGGCCGCGTCCACCGTGGCCAGCATTGACTGCGGGACGGGAAGCCGAGGAGGCCGTCCAGTCGCTGGCAGGTGGGCCAGGAGCATTGACTGCGGGGCTCGGACGGTTGGGTGGCGGGGGAGACGAGGGAACGCGGCGGCCGGGTGGCGGTTCCCACGCGCGACGTGGCCGAGTGGGCTGACCGCGCGGCGGTTGGGTGGCGGGGTGGCCGGGTCGCTGGCTGGTGGGCCAGCCTTGACCACGCGCTACTGGCCAGTGGGTGGACGCGGGGGCTGGATTTTTCTAAGGGACCAGCCGCTACTGGCCAGGTGCCGGGCAGGGTGCTGATTTTTCTAAAGGACCAGCCGCTAGCCAGGTGCCTGGCCCTATTTTTTTTTCAGGACCAAGGGCTGTCATTTTATGTGACAAGTTGCACAATGCCACCCCTAATTATTTTGGGGTGTCATTTATGTGTAATTCTATGTCAAAAAAATTACAAACACATATAATTGATTGCAGGTACATTGAGCTATGGCGGACATTCCCTTAATTAGAGACGAGGAGCATGAAGATAAAATGCAACGAATAATCTATGCGAGTGCCCGTGAAGAAGGCGGTGGAGATGATGATGGACAACAAGGCGGTGGAGAAGATGATGGACGACAAGGCGATGAAGATGATGATTTCAGCTCACAATTTCTGAACGACTGCGGTGAGGGACTCCTGTTTGACGATGAAGCGCCCTTAACGACAAACTCCGGCGAGGTATATACATATATTATATAGGCTGACAATTGATCGATCGATCATGTATATATATGCATTTGTTAATTGCACGTGTTAATTAACGATTCATTTTCCAGCCCTCTGGATCGAGCAAATCTGTAAATAATGTTCCTCCTCGAGGCCTGACGAAGAGGATGGCCAGCGATGCTCCGAGGCTAACGATAGAGGAAGTTTCTCAGAGTGGCGAACCGCTGGCACCCATAGCGACCTGTCGTAAATTTGTAAATCAAGCTGGAGTCATTGTTAGGGACATTCTCCCGATCACCATTGCAGAATGGCATAAGCCGAAGGGTGTGGATGAGGATGATGCTTGTTATGTCCCTGATCATACGAAAGAATTGCTTTTCGATACGCTCATGATACATTTCAACATACCAGAAGGCAAGACGGAGAAAGTGAAGGAGTGGACTCTTAAGAAGATGGCCACACAATTCCAGAGCTGGAAGAAAACACTATGGAGAAAGTATGAAGATGAAGATCCAGCTAATTTCACCGGAGCACTCGAGAAGATAAAACATTCCTGGCCCGCATTCAAGGCGTACAAGAATTCCTCTACTGCCGTGGCTCGATCGGTCGTAAATAAGAGAAATGCTGGGAAGAAGGAATACCACCATAGGTTGGGTACAGGTGGCTACAAGTCTGCCATTCCCAAATGGTTAGCCTTTGAAGCGGAACTGGTTGCTAAAGGGATCACTCCACAGACTTTGAACTGGCCCGAGAGGGCCAAGTTTTGGTTGTTCGCGCATGGCGCAGTGTTGGACTCAGAGACGGGGTTGATTGTTGCAAAGGGAAAATGGAAGAAAAAGGTTGAAACAATCGTTCCGTTGCTTATTGACGCAATAGATAAAGTTCGAAAGGGAGAGTACCATCCCGAGAGAGAGAACGACGAGCTGACACTCGCACTGGGGAATCCCGAACACAACGGACGATTACGAGGCTTTCCCGGCGGTACCAACTTGAAGGAAGGGTTTCCGGACTGTGCTGACAGTTATAGAAGCCGTGGGAGAAAGAAGCAGAAGGAGTTAGACCGTTTATCAGAATTGGAGCGCATGGTTTCCGGACTGCGCTGTCAGATTGACTCAATCAGCCAGCACCGGGCACCTGATCAACAGCAGCAACAAGTCGACGTCGTCCAAGAACCGCGAAGAAGCAGCGTGGGTTCCACGCCGCTACAAGTATCTGCCGCAATAATAGAACAGCCGGCGGCTCACTACCCCGTGGATGATATCACGGAGAAGACGGAGTGTGAGCTTCATATGTTAATGAAGAACATATCCTTCAAGGTGGCGGTCGGCTATGCGTTACCAAACGAACCTGGAGCAAGCTACCATCTTGGTCAGATTCCAGCTGGCTATGCTCGTGTCGGGGTGGATGCTATTATACCGGGATTTGAGGCACTTGAGCTTGACTATCCTGGAGGTGACGATGAGACGACACTGGGACAAGTCAAGCACGGTTTCGTTCTATGGAACAAGAAATACATCGTGCTTCCAGGCTCAGCACCAAGGCCACCGACTCCTCCAAGTAGAAGTCCACCACCTACAAGTCCACCCTTCCTACCCCAGAGGGACCCCAGCGCGAGTCCGTCTCCATCTCCAGCTACACCAGTACGGTCTCCATCTCCAGCTACACCAGCACGGTCTCCATCTTCAGAGCCAGTCCAGCGGTCTCCATCTCCAAGCCAGTCCAGCGGTCTCCATCTCCAGAGCCAGTCCAGCGGTCTCCGCCTTATAAGTGGTTTGATGCGAAGAGGGCCGTTAATGGTTCGCCTCCTAAGAAGAGACAGAAAAAGCCGCGAAAAGTGAAGACTCCTGAGAAGTTACCTTACGAGAGGACTGTCGAGGAATCCGAAGCCATCAGGAGGGCCGAGGTTACAGCCCATTTTACAAAGAAACCGCCCCCGGAAGAACTACCCAGCATCAAAGGGCTTCCTCGTGACAAACTACATCACACTATTAGGTGCTTATACAACCCTCCACCAAGGCCGTCATCAGACTATGAGCGCTCTATTGAAAAGTCATACGACTCGGTGTTGGAGAACCGGAAATGCGGGAAACAGATAGCCCAGCTGGGACAACAAGCTACGCAATCGCTCCCTCCGCTTAAGGTACTTACCGACAAAGACGCCCACCGTATGGTACCTCAGGGAAGTGTCCGCCACTTCCCTGAGGAACCTTATAGGGTGCCTTATCGATATGTTCAAGGCAAGTCTTTGGTCACAACTGAGGTGGCCAAGTTACTACCAACAAGGATGCGTCAGTTGAATTCATGGTACATGAAAGTCGCAAAGAAAGGTATAATAGGTATCATGGCAAAAGTTAGAAAGGAGGAACACTTCTACGATGACTACGGTGTGCAAATTGATTTCTCCGAACTTTTCCAATTATACAATGGTTTACCCCTCGATAAAGCAATCATCAGTATCTTTTGTCTGTAAGTTATTTATTTTTGTAATTTAATTAAGTCTTTATATATATATATAGCTCACAGCACATTCTAATTTTGGTACGCTATTTGTGCAGAAAGAAGATGATCGACTACAAAAGGGAAATAATAAAACCGGTGGAGATTGGTTTCATGGACCCTAATGTTATTCATGAAGTGAGCATAAGGGAGAAACCACAAGTTGTAAAGGGAGTAATGATAGAGGCTTTCAAGCGACACCAAGACAAAAAAGAAATATTTCTTCCTTACAACTTCAGGTAAGTGTTACTAATTGCTTGTACACATTCTATTTTTGCTCACCCGGTATCTTAAGTCTAATTGATGAGTTATATGCGCATGCCTCTGTATGTAAATTTGCAGCTACCACTTTATTCTCGTGGTCATTAGATATCACCAGGGAATAATTGAAGTCTACGACTCATTAAGGAGAGACCCTAGAGAGTACAAGAGCTTGTTTGATGTCATGAAAGAGTAATTTAAATTCTTATCACATTACTATACCGACCTCTCTTTCATTCATTTCGTGATATCAAGTAATTAATTAATAACAGATGTTTTGTTCTTTCTTTGTCGAGTAGAGCATGGCAGACATTCGTCAAGGAAGTACCCGGTAAATGGCACGAGAAGCTGGTATGGACTCTGAACCAAGTAAGTAGTACTATACCTATATCCATGAATTAATGTAGTTTGCAATACCATTACCAAACTTAATGTGTTGAATTCTATTCTCGAACAGTGGTGTCTGGAACAGCCAAAAGGGACCCTCTTATGTGGGTACTACGTTTGCGAGTACATTCATAGGATGACTTATGAAAAATTCGAAAATCGAAGAAACGCAGAGGTACGTAATTATACATTGTTCACAAGTTTTTTTTGACAAAATAATATGCATATCAATTGTGTGGAGTTTCATTCATAATTGTTTAATTTTCTCCTTCTTTTAAAGATTGTAAGGAAGCGGGCCGGCCTCCTACCAGATGACCGTATAAGAGCAATTGGGGAGGAGCTGGCGGGATTTCTTCTTGATGATGTCATACCTGAAAATTCAGAGCACTATTATCTACATATATAAATGTACTATGATTTCATGCATGTATAATTAATGCATTTGAGTACTTTGTGTACGGAAACGTGACGACAAATTCATGTGTTACAATTAATTTGTAAGTGTGTTATATATATGCATCAACGTGTGATCATAGTACAATATAATTTATATCGACGTATCGACGTGTTTCCGAAACTATCCAAAACCCCGGCACTAAACACAGTACACGACACCCGGTCCGTGCAATTCTGAAAAAAATTATAAAAGAAAAAAAAAGGCCTAACGGTAGTCCCGGTCCGTAACACGGACCGGGACTAAAGACATCCAGCCCGCGGGCTCGCCCGTGGCCACGTGGGAGGCACTCTAATCCCGGTTCGTAGCCAACCGGGACTATAGGGGGGGGGGGGCTCTAGTCCCGATTTGGTAGTCCGGGTTGCCCAGCCGGGACTAGAGGCCGTCTGGAACCGGGACTACTGCCCCGTTTTCCACTAGTGGATATTGTTTGTTTAATAAATTTGAGTGGACTATGCTCTGGAGGACGTCAAGGATAGAGTCCTCTCGTGGACAGGCTAACTGCAGACTGGACAGGCGGGGTGGCACCCTCCTTACCCGTGGCGCACCCAAATATGATGTGTCACGGATAATGATATAGCCGTGGCGTACCATTGTTTACTGCGCCACCCGTACCAAAACAGCCGTGGCGCAACATAAGTAAGTGCGTAACTGGTAAGCGGTCGAATTTTTTCTTTTTTTCTTTTCAGATCCGGATCGAAGCCATACAACCGCCCATATCTTATCCTTATCCTGTCGCGCTTGTGGGCTGTCCTGCCACGAAGCCCCCCCGCTACCTGCCGTTCCCCTCAGCACGAAGCCCCCCCCCGCGAGGTTGCCAGCCCCTCCCATCGCGAGGAGCCACCGGTGGTGGAGGTTGCCGTCGAGACGGCGCGGCGTCGACCTGCGTGGAGTCCCCCGTCCGCTCGCCCGCGTCGTGCGTGCTCGTCCCTCCGCTCGGCCCAGCAAGTGGTCCCCGGCGATTTTGAGGCCGCGCGGCGGCGTGGCGAGCGTGGACCTGAGGCGCGGTGGCGGCCGCCAGAGCAAAGCCCCCCCCCCCCCCCCCCCCCGCGTCCGTCCGCGTCCGGCGAGGCCGAAGCCCCCCACGGCTGGGTGTGGACCGGAGCCCCCTCGCGAGCGTGGGCACACGGAGCGGCGATGGCAGTCGACGAGCTAGCCATGGATGGAACCCCTCGCGAGGATGGATGGGCTCGTGGTGACGGCGGCGGTCGAGGGGCCACGCGTCCGCTTCAGGCGGCGGCGGCTGGGCGTGGACCGAAGCACCCCGCGGCCGGCAGTGGGCTGACCCCTGCGACCATGGAGCCGAGGCGACGGCGGAGGCCACGCGGCGAGGCGGTCGCGACGGCCATTGTGGAGCCATGCCGGCGAGCACCGAGCCCCTGCGGGCCGCTTCGGCCGCGGCTCACATTTTCTTTTTCAAATTTCTAAATAGGTAGCCGTGGCGCACATTTTGGCCGTACGCCATGGGTATTCTGCCATATTCGTGGCGCACCAAACCCCGTGTGCCATGGGTAGTATGCTACGCGTGGCGTGCTAGTTATTGGCGCAGGGCCATGCGCCACGGGTAGCATATTTTGGTGCGCCACGGGTAAGCGTTTTTATACTAGTGGAGTACAAAATGTATGTTCTGTCATCACGATGAGACTATCAAGCATTTGTTCCGACTGTCAGTTTGCGCGTTCTATATGGTCTGCTATCCAAGTGACTTCGAATTTGTATCCACCGACCTCCGTTACGAATATTTTTGGCAATTGGTTGCATGGTATTGATCACAAGTTTGGAAAACACATTTGGGTGGGCGCGATTGCATTATTATGGTCGCTTTGGCTATGTAGAAATGACAGAGTTTTTAATGCTAAATTGTCTTGTCCTATGCAGCTGATCTTCCGCTGTGCTCATTATCTCCAGGAGTGGTCTATTCTTCAGCGTCCGGTACACCGGGACCTGTTTACGGAGGTTTGCTCGCGGTTGGAGCAAGTGGCGAGAGATGTTTTTATCCTGCATGGGTGACAACATAATCTGCGTATCGGCCCACCATCACCATAGGATGACTTTTTGTCACATGTGACACTTTTTTCCTATGAGTATTTTTCCTACCCTTTATATGCTCCCTTTTTCCTATAATTTTTTTTGAAATTTTGTCATTTTTCTCTTTTTTCCGTCTAATATCTTTATATTTTATTGTTTTATTTATTTTTCATTCTATTTCCTTTTGTTTTTTATGTTTTTCTAAATAAAAGGAAAAACGAAAAATTTGGATGAAAACCGAAAATAGTTGGAAGCTTTCTTCTCATGCGACTCTTGGATCGAAAAGAGGCTGGTGTGAACCCAAAATATAGGTGAACAATAAATAATAGTAAAAAAATGTGGGTGAACCAAAACTAATAGCAAACCAAAAATAATTGTGAACCGAGAATAATAGTGAACCGAAAATAAACCAAAATATGGATGAACCGAAAATAATAGTGAGCCGAAATTCTGAAAAGGAACCAAAATACCGGTGAACCGAAAATAATAGTGAACCAAAAAATATGGTGAACTGAAAATAATAGTGAACCAAAAATACTTCGGATGACCAAAAATACTTCTAGTGAACCAAAAATAATTCGGATGACCAAAAATAATAGTGAACCAAATATACCGGTTAACCGATTTTTTTTTAATGGTTCGTATTTGAAAATTGTATATTTTCAAAATGGTTCAAAATTGTAAAAAGTTCATATTTGAAAAATGTTCATTTTTAAAAAGGTTCAATTTTTTAAAATTGTTCATTTTTGAAAATGATTCAGATTTTAAAATATTGATTTTTGTAAAAGAAAGAAAAATAAACAAATGGAAATGAGAAAGAAAGATAGAAAGAAGGAAAAAAAAGAATCAAATGGGACTATACAAATAAAATAAAACACGAAAAGGAAAAAAAAGCGAAAACAAAAACAGGATGTCATTAAAAGGTTCTTAACTACTTATGTATTCATGTTTATGTATTATTATTATGGTTTGATACGTTGAAAATCTGCTATTGCCATTATGCCGTACTGTTGCATATTGATATTGTTGTACACTTGTATTGTTTGGTTCATATAGTGTGTTTAGAGATTTTTTTTTGGTTGAATACCCAGCCTTCCATTCCTGGCGCTGCCACAACTATGTGGTTTGTTGTTTGTTTGTGTTAACAACCACATAATATACCAACCTGTGAACTCAACCTAGATAAAAATTCGTTAATCTTGGTGATCATGTCATGACAAGAAAAATAATCCATATATCTTCTCCAATCTTATCTTGGCCAAGCTCCTTTTCAATAATGCTTGGATTTTGGCAGCACCCCAAAGACCTACTGTAGTATTTTATAAACATAGAAGTATTTCCAACACTACATGTTTATAAACTATGGGGATCTATATGCTACACCAAACGAAACCAAAACCATACGTGTTGTACTATGCCAAAATGTTACTCCGCAAACAAATCTTCTAGATGCGCTTGATCATTTCTTTCCTTGCGTTTGCGTGGATAAAAGGATTTTAATGGGCTCAAACATAGATGGGCCGAGCCGAGCTTTAGTGCTTTACCAGCTCGATCCCCTTTCTGCCGCTGCACCCAGACCAAACCCCTACACGAAATGGAGGGCGAGATGCAGACGTTGGCGGCGGCGGCGATTGCGCCACCGGCAGCGTCAGAGGCCGAGGCGTACGCTGTATCCAAGGTTCTGGACGATAACAACCTCCTCGTCGAGATCCTCCTCCGAATCAGCTTCCCCACCACCCTCGTCTGCGCCGCCGCCGTCTGCAAGCGGTGGCTCCACCACGCCTCCGGCCGCAAGTTCCTCCGCCGGTTCCGCGAGCTCCACCCGCCTCGCCTCCTCGGCTTCTACCACAACAGCTCCACCTCCCCACGCTTCGTCCCGATGCCGCATCAGCCTCCGGAGCTCGCCGCGGTCATCCGCGAGCTTCAGCCTGGGCGACGACGGCCAGAGCGCCGACGTGTATACCTTCATCATGGACTCCCGGGCCAGCAGCGTCTTCACCATGCGCCGCGACATGAGCGGACAGGCGCTCGGAGTGCACACCGTGCTGCGCCCTGTAGGGAGAGGCGTGGCTGCCGTCCCGCCATTCCCACGCGACAAGCCACAGGACGGCTATCTATTCACTCACCATGCAATCCTCTCCAAGGAAGATGACGACGGCTTGTCCTTCTTTTACCTGTAGATGGAGTCCTGCTCATCGACCATTGCGGTGCACGTATACGCACTGCAAGATGGTCGCTGGCGCAGGCATACCTCGGGTACGGAGTTGTTAGCATAAAACCACCACTTTTGTGGCGAAATTTCGGGAAACCACCACTTTTCATTTTTTTTACAAAATGTGACCACCATAGTGCACACAATCCAATAGCTCACGAGCACTCGAAAGAAACACAACTCTGATCCAACGGCTCACAAGCGCTCGAAGGAAACACACGATCCATGTGCTTCTTCCACCGCTTCCCGCCTTCATTTGCCGTGCATCGCTTCTTTGCCATGCGCCTCGGGGCCCTCGACAACCCATTTTTACCATTTTTGAAGAAAATGAAAAATTTGGTAAAAATGATCATTTAGGGTTGTCGAGGACCCCTTGGGGCCCTCGACAACCCATTTTTACCATTTTTGAAGAAAATGAAAAATTTGGTAAAAATGATCATTTAGGGTTGTCGAGGACCCCTCGGGGCCCTCGACAACCCATTTTTACCATTTTTGAAGAAAACGAAAAATTTGGTAAAAATGATCATTTAGGGTTGTCGAGGACCCCTCGGGGCCCTCGACAACCCATTTTTACCATTTTTGAAGAAAATGAAAATTTTGGTAAAAATGATCATTTAGGGTTGTCGATGACCCCTCGGGGCCCTCGACAACCCATTTTTACCATTTTCAAGAAATTGAAAATTTTGGTAAAAATGATCATTTAGGGTTGTCGAGGACCCCTCGGGGCCCTCGACAACCCATTTTTACCATTTTTGAAGAAAATGAAAAATTTGGTAAAAATGATCATTTAGGGTTCAACACATAGCACATAGCACAAATATGACATACCACATGGCACATACTCTTACACAAATAGATCATAGTTCAACACATAGTCTTACACAAATGGTTCTCACCACATAGTCATACACATATTGTTCTCACCACATTGTCTTACACAAATGGCTCTCGGCACATAGTCTTACACAAATAGATCATAGTTCTTACCACATAGTTCTCACCACATAGTCTCACCAAATAGCTCACTTGTGTGATGTTGCCTTCCCTGCATTCAGATAACCCTTCATCCTACCTGTGAGGGTGATTTTCCTGCTGCTTACCCTGGTTGGGGCAGTACTAACACCTGCATCAGCACTCCTTGGGGCAGAGAATGGTTGCCTACTAGATGGAGCAGTAGCAGCAGGAGGTGCTGGAGCTCTGCTAGGTGGAGCAGTAGCACTACTCTGTGCTGCAGTAGGAGGTGCTGGAGCTCTCCTAGGTGGAGCAGTAGCACTACTCTGTGCTGCAGTAGGAGGTGCTGGAGCTCTCCTAGGTGGAGCAGTAGGAGGTGATGTTGCTGATGCAGTTGGAGATTGAGCAGTTGGAGCTGGTGTAGCAGCTGTGCTACTCTGTGAAGCAGATGTTTCAAGGTTGCTGCTCTGCTTCTTTAGCTGTAAGAGAAATTGGTTAGTTGCAGATGGAGCATATTAATACAATTCAAAGATATATATATCTAACCTTGTTCTGTTCCTTCCTTTGTTGCAGCTCTGGCCTCAGTTCAGTCCCACAATTAGTGTACCTATGGCCAAGCAAGTGACAGTTGGAGCATGTGATAGTGCCCATCCTTGAAGTATCTCTAGGTGCTGGTACCTCAAATCTCCCTTTCCTCCTCACAGTTTGTTTCCTACCTGGCTTCTCTCTGAACATAGGTGGATCAATGTCTGTTGTATTTGTCTTTGGCCAGTCTTCAGGACCAGGAACAGGGTAAACCACAAACTTGAAAGCTTGCTTGTACATTGGTTTTTTGAAAAAGTCAGAGACATAGTCCTCTGGTACCTGCTTCACCTTGTTGATTGCTGAGATGGCATGATTACAAGGAATGCCAGTGACATCCCACTTCCTGCAACCACATGTCTTGGCTCTCAGGTCAACTGCATGTACTGCTGTCCCACTTGTGCTTACTTGCCACAAACCAATCTCTGCATTCCTAGCCTTGCATTCTCTGGAAAACATCTTGGCCTCTTCTAATTTCCCAGAGTAGTGGGGTGTAATCTCCCATCTAGTCCTCTCTGCTTCTTCCCTTGTCTTACTGTATTTCATCATTAGCTTGTCCTTAATGCCATCAAGCATTGTCCTTATTGGCTTGTTCCTAACATTTAATATCATCCTGTTGAATACTTCTGACAGGTTGTTGACAACCAGATCAGTCTTGCAGTTAGTGTCAAATGCATACCTGGCCCATGATTCAACAGGAATCTGCATTAACCAGGCATATGCTTCCTCACATTCCTTTTTCAGCTCCTCCATTGCTTTATCAAATCCACTCTTGGTATAGGAATAACTTGCTGCAAACAGGGACTTCCTTAGCTCCTCACCTCTAAACCCTGCTGACTGAAAGTTGGCATAGATATGCCTCAGACAGAACCTTTGAGGAGATTCAGGGAACACTCTTGATATTGCTTTCAACAAACCCTGGTCAAAGGTAAATAATCAGTACTTATAATGGTGTAAATTTTTACCTTCAAAGGTAAATAAGCAGTAGACAAATTTTTACCTTTTGCCTGTCAGATATTATGGTGTAATTCCCCCATTTCCCTGCCTGTCCTATGCATTCTCTCAGTTGGGTTAGAAGCCACATCCAACTAGCAGTTTCTTCTCTATCTACTACACCAAATGCAATGGGAAAAATGTTGTTGTTCCCATCTCTCCCAGTAGCAGCCAATATTTGTTGACCTGTGCTCAATTTTATGAAACATCCATCAAGCCCTGCATTTAAAAACAGGATAAATCAGAGAGGCAGTAATTTATGACATGTAATTACTTATAACAAACATGCTAAAATAGAGAGACAGTACTTATAATAAACTTACCAATGAATGGCCTGCATCCATTAAGAAATCCCTCCTTAGAAGCATTTAGACAAACAAATAGTCCATGGAACCTTGGGTTTGGACTAGGATGCTCCACTAGCTCCTTGGTTGTAACAATGCATCTGCTCCCTGGATTTGTGTCTAATATAGCCTGCAGGTAGTCTCTCAACCTTGTGTACTGCTTCTTCTGATCACCAATTACTACATCAAAGGCCTTCTTCCTTGCCCTATAAGCCTTGCTCCTTGGAACTTCCACACCAAATTTCAGTTTTGCTTGCTCAATCAGTGTGTCAACACAAGTATTTGGATCAGTTCTCACAGCTTGCTCAGACTGATGGGCCAACCAATCAATGGTGACTTTGGTGTTCTCTCCATGGGGAATGCAAGTGTGCAAAGCTCTCATTTTCCTAATGCAAAATGTTTTCTCATGTTTAATTATAGATGCAGTCATGTAGAATGGACACCCTTCTTCACTGCATTTAACAATAATCCTATCAGGATTATTTCTGTGCAGCTGATAGTTCCTTAACTGAGCAATGTGGTAGTTCCTAAGAGCTACCCTAAACTGCTGAACATTTTTGAAACACAACTTGATGGCAAACTGCTCATGTGCATCAGCCCTAAACTCATCATACCAAACCCTCCTTTTCAATTTTTTGAGCCTCCTCTTCCTCCCACTGGGAAGGGAATATTTCTCTACAAATCCATCATCATCACTGGAGCCCAAATCATCAGGGCTGCCATCTTCATCAGATGTGGGTTGGAAAAAAAATGCCTCCTCTTCATCTGCCTCATGGTGACATCTGCTAGTTGGCCCTGGCCTCTTAACAGATTTCATCACTGCAATGGGAAATTCATCTTCATGCACCTCCTCTGCCTCTGACTCCTCCTCCTCTGAATACAGTTCTCCAACATCTGTGTCCCCTTCAAAATGTATAGCATGTTCTTTCATCCTCTTCTGTTCCCTAATTTTCTCCATAAATAGGAAATCTTCAGGATCTTCTCCTCTCTGCCTCTTCAATTTCTTGATTAATTCTACCTCCTCTGGCACTGCATACTCAGCATCCTCTTCGGATTCTATAATTTCAACACACACTGAAACACCAGGAGGAACAACTGATTTCCCCTTATCCATATTGCAGTTCTGTTGGGTTCCAAGGCATACAACATCTGAGTAGTCTACTGGTACTGGATACACTTCTTCATCCTCAATAATGTATGTCAAACCATCTTTGTCCACAGAAAGGACAACTGGCTCATCTAATTGCACCTGAACTTCCCTTGCATCCTGGTTGATACCTACTGGTACTGGTTCTCTATGTTTCAGTACAGTGAGCAACAACAATTTGTCCTTGCCAAACAATTCTAACATCTCTTCTACCTTCTCCATATTGGCAACAACCTCCATGCCTCCAAAACCTTTTCCTTTTTCCTTGACATAATAAATTCTATCATTGTAACCATAACCATGTTCTTCAATCAGTTGCATCAAATTCATAACAATTATATCTGATCTTGATAGAGTTATCTCTAAATTGTCTACACCAGGGAAATTGAACCTAATTTCCCATTTTTCATCGTCCAAACTGCAAAACCATGACAGCATACAAGACCTAATTAACTTACAGTGTACTCTAAAAAACAGAGAAGAACTAAACCCTAAAACCTAATTCCTCTGCTACCGGATGACAGAGATAAACTACACTAAGCTATAGCAAATCAAGATGCAGAGAGAGCACTTACTCGACGCCAGAGTACCTCCTCTTCTCCGGCGAGGCCAGAACCGCCGCCGAAGAGCACATCGGCGACAGATCGCCCTGGACCCGCGTCTCCGGGCTGCCAGTCATCTCTCCGTCGCCGCCCCCAACGCCGCCGCCCCCAACGCCGCAGCCCCCAACGCCGCCGCCCCCAACGCCGCAGCCCCCAATGCCGCCGCCCCCGGCGCCGCCGCCCCGACCACCGACCGCCGACTCTACGCCTCCGCCGTCGCCTCAAGTGGCCGCCGCCATCGCTAAGTATCAGGGGGAAGAGCGCGAGGTGACTGTGTTTGACTGAGGCGAAGGGGTGCCCTAAGGTGCCCTAACGGGTCGTAAGTGGTGGGCCCCACCGCCTCCGTCAACGGCCGTTAACGGCTCCAAACGGCCGTCGCCGGGCGCCGTCCCCCCATGCCACGTAGGACTGACGTATGGGTCCCACCGTCAGAAACGGTGTCAATTCGCCCTAAACCGCTGATTTGTGCGAATTGCAAAAAACGTGCACTATGGTGGTCACATTTTGTAAAAAAAAACGAAAAGTGGTGGTTTTCCGAAATTTCGCCACAAAAGTGGTGGTTTTATGCTAACAACTCTCGGCTACGACACAGAACTGTTATTTCTTGGGCGACGTAACATCCGTGCTTGCCGGCAACAAGATCTATCTCACGGTTCACTCGAGAAAAGTTATGGTCTTGGATTTGACAACATCGAGTTTCTCCACAATGCTGCTGCCACGAGGGGTAAAGCATGAAGGTAGATACACCGTGCTGACACGGGCTCATGGCAATTCTGGGGTATATCTGGTCCATTCCAATGACCGTCATGAACTTGGGATCTGGCTCCACAACGGGGAGTACTGGTTTGCTGTGGACCATATTGATTTGCCCGGTATATATACCGATCTGGTGATGTCAGACGACACGCTTGATACTTGTGTTGATGTCCGTTTAACCCATGTGGGAGACAATGCTGAATTCATGTTCTTGGAGATGGGTCGATGCATACTCCACTTGGATGTCAAGTCCAGAACACTGCGTAAAGTGTATGAGATGGAAGAGGAACGATATTTGCATCGTGTCTATCCTTTTATGATGATTTGGCCTCCAACATTCCCTGCGCCCAAGGATGATGATCCAGCAAGGTTTGCCTTTTGGCCTTTTATAAGATATGTATGTTTAGTTCTCTTGTAGAGGCTACACAGATTTGTAATGTGCATCCTGTTAATCTCTTTTACTTAGGCTTTGATACTTTGTTTTGCAACATGATTCCCTCTTAGTTGAAGTTTGTAGATGATCAGTAGACCATTATAATCGATTTTCACATTCCTGCACTGGTGATGATCCATCACTCATGTTACTGGTCTTCAACCATCACACTTTTTGATATATCCGTGGAATGAACTTAGTTGTATGATCCATTCCATGCACCATATAATAATACGACTAGGTAGGTAACATTTGTTAATGCATGCCATAAGAGGATTACAGCGTTGCTGAATATAGAGCTTTCATACAGCGTTGCTCTTACTTTCTCCACGCCCTCAAAAATAATATTGTGCATGTTGTGGCAATTACGGGGTTTCTGTGCTTCCGTATTGCTGAATATATTTGCATCCCGGAAACCTAGCTTGTTATTGGTTTTACTTTTTAGCTTTATTGGACAGTCCCGTAACAGCAATCTGACGTGGTGCTAAAAAATGACTGTTGGTGTTTTTGCATGAAGTATTTTCTCATTCTGCTGTATCACTGTTTTTGAACTATGAACTGGACCACTAATAAGAGCTGAAAGTTGCCTAGCCTTGTTATCATTACCACTTGTCACAAACCCATAAAGCCTGAAACTTGCTTTCTATTTCTTAAAAGTAATGCAAATATCTGCTAAGGTCAACACTTAGCGTTCTACTATATTACATATAAGATAGTTCACACTTGATTTTTGCTCTTATGTTGAAGCATGATATTGCTTACTAAAAATTTATTTTACATTGGTAAGCTTGAGACATTTTTTTATTCAGATTTATGGCAATGCATATTTTCCTTTTATATAGCACATGTTAATATTCCAAGGCAACAGTGGGTGATTCTAGCTTGTGTCGTGTTGTCCTCATTATGATCAGAGGTTTGTTTTACTGAAATACAAACTGTAAAATGGAAATATGCTGGTGTGGGATATGAATCAGAGAGAAGGGGATATGAATACACCACTGGCGGAGCTTAGTTAGGGCCAACCTGGGCCATGGCCCGTCCAGGTTTTTTGCAAAATAAAAATTAACTAATATGCATGTAAAGAGGCCCAGCCCGTCAACACATACACAAGCCATGTTAAGTTGCTTCTTCGCTCCCGTATCGTCTACCACGCTCCTCACGATCAGTCCCTCCTCACAACAGAATCATGGCTATGGCCTATGGAGATGGCTATATCTAGCGATTTAGACCCAAAAAAAAAGCTGGCATAGGAGGCAGCTACCGCCCGCATCCATTGGGCCTCGCTGCATGGGCACAGCGGACCGGCCGGACGTCTAGCAGAGCCGGAAATTGATGCTGATCGAGTCCTATTCTTTCTCCAATTTCCAATTTCCATCCAAGTAGCTCTCCTTTGGAAAAAGTCTATTTTCAAACTTGAACTCATAGAGGCCGGGCGAAATGAACCCTGAAGTTGAAATCCTAGCCGGTCTAAATTAAACTTTGGACTGGTTTTGCAGAGAAAAAAATATAAAATCCGCACTCGCGCGTGGGCAGGGGAAGCTATCGCGGCGAGGTCTAGCACAAACGACGGCGATTACGTGGGGCAGGGGGCAGCGAGCACGAGGCCGACGACAGGCGCACGAGGCTGCGGCGGCGAGCACGAGGCCGGTAGCGGTAGCGAGTGAGCGAGGCTGTGGCGGCCGCATGGCCGGATGCAAGCACGAGGCTACGGCTAGCGCGCGAGGTGGCGGTGGCCGCGTGGTCGATGACATGCGCGAGGCCGGCACTGGCGGCGAGCACACGAGGCCGGGAGTGGCGGTGAGCGAGAGGTCGGCGGCGGGCGCGAGGGTACAAACGGCATGGATTTCGACTTCGGGGTTCAATCTGGCTCTGGCGACCCCTGCATCCCCCCCCCCCCCCACCCCTGACCACCCTCTAAAACCGCCCTTCCTCAACGGCTCCAGCGACCCCTGCACCCCCCCCCCCCCCCCAAGTTAAGTTTCTTCTCGCCTCCGCCGCGCGAGAGCCGCAGCTCTGCCTCGCTCCAGTCTCCGTCGCCGACTCGCCTCCGTTCAAGGAAGAACATCACGAATCATAGCGCGATTGAAGGGTGACTGAGATCTAGCAATTCCGTTTCTTAATAGTTTGGCCCGCCCATGAATTCGTTTCAAGCTCCGCCACTGGAATACACTTCTGTGTTGTTGGAGCTTCTCGGATAAAAAATCGTATGGTGTGGGTAATGAATACACTTCTGTGTTGTTGGAGCTTGTCAGATAAAAAACAGTAACGGGTGGGACAAATACGTTATGTGACTTTGGTGTGCACATTAATATTTTCTATGGCTGTTCTAGCCACTTCGTCTTCGTGTTCATTTGATATTCTGGTTAGTATATATATACTGACCTTTGTCATTTTTCTGTTCTCCTTGCACAGGAATGACTTGTGAGGAACAACCATATATGGAAGCTCTTGGATTGTGCCCATGCCATCGGCTACAAGGCTGGCATCAATGAAGTATCGTATTGAGGTGCATTTCCTTTAGTAGTGGATAGCAGTTCCACTGCCCTTATTATATAACTTGTGATATAGACTAATTAATTATGAACTAGGATGCTATGTAACTAGAGCTTCACCTGTGTGTGTATGCAAGTTTGTGACAGAGATCTTCGTTTCGTGTTATTGTTGAAGAAAACTCCATGTATGATGAGTTGATGGTGTCTTGTATCATCTGTTTGCATGGCAGTATCGTAGTTCCACTGTTTGTTTACATGTGACATTTGGAGAAGCGTCTTTTTGTTCACCCTAGCAAAATCGGTCTGAGTTAGCGACCGAACCTGTCTTCTCCTTGGTGACAACGGACTCTGATCACCACTTCGGCTATGTCGGCTCGGAGTCCCACTTCCATCAAGCTGGATCCAACACCAAGCCTATCTTCCTCATCATCCACAAAAGAGGAAAAGTCAGAAGATGGGATTGAGATCACAAAATCCGACGACAACACTGGCATCATCTTTCGTCACCAGAGGCTTTATGACCAAGAAGGTCGAGCACACGTAGGTTGTAGCCTGAAAATCCCGCTACAAAAAATATGGCTGAAAATCCTGCCGCCAAACTCGGCGCCAGCGGGTCTAAATCACTAGAAGAGAAGATGAAGGCTTAGTGCACGATCCGTTCGAACCACCGGAGGCACGAGACGCTGCGATGAAGGTCCTCCAGACTCCAATCGCGAAGAACGATCCCCAGTGTTGGATGCCCTGTGCAAGAAACTACATGACGAGTTGGAATACCTTGAATGCCAACGTCGCTACCTGGAGCAACCTCCAGACTACAATCGCGAAGAACGACCCCCAGTGTTGGATGCCCTGCGCAAGAAACTACACGACGAGTTGGAATACCTTGAATGCCAACGTCGCTACCTGGAGCAAGAAGTAGAAGAGGCAAAGTCCACCTATCCGAATTCAAGTGGATGATCGCTCGGCACGAGATTCGGGGAGCCAGTGCCGCCTATATATAATGTGGGGCAACTACGTCTACAACACGCCGGTTCACAATGTCTTCGGCATCGCGAAGCTCCTCCGAAGGTCCAACTTGCTCGACCCCGACCCGACCATGAAGATCTTAATTTTACGTAATATGTCTATGTAGGTGAATATTCACGTGCATTTTATATGTTTATTACATGTGTGATGACAACAGAGTCTAAGGAGTCATGGTACAAACAGGTATTGTATTCAGCTAGTTCTCATTTTGGGTTGAAGTTTCACCACGAGGTCAATTTTTTAGGTACCAAAAGTAAGAAAGGAAGAGAGAAAGAATGTAAAGCGAGCCCTATACAATATGTATCCTGAGCGAGAAAGCAATGCGTTTCTGGGGTCCTATTCTACGCCTTTTGCGTCGCGAAGCGCATCAACGCCTGCAGGAAACCGTAGATGGGCCGGCCCACCGTCGTCGTCTTCCACGTACTGTCCGCCATCCCCATCCCCCTCCTCTTCCTATAGCACCGCCGTTGTCGACAAGGACGCAAGCACCCGCCCTGTAGCACTGGCCCCAACCGCCTGCTCCCACCACGCGCGACCGATGCCGCTTCCGCGCCGCCTCTTCCCCCGCCCTGCTTGAGCCGCCACCGCCGCCGGTCTGCAACCGCCCCGACCTTCCCTCTAAACCCCTGTTCTCGCAGGCTCAGGCGTGCTCGCCGTAGTCATCTCCGAATCGTCTTCTTCGTCTCCGGTGGTAGCCGACTCACTCGGTGGCTTCCTGCTCATTTCTGGTCGTCGTCCCCTTCATCAACGGGCCGAGGCCCACGGCTCTCCCCGCGCATGCGTTTAGGTGATAACCGACGCAGCGGGCGGAGAATAGGAATTGCCAGCGTTTCTGTTGCTTCCGTGCATGAATTTGCTGGGCTCAATGGGCTGCACCGAATGTGGGGACAGATTAGGATGGGCCTCCGCTGTCACCTCGCTCTCCTCTACCGCGCCGCCCGATAGGAAGAGAAAGGAGCGGCGCCGGCGACCTGAGCCGCCGCGCCCACCGGAGGTGGCGACTGGCCGTTCCCCCTACCCCTCCTCCGATTTGATTGAGGTCAACTCTTCTCCTTCCTCTCCTCTCCCAGCCTCTGCGCATTTCAACCCCCGTGGGAAACCCTAGCTAGCTGAGTTCTCTCCCTAAACCGTACCTGCATTTACTTGTGGCGGCAGTGTTCTGCGAGAGCTCAACTCAGATCAGGAGGAGATAGATGGCAGATGCTGCCCAGGAGATCCCCCCACTGTAAGATCCGATCAATCCTGGAATTTGAGCTTCTATTTCTTAATACAATCATGGTGCATTTTGTATTGCCTATATTGAACCTTGAACCTCAAGCTATGTATGAGACTGTTTCTTTTGAAACTTATTTATGAGATTGTTAATACTTGGGTTTTTGATGAGAGTTGCTTAGTGTATAGCACACAAGTGGGTTGTAGATTTTATGCCACCCGGAATGCTTCAGTTTATGAATTATGTATGCCACCTTGTAAATATTCGTTTTATGAAACAAATTGCTTCTCCAAGCTAACAATGGGTAATTTTTGTTTGCATGTCAGGCATTTCTCCTTGGATGATTACATTTTTGTTTTACTGAAATACTACAAAATGTCGGTCTGCGATTGAAGGCAGTTGATCAACATTGGTTGTAGCTTAAAAAACAGACATTTCTAAATCAAATTCATTCATTTGATTTCTGACGCACATAACATTTCATTCATGTGGCATAAACTAATGAAATACTCTAATACCGAATTACCTCCATGGCTCCATCTTGATCCTTCCTCTGTTTCCTTGAACCAGAAATGCCATGTGAAGGACATGAAGAAGGTTTTTGGATAGTCAGCGACAATTTGGACATTGTCAATGAAGAGCGGAGAGCTGGATTCCCTTAGTAGAAGATCTAACCTTCTTTGTTATAGCTTGTATTAGACTAGTTAGGATGCTATATAACTGGAGCAGGTAGTCCTATCCCTATGGTACCATGACTATCTTCACCTCGCTGCGAAATTCATTTGATTTCTGATGCACATAACATTTCATTCATGTGGCAAAAACTAATGAAATACTCTAATACCGAATTACCTCCATGGCTCGATCTTGATCCTTCCTCTGTTTCCTTGAACCAGAAATGTCATGTGAAGAAGAACATGAAGAAGGTTTTTGGAAGGTTTTTGTCAAGGAAGAGCGGAGAGCTGGATTCCCTTAGTAGAAGATCCAACCTTCTTTGTTATAGCTTGTATTAGACTAGTTAGGATGCTATATAACTGGAGCAGGTAGTCCTATCCCTATGGTACCATGACTATCTTCAATCGAGATATTTGTTTCTTGAAGAACACTCCCTGTGTGCATGTTTCGAACTATGTCGTCTAATCCACTTGTGTTCTCGCAGTCTTCTGTTTCCAATGCTCGCTGTTCTTGTTTAGTGTGGTATTTGCAGAATTGGTCATCTTGTGCAAAATTTCTAGTTAGTGATGGGTAGCTCCAATTCAATATTCATATGTGAAAGAACTTTTTGAGACAACACACTTTGTACTCTACATGGACGGCTATGACAGCCATCATCTCCATTGCAATATCAGTGATCTCCGACCCGATTGAGCGCCTGCTGACCGCAATTTTCTGTTCTTAGCTGCTGTATACAAGCCATTTTCTGTTCTAGTTATCCATTTGTGTGCGTCTATTTAGTAGTGTGTTTTGATTGGTCAATTAGTTCATCTAACATTAATATCACTGGAGCTGATACTGCTGCAGTAGAAATGTTGTCTTCATGATTCAGTATGATTTGATCACTCCATGCTGATATATGTGTAACGTAAGTAAAGATGACTTTGAGCCTGCCTCTTGCTCCTTGTTCTTCTGATTAACCAGGTGAGAGTTCTCTGCTTTTCGTCCTTGTACATCATGATTCTTCTATAGTTCTGTATGAGATTGCTCAATAACCTCCATCCTGAATCTTTTGTTTCTACTTGGAACAGAAAGCCATGTTAAGGACCCGGGCAGCAGAAAGTTCTTGCTGCGGTCAGTGCCAGTATCGAAGAAGTGCAGCTAGCTTCATTTCCCTCGGTAGCTGGTAGCTTGAGGACAAACATTATCTGCTGATACTAGTCACGGAGGATCTCAGGTTGATCTGTAGACAGGGTTTCATTCGGCTCAGTTATACAGAGACTACACAATCGACACCGATCCCCATTGTGGCTATGGAGAATATTCTGTAGTGTACGCCACCGGACACACACATTTATGCTATTGTTACTGCAACAGTGACACTTCCAGGTAATTCTCTCGGTAGTTCTATTGCATATTCCAACATGAACCATATGGCGCAATGTCAACCTTCTCTTACACAAGTGACATGTAGCATGATTTTCGTTGACTTTAGAGAAGAGAGAAATAAGTGAGAATGTTGTTTTCGTTTCGTTGGAATTTACCTGCATGTGAGAATATATTCTCTTGCATCTCTATTTTCTCATGAATGCTACATTATTAATAATGCTCATTATGAACCTACATCCGGAATCTTTTAGTTTATATATGGAACAGAAATGCCATGTGAATAACCATGGGAAGTTCTTGGCGGTGTTCTTCTGTTACCCATGAGGAGAGATGCAGGCAGGCATACCATACATAGTGTTAAAATTAACGGAAGTCAAGTCCATGGAAAGACGAGTATTTCATATTTAACACATGTTCCTACAGAATACATAGTTCTTGTCAGGTCTCAACACTACTTAACAAAATACCTTTGATTTTGATTCCTATAGGACTATACAAGTCGTCGCGTGCTAGCTCTGATGACTTTTTTTTTCGTATTATTTTATATTTGGATATTTTGGTTGCACTCGAGGCCTAACTTGGCTGTACAATCTCAGTGCCTCCTCCTTGACCTTTGGCTGCGACAAAAACTGTGATCTGCTCCTGGTCGGTGGATGCTTTTTGGTGAGGGTCTCTAGACATCTTGGCAATGTTGAAACTCTTTCCATCTTTGCAAACTTGTCCAGGACCAGTGGGAATATGCGTGGATCGAAACCAGCGACAGCAAAGAGTATCATTCCAATATGATCTGCCTCTGTTTCTTGCCTGCATTATCGGAACATACTATGAAATACTCCGCATGTATCCGATAAAGGTAACATAGATATATGTCCATGTCGTATTTACTATATATCATGCAGAATGTATAATAATTACAATACTATATTGATATTATATGAAAAAAATATGTTTCATGATGTATCTGCTGCCAGTCCACCGCCACCTCGACATCCCTCTAGAGAAAAAATAAACGCGATCCCTGCAGAATTGCAACAGATGGGAGATCAGGGAACGCGACCTGCTCCTCAACATATTCTCCTTCGTCCAACAGATGGGAGATCAGGTTTGGAAAACAACCGATCGGGATTTGGGAACCGGAAAACTATTCGAACCCAAACGTGATGTCTGCAGTCTATCCAGTCACGGCTCGAGCTTTTCGTTGGATCTCAGGTACCAGTACCTGCATGACAAAAAGCTTGAAACTTCAATGGCCATATACACATGTGTACAAAGGAGAGAAAAAACATTATTTTTTAATTTCCAACATGCTTACGAATTTCGAAAAATTAGGCAAATATACGTGTGATAAATATAATTCCGTTTGTGGTATATATGTAGTACATCTGAGGTAGAGACTTGAAATACAAGATAAGTCACACTGTGTTTAAACAAACGGTTTTACTACTTCTCACTCGAATGAGAATTAATTTAAACCCACTCAAATCTGCAGTGGATTACACATAAAGTTGCAACTTAGACTTTCTCAGTTGCAGNGCTTGGGCCACTCGAACCCGCCATTACTACTGGCAACCACACCGCATATTTGGTGTTCGCCATTGCTATATACTGCTGGCAAACATTTATTGCGTTCGCCAGCGGTAGCCTGGCGGCTATAAGCAATTTCCTACTAGTGATAGTATGTTAGACATGTGTAGACAGGTATGGAGGAGAAACAGATTTTATAAGTGTCAATCTAGCTGCATGAGAGAGCCTGTTCGCCTTATAGGCTGACAACTAAGATTTGAATTTGTCGTAAATAAAATTGTATGCGCTGATCTAATCCTTTGCAGGAAGAGAGTGGATGCCCAAGATGCGTAAAAGTTTTCTGTCATGTCTGGGACAGGGAAATTTGCTTTACTTGTTGTTTAACCTGCAAAGGAACATTTTTGCTGAGCAAGATAGCAATTTATTCCAATTAGGAGTTTGACCCGGGTGATGCAGAACTGCTGTAAAAATGTTTGACATCATGGCAATGACCCTCTTGCACAGAAGCCTTCCCACAAAGCAAAAGATCGTCTGCAAACATTAAGGAATGAATCGGAGGACAGTTTGGTCCAAGAGAAATACCTAACAGATTGGTGGGCTTCCATAGCTTCCTGTAGAGCTAGTGAAAGTTCATTAACTGCAAATACAAACAAATAAGGAGATAGAGGGCAACCCTATCGGATTCCTCTAGAATTGTGGAACTTCTCAAAAGGTTGGCCATTTATGATAACCGAAAACGTAGGAGTTGCAATGCAAGCATGGATGAGCTTAATGAAATTTGCATGAAGCCCTTTGCTACAAGGGCAACCTCAATGAAATGCCACTCCATTCTATCAAAATCCTCGCAAGATCAATTTTAACCATGAAATCATGAGTAGTCCAAAGTTCAGATTAAAAGAATGAGCTATTTCTGGGCTATAACAATATTGTTACTATGCGCCTACCTTCTATGAAAGCTTGATGGGATGGATGAATGTAATCTGGTAATAGAGCTTAAGGCGGTTAGCAAGAGATTTTGCAATGATTTTGTAAATGACGTTAACACAAGCTAATGGGCCTAAAATCTGAAGGTAGATGACAAACAAGTTTCTCTGGAATTAGATAATATGGGTGTCATTCAGGTGGGGTGGGATAATACTGGTACTGTAGAAATCTCTTACCACCTTCGTGACATCATCTCCTATCCAGCTCCATGGTGACATGTAGAATGCAACATTGAACCCATCAGGGCCGGGAGAGGCGTTCTTTTCATTGCCTTTAGAATATTTCCAAAGCTCTTCTTTGTCCGGAACCGAATTGGTGAAGTCCTCTCCTGTTTGCGGTGGCTGGGAATGGATCTGGATAGCCCTGTCAATATTAGTCACCGAAGAACAAAAAAATCCCTGAAATAGCGAACAAAATCATGAGCAATATCTTCTGGATCAAACAATTCAGCACCAACGTGTGAATTAATAGATACAATATGATTGTGCCGCCTGCATTTGAGAACCGCATTGTGGAAGTAAGCCGTGTGTCCTTCCCCGAATGGCCCAGTGCTTCTTGGCCCGCTGTCGATAGGATTCAGTGAGCTTAGTGAGGTTTTCTTCATATCGGGTGATAAGCTGAGCTTCTTTAGTATGGTCTTGCTGGTGCACCGGTAACAACTGAATGTTGTTGATATGGTCTCGTATTTCATCTAGCTCCTGTTTGTATAGGTTTGTTCTTCTTGCACCATTTTTTTAAAGTTTCTGCAAGGCTAGATGTTCTAGCATGGAATGTTCTATGAGTGGAAGAAAACCAAGCCGATTGAGCCGTTTGTTGGTAGTCTGCTTCCATAGTCCACCAGTTCTCGAATTTGAAATTGAGCTTAGGTCTACAAAACTGGGAATCAGTGGATACAAGAATGGGCGCATGGTCCCCAATATAATAGGTAAATTGAAAACATTAGTATCGGAAAAAACACCGCACCATTCAGCATTGATCAAACACTATCGAGTCTTTCAAAAACAAGGGTAGTGGAAAATCTTTTGTTAGTCCAAGTATAAGCCGGACCACTGTAACCCGCATCAAACAAACCACACTGCTTCACAATCGAATTGAACTCACGCATACGAGACTTATTTACATGAGAAGAGGTGGTATCAATATTGGACATAAAATATTCATATCACCTAAACAGACTACCGGCATACCAACATCATGTAGAAATTTTGATATTTGATCCCAGATCATACGTGTGTGGCGATGATGGGGATCACCGTAGACACAAACCAGCAAAAACTCTATATTAGTGGCTACAATAACAACTAGAGCTAAGATAATATAACTATTGGAGAACTTGACATTAAAACAACACTTCATCAGTCCAAAGCATCCAAAGGCCACCAGACCGGCCATTGGATGGAACTACAAAACTGCGTATCCGTGGACTGCATCAACCTATGAAGGAACTCCATTTTGATGGTGTCGTGGTGGCTTCAACGACATATCCATCAACGATGGAAAGAATGTGGGAAAAAGCAACGATGGCGCTCGCGCGGGATTGGGTAACAAGCACGCAACACACGTGATGTACCCAGGTTCAGGGCCCTCGTGATGAGGTAACACCCCTACGTCCTGCTCTTCTATTTCTATGATTGATCACAGAAATCGGGCTACAATTGTGCTCCTGGAGCAGTTCTTTGGTGGTGACGGCTTGAGCTGTCAAGCCGGCTGGAGGTGGAAGAATGTCGGCACAGTGGAAACCAGGGTACCACGGGCCGGCCTGCCAGGGCCCACAAGATTCTTCAGGTGATTTTCACTAAGGACCAGGCTCTCCAAGCCTGGCGAGCTTCGCGAGGGTTTTTCTCTCCTCGCGAAGGGTTCTCCTCGCCAAGGGTTCTTTCCTTGGCGAGGGATCGCTCTTCGACAAGGCGTCTCCGACGCCGCCCGCAATTCTGCTAAGGACCAAGCTGAAGGCTTGGCGAGGCCTTTCGCCTCGCGAAGCGCTTTCCTCGTGAAGCTATTTCTGCCCCCGCGGCAGAGCGCACATGGACTCTGCGCCATGCGCAGAGTGACGCGCGTGCCTACGCGCGATGACGACGACGCCGCAGTTGCCGTTTCCATGTATAAAGCAGGTCAACAAAGCGGAGCCAAGCAAAGCGGACAACGAGTATTGCCTCTTTGGTGACAAGGGAACAGTCTGCAGCTACGCTCCAAGGACGACGTCACCGTGGGCCACCTCCCACCTCGGCAAGCGCCAGCCCGCTGTCCAGCTGGTCGGTGCCCCTTTTCAGCTTTGGTGACGCCGTCCCCTGCCGTGGACCGCGTCCACGATCTTACCTTTATGGTAGACCTCACCTTTACGGTGCACCGCGCCTCCTCCTTCGTCGCCATGTGGTAGCCCTTCCCGCCCAAATGTTTGGGCAGAAGAGGCCCAGGACGCCTATAAAAGGAGGAGGAGCACGCCCAAGCAAAGGGTTCGATTCCTGGTTCAATCTAGATGGCCAGAGTCCAAAACCCTAGATCTGACAGACTAGCAAGTAGCCATTGTTAGCCACCTTGAGCTCGACAAGCTCTCCTTGTACTGTAAACTCTCAAGCAGTGCAATACACCATAGCAGGACGTAGGGGTTTTACCTCCACAAGAGGGCCCTGAACCTGGGTAATACTTTGTGTCAATCTCTGCAGTGTCGTCCGCAGCGAGCCTGACGAGCACCGTCGCCGGAGCACGTTGTGGACTGTTTGACTCCGTGTTCAGCCCCTTACACGATACCTTGGAGACACCCCTAGTTCCTGGGACAATCTCCGACATTTGGCGCCAGGTAGGGGGCTGAGGCGCGTCTTCATCCTCGACACAGCCATGGCCGGTTCTCGTGCCGAACGTCTCGCTCGCCGGACGGCTAGCGCCGCCACCCGCTCCCGCAGGCCGCCCGCGTGGCCGCCCGCGTGGGGGCTCTGCTCCGGAGCGCCGTGTCGACCCCGAGCCCCGCGTCGAGCACCCTGACGACGACGACATCGACCACGCTGAGGACGACCTCGGCGAAGAGGAGGCCTCCTCCCTGCCCCCGTCGCGGGACCGTGCTGCTCCTCGCTGGGCCGCCCTGCGCCCAGCCCGGCGACTGCGCTCCTCATGGCGCAGGAGCTGCTGCAGTACCGCCCCACGCCGGCGGCTCAGGAGGCTGGCTCAACCGCGTTGCCGAGCTCATCGGCGCCGCTCGCGCCGCGGTGCCCGCGCCGTCTCGTCTCCTGGTTCCTTCTGCGCTCGTGGGGACGTGGCGCACGGCGCACCTCCCGCGCCTCCTCTCCAACCCACACCCGCTCCAGCTCCACCGGTTGCACCGCAACCTGCTCCAGCGGGGGCTCCTCCTCGCGACGGCGCGCTGCATCGCACGCGTCGTCGCCGCATGACTGCCAGATCGTGCAGCGAGCCCCTGAGGACGCACGCGTGAGCATCGAGCGCGGGCAAGAACGCCGCAACCGCGCCGTCCAGGACATCGCCACCGCCGGGCGCCACCTCCGCGCCACTCTTGCCAACGGCACGGTCACCTACGGCACGACGGCCGCGTTCACTCGCAGCCTTCGTCGCGTCGTCTGGCCGGTCAAGTTCAGGCCGGACCTCCCTCCGCGCTACGACGGCAAGAACAACCCCCTGGAGTTCCTGCAGCTCTACTCTCTGGCCATCCAGGCCGCCGGGGGCGACGACAAGGTCATGGCGAACTGGTTCCCCATGGCCCTCAAGGACTCTGCGTCCTCATGGCTCACCAACCTTCCCGCCGAGTCCATCAACTCTTGGGAGGAGCTCTGCCGGTGCTTCGTCGCCAACTTCAAGGGCACGTACGAGCGCGGCCTCACCTACAACGACCTCCGCGCCGTGCGTCAGAAGCCCGGCGAGACCCTCCGCAAGTACATCCAGCGCTTTAGCCAAGTGCGCAACAAGATCCCCAACGCCACCGACGCACAGGTCATTTCGGCCTTCCAGGCTGGGGTCACAGACGTGCGGATGCTCGAGAAGCTCGGCATCCACGACAACATCACCACCGTCGTCAAGCTTTTCGACTTGGCGGACAAGTGCGCCAAGGCTGAAGAGGGCCGCTTGTTCGTCAAGAACGAGCCAGGGGACCTCGCCGAGGGGTCCAAGAAGAAGAAATCCTCTGAGAAGCGCAAGACTACTGCGGTCCTCGCGGCAGAGCCTGACGCCAAGCAGTCTCGCCAAGCTGCCACTCCAGCCGCAGGACCTGAGAAGAAGGATGATCGCCCCTTCTGCATCTACCACAACAGGCACTCTCACGCCACCGAGGACTGCTTCGACATCAAGAGGCTTCGCGAGGCTCGCGAGGCTCGCGAGGCAAATGGAGGCCGCGGAGGCCGCGGCGGAGGCCGCAGCGGCCGCGGGGGGCGACGCTGGAACAACAACTACAACGACAGCTACCAGCAGAACCCCCAGGCCAACGCTGCCCAGCCCGCAAACGACAACCTGCCTGCCGAGGCTGACGAAGGCTACCAGGTGCCTCGCGGGGCAGCTTGTATCCTTGGCGGGGCTCAGGCCCCTCGCTCCAACCGCCACTTCAAGCAACTCGCCTCGCGAGGTCGCGGCAGCCCTCCCTGGAGTCGAGGCCTCCAGGCCCCTCAAGTGGTCCCAGTGCCCCATTACTTTCGACTCCGGCGACCACCCCAAGTCCACGTCAACCGTTGGCACCATCCCGTTGGTCTGCACCCCCACCATCAACAACATCGCCGTCTCTAAGACGCTCATTGATGGGGGTGCTGGCCTCAACGTCATCTCCGTCGAGACATTCAAGAAGCTGCAGGTGCCCTACGAGCGGCTCATGCCTACCAGGCCCTTCTCGGGAGTGACAGAGGGTCTCACCACCCCTCTGGGGCAGGTGAGGCTCGCCGTCACTTTCGGCACCCAGGCCAACTACCGCACCGAGCTGATCGACTTCGACGTCGCGCACATCGGCCTACCCTACAACGCCATACTCGGCTACCCCGCCCTCGCCAAGTTCATGGCGGTGACCCACCACGCCTACAACCTCGTCAAGCTCCCTGGCTCGGGTGGCAACATTGTCATCCGCGGCGTGGTCTCGGACGCCATGTACGCTGCGCAGGCGGCCTACAAGGCTGCCGCGGTGGCGTCACCCGCCGACGAGGACGAGGAACCCCTCCCGAGGCCCCCCGCGAAGAAGAAGCAGCTGTTCTCCCAGGAGAAGGCCGCGACAAAACAAGTGTCTCTGGAGGCAAGCGGCTCGGGGGCTTGCGTCACCATCGGCGCCAACCTGCCTCCCAAATAGGAAAGCGCGCTCGTCGCCTTCCTCAGGGCAAACTCTGACATGTTCGCCTGGACACCGTCAGATATGTCCGGAGTACCGAGGGAGGTGATCGAGCACCACTTAGCCGTGTGCCCAAACGCACGCCCCGTCAAGCAAAAAGCGCGGCGCCAAGCGCCAGAGAAGCAAGACTTCATCGTCAAGGAAGTAGACAAGCTGAAGAAGGCCAGCATCATCAAGGAAGTGGTCCACCCCACTTGGCTCGCCAACGGTGTGGTCGTCCCCAAGCACACCGGAGGGAGTCGCCTCTGCATCGACTTCACCGACCTCAACAAGGCCTGCCCCAAGGACCCCTATCCCCTCCCGAGGATCGACCAGATCGTAGACTCCACCGCCGGCTGCGCACTCCTCTGTTTTCTGGATGCCTTCTCTGGTTATCACCAGATCAAGATGGCGAAGGAGGACGAGGAGAAGACAGCATTTCTCACCCCTTGCGGTGTGTTTTGCTACGTTTGTATGCCCTTCGGTCTGAAGAACGCTGGCGCCACTTTCCAGCGCCTCATGAGGATCGCCTTGGGGGCTCAAATGGGGAGGAATGCAGAGGCCTACGTCGACGACATCGTCGTCAAGACTCGCGAGAAGGACACGCTCATCCAGGACCTCGAGGAGACCTTTGCCAACCTGCGCAAGGTCAACATCAAGCTGAACCCCGCCAAGTGCGTCTTCGGGGTCCCTTCAGGCAAGCTCCTCGGGTTCCTGGTATCCCACTGCGGCATTGAAGCCAACCCCGACAAGATCAAGGCCATAGAGCAAATGCAACCCCCTCGTCGCCTCAAGGACATGCAACGCCTAGCGGGATGTATGGCTAGCCTCGGCCGTTTCATCTCCAAGTTTGGCGAGAGGGCGCTGCCATTTTTCAAGATCATGAAGAGGTCCGGCCCTTTCAAGTGGACCCCCGAAGCAGCAAAGGCCTTTGAGGACTTGAAGAAATATCTGGCGAGCCCACCCATCATGGTCGCCCCACGCCCTCGCGAGCCTCTGAAGCTGTACCTTGCAGCCACTCCTCAGACGGCAAGTGCGGTCTTGGTGGCTGAAAGAGAAGAACCAGCCCTCGACAAGAAGAGCCAGCCACCCGACAAGGAAACACCCTCATCAAGCACCCAGCCTCCTGCCGAGCCTCCCCAAGCAGAACCTCAAGAAACCCTTGCCGAGGACCCCACCAAGCCTGGAGAGGAGCCAGCCGCTGCCACGCCAACAACTACCCTCGTCGAGCATCCCGTCTACTTCGTCAGCACAGTGCTGCGAGACGCTCGCGAGCGCTACCCCATGCAGCAGAAGCTCCTTTTCTCGCTCCTCATCGCCTCCAGGAAGCTACGCCACTACTTCCAGGGTCACCCCATCAAGGTGGTCACCTCGTACCCCCTGGAGCAGGTCCTGCGCAACCCGAACGCGACAGATCGCGTCGCAGGCTGGGGCATTGAGCTACAACCTTTCGAGCTGGAGTTTGACACCACCAGGGTCATCAAGGGCAGAGTGCTGGCTGATTTCATGGCCGAATGGACGGACACGCGCAAAGACGAAGAGCTTCCAGAGGAGGAGGTTACAGCCTCAGGAGGAACGACGCCAAGCCACTGGACCATGCACTTCGACGGCGCCTTTGCGGCCAGGAGTGCAGGGGCTGGCGCCGTTCTCACCTCACCAACAGGCGACAAGCTCTACTATGCCGTCCAATTATGCTTCAAGGACAGCGACAAGGTCTCCAACAACATCGCTGAGTATGAAGGCCTCCTCGCCGGGCTCAAGGCCGCTATCGCCCTCGGCATCAAGTACATCCTCATCAAGGGCGACTCCCAGCTCCTCGTCAACTTCTCTAACAAAAGCTACACGCCTAAGGACACCTACATGGTGGCCTACCTTGAAGAGGTACGCAGGCTGGAAAAACACTTCAGGGGCATGGAGCTTAAGCACATCCCACGGGCAGAAAACCAAGAGGCGGATGAAATTGCTCGGCGAGCAGCAAGAAGAGAAGCCCAGAAGCCTGGCGTGTTCGAGGAGAGGCTCACCAAGGCCTCAGTCAAGCAACCTGTGGTCAACATCAGCATCGACGAGGAGCTCCCACCTGCCCCACCAAGCGGAGCACCAAACTGTGGGTTGCCCTCGGGCGATCGCTTGCTGCTGACTCTGGTACGACAAGACACTGGTTGGATCGACGAGATCAAGAACTACCTACAGAACCAAGCCCTCCCCGAAGATGACGCAGAAGCCGAGAGAATTGCTCGCCAGGCCAAGTCCTATTGCCTCCACGACGGGGACCTGTACCGAAAGCGACCCAATGGGGTTGCGTTGCGGTGTGTCCCTGCCGAGGAGGGCCGCCAGCTCATCAACGACATACACAGCGGCGAGTGCGGCCACCACTCTTCCTCGCGCACCATTGCAGGCAAGGTTTTCCGGAGTGGTTTCTACTGGCCCTCAGTGCTTCAAGATGCTGCCGAAATCGTCCAAACCTGCGACGCATGCCAATTTCACGCCAAGCAAATCCACCAGCCGCGCAAGGACTCCAGACGATCCCGCTCTCCTGGCCGTTCGCGGTCTGGGGGCTGGACCTGCTGGGACCCTTCCCACGAGCGCTCGGGGGCTACCGCTATCTCTACGTCGCCATCGACAAATTCACCAAGTGGCCTGAGGTGGAGCCCGTGCGCACCATTCCGGCGAAGTCGGCGGTAAAATTCATAAGGAGCCTGGTCTGCCGCTTCGGCGTGCCCAACCGCATCATCACCGACAACGGCTCACAATTCATCAGTGGCGCCTTCAAGTCCTACTGCGGCAGCATCGGTGCCCAAATCTGCTACGCCTCGGTGGCGCATCCACGAAGCAACGGGCAGGCCGAACGAGCCAACGCCGAGGTACTCAAGGGCCTCAAGACGAGAAGCTTCAACCGCCTCAAGGCCAGCGGCAAGCATTGGATCGATGAGCTCCCCTCGGTGCTCTGGTCTATCCGCACCACGCCAACAAAGCCAACTGGTGAGACACCGTTCTCCCTCGTCTATGGCGCTGAAGCTGTCCTCCCCAAGCGAGATCACTCATGGCTCTCCGCGAGTCTTGACCTTCAAGGAGGCTGAGGTGGACGAACTCCGCAACGACGACCTGCTGCTGCTTGAAGGGCTTCGCCGCAATGCGGCCCTGAGAGCGGCAAGGTACCAGCAAGACCTCCGTCGCTACCACAGCCGCCACATCCGGCCACGCACTCTCGAGGTAGGAGACCTTGTCTTGAGGAGAATCCTCTCCAGGGCAGGCCTCCACAAGCTCTCACCAATGTGGGAAGGCCCCTACAGAGTCGTGCACATCGCCAGGCCTGGCTCCGCACGACTTGAGACGGAGGACGGCATCCCTGTCGCCAACCCCTGGAACATCCAGCACCTGCGCAAGTTCTACCCCTAATCGCCCTCGGCGAGCAATTTTTTGCATCAAGGGAGAACCACGTGCCATCATCCTTAAAAAGGAAAAACTTCGGGCTCCCCTCTCTACTATACGTTGCCGCGGGCCGTTCGAGAAGACTCCCAAGCCACTAAGCCTCGGCATGGTAACCTCTTCAGGCACCATGTCTTGGCGAGGTGGATCCCCATGCCGGTCATGGTGGAACGCAGGCTAAAAAGCCACCCCCGCATAGGGGCCCCCTGAGCTCTCTCTACATGCGTCTGCCTCGGGCACGCCCCTCGAGAGTCTCAGCCACAGAATGTGGACCCCATGCCAAGAGCATGGCGGATTTTTGTGTGCTTCTGGCCACGCCAGTGTAATGAACCTATGTTTCAGGCCAATTTGAACATTTGCGCATCGCGCCAACGTATTTTGTCGCTTCGGTGTTCTTTGCTTCGGTGTTATTTGCCTTTCTTTCTCGCTCGTATGATCCCTCCTGTGTATCTCACGAGCGGGGGCTAGCAGGGTGCCATGCTACGGGAGCATCTCGGCAACGCCTAAAAACCCAAGGGATCCGAGCTCTGAACTTGCGGGTCAGCCCTCATGCATGTCAACTCCCAAGGAGCTCTGAACTCATGAGTCAGCTCCCGCGCACGTCAACTCACCAAGGATCACCAAAACCTTGGTGCCTGTTTCTCCTCGCGAGACACACATGAAGGAACCTACGAGCACCATAAGATTCTTTAGCTATCTATTGCTTGTGGGTATGCCTATTTCTCCAAGTGCAGGAAAACAGGCTCTCCAAGCCGCAGGCAACAACAAAGCGAAAACGCCTCGCCAGGGAACCAACACCCTCTCCAAGGCGGAAATGCCTCGTCAAGCTAAGTTTCCTCTTGCTGGTTTTTGCCCCTCGAGTCTTTTTCTCTCTCCCACGCCTCATGGGCTGCTTGCACGTCAAAGGGGAGCCCCAAGCATCGCGCTTCGCGGAGCTCTTACTTCTTGAGGCCTCACGCACCCCCCGGACTTGTGGAGCACTGACTCGCACATGCCGAAGCGGCGGTGGTGTAGCGCTAAGGGAGGATCCTAAGACGTAGAGCGAAAAAGACATGAAGGAAAAAGACAAAAGCCACCCAAGGGGCATTCATAAGCACGTCTCAAAGCTAAAAGCAAGTTGTTATAAAAGTTATTACAATCGAAATGCCACGATAAATGTGCTTCGTGCGCGCCCAGCTACAGGAAGGAGTTCAGGCCGTTGCGCCTCCCGAGGTCCCCGCTCCATCCGCGCCAGCTCCTGCCCCTAGAGCGTCTCCCTCGCCGTCGCCATCATCTTCATCGACCAAGACTTGGTCGTACTTCTTGGCGAGCACCTCAGCGGCCTCCCCGCTTTGCTGCGGATCTCGACCGGCTCCATCACGGCCTCGAGGTTGAACGAGGGCCAGAGCTTCAGGAGGTTGCTGAAGACGCGGCTGATGGCTAGGACGAGGAGATCGCGGCTCTCCGCCACAACGCGCTCGTCGAAGCGCTTCGCGACCTTTTCAATCTCCTCGAGGAATTGCCCGAAGAATTGCGCGTGCGCCGCCTCGTCGTTGACCCCTCCGGCGGGAAGGTGGGGGACCTCGATCCTCAAGTCGTCCCCGATGGCGTTCGCGCGGCGAACCAACTCGTGGAGCATGAGCTGGCGCTGGCGCGTCATGGCCCGGTTGTGCCGCGCAGAGTCCTGCGCTTGCTCTGCGCGGTCCGCGGCTGGTCCCACCTGATGCTGGAGGTCGCTCAGGTCATCCTTCAGGGCGGCAATCTCCTTCTCCGCGCGAGCCAGCGCCTCCTGAGCGTGCTGAAGGCGGGAGGTCAATTCCTTCTCCGACTCTTCGAGCCCCTCAATCCGATGCAGGAACTCGTTGCGTTTCATCGTGAAGCGTTCTTCCTGTTTCGTGGCCTTGGCGTCATAGTCATTGGCGAGGCTCTCGCGGATGCGCTCAACCCTGGCGTCAGCCTCTTCCTGGGTCCGTTTCTGCTTCATCGCGAGGTCAGCGTTGGCCTTGTCGTGGCGCTCCTTGCGGGTGGCCTCGCTCCTGGCCACTGAGTTCTCGCGCTCCTGGAGCAGCCCCTCGCGGGTGGCCTGCTCCTCCTCCAGAGAGTGGACTTGCTCTTCGCGCCGATCCAGCTCTTTCTCCCGGAGGGAGAGCTCTTCTTCGCGTTTCTTCAGCTCGGTTTCGCGAGGCATTAGCCGCCCCTCGCGGGCGTCCAGCTGCTCGCGCAGCTCCTTCAAGACGGTCCTCGCGGCCTCGGACTCGTTGGCGAACTTTTCTTCGCGAGCCGCCAGCTCCTGGTGCTTGGCGGTGGTATCCGTCTTCAGCGCCTCCCGGGCAGCGTCCAGCTGGCCCATGACCTCGGCCGCCTCCCGCTGGACGCTGTCGCGGGTCTCCTTCGCGAAGCGCATCGCTTCCTCGCGCGCCATCTTTGCCGCCGCGTCCTGCCGGCGACACATTTCCACCCGCTCATGGAGGAGGGCCCAGGCGTCGGCAAGCCTCGCCCGCTCCTTCTCCATGGCGAGATCCTCCTTGGCGAGCTGCGCCGCCAGCCCGTCAAGCGCCTGCCGCGATTGGCGGATGACGACGTCGCGGCGAACCGCGCGAGGGCGCGGCTCACCCAGCGCCAAGACCCCTGCATCCTTGTGGGGCGCAGAGGCCTCGGCGCTTGTCGAGGCGCCTAGGGCGTCCTGCCCCGAACTTGCAGCGGCCCCCGCCGCGGCGTGGGGGCTCGTGGGGGCGTCTCCCTCGCCGCCCGTATCGAGAGCCCTCAGGGGGCTGGGCATCTCCTCGCACCTGGCCCTGTCGCTCGGGGGCTCCGGAGGCGTCTCTGCCTCCTGCTCTTCAGGAGCGCTCCTCGCCCCCTCCGAGGTGACCGCGCCTGCTGTGGCCGCGGGAGTACCTGCCCTCCTTGTGGGAGCCTCCCTTGCTGCTGGGGGCGACTCCGCGACGATCTCTTCGTCCACCTCCTCTTCTTCCGCGCGGTGCTCCGCCGCGGGAGGAGTAGCCGCCCGAGTAGGCGGAGGCGTCGCCAACTCAAGCACCTCCTCCACGCGGTGCTCAACCGCGAGGGGAGAGGCAGCCCTAGTTGGAGGCGACGCCGCCTCTTCAATCATCACCACCTCCACGCGGCGCTCACTCGCGGGAGGAGCTGACTCCTGCTGCTGCCCGATAGCCGCTTGCCGAGGCTCGTCAGCCATATGCTGCGACTCGTCGGCCACAGGTGTCTCGGCGGTGCAGGCGATCTCCCCGAGCTTGCGGAGTCGCCGCTTTTTCGGCGCCGCGGGTACACTGAAAAACGCAGCCAAGCAAAAATCCTTCAGGAAGGGATTCGCAGAAGCAAACGCTGAAAGGAAAAGAAAGAGCCAAACTCACTCGTCGACAGCTCTCCACACCCTCTTCTTCCCTTTTGGCGGCTGGAGAGTGCTCGCTCCGGCCTGCTCATGGGGCACCATTACCTTTTCGCGAGGAGCTCCCCTCGTGGCGCCCCCGTCGTCGCCGGAAGAGATCTCCTGGAGGTCCTCGCCAGGCGGCGCGTTCCTTGAGCCTGCGTCGCCCCCCGAGGGGTCGGCACCCCTCGAAGTCTCGCCCTCCTCGGACCCTTCGTCCTCGTCCGGCTCCAGCGCGTCGCCCTCCTGTTCCGCCGCCCACGGGTTGCGGCGGGGCCCGACAAGCCTCGCGGGCTTGATATCCCATTCGTCGAAGTGGGGCAGGAGCTTGCGGGCTTCGTGCACTCGCTCCTCTGTGTAGGCGAACAGCGGCAGGGCGTCGTCGTTGCTTGGGGCCGGAGTGGACGTCGTGGCGAAGAGGACTTTCATGATCCGCTTCATCTCGTCCGAAGTGAAGTCGACGGGGCTGAGGCGCATCCTGTCGTCCGGGCCCGAGTAGGTCCACATCGGCTTCGAGTGCCACTGGAGAGGAGCAATGCGGCGCGAGACGAAGTCCATCGCCACCATCCGGCCGGTGAGCCCGGCCTCGCGGAGCACCTGAATACGCTCGTATACTGCCTCAAGCTTGGGACCTTCAAATTCACCGCTCGCCCAACGCGCCCACTTCCTCGGGGGCGCCACGGGAACCTCCAGGTGGCGGTTTGGCGACTTGGTGCCGACGAAGACCCATTTCTCGCGGAACTTGTCCACCTTCTTCGTCACCTCGGTGATGGCGTTCTCCCCCTGCCACGCGATGGGGATGTACCCTTCACTCCTGGCGGCGGCGATGCAGAAGGAGACGCACCCAAATCGTTCGTTCGACTTGGTGCTCCGGAGGGAGTAGAAGCTCCGAAAGAGCGCCACCGAGGGGCGGACACCGACGTACGCCTCGCAGAGGTAGGCGAAGATGGCGAGAATGAGCACGGAGTTTGGGTGAAGATGGAGCAGCTGGATCCGGTAGGCCTCAAGGAAAACTGGAGAAAGGAGGAACGAAACCGGCAAAGAGCGTGTGAAAGAAGATGGGGTGGAACCCCGCGCCGACTCTGCTGCTGCCAGGCGCTATGTTGGTGGCACCGAGCTCGTGGGTGTTGGAGGCCACAAAGAGCCGCACCTTGGAAACCGTCGCCGCGCTGATAAGGGACTCAGGCATTGTCCCCTGGGGCGCAGCGTCCCGCGCCGCCACTGGCGCAGCGCCCCGCGCCGTCGCCGCCGACGAGCTCGCCTGCACGGTGGCCTTGCCCTTGTCGGTGGCTGCTTTCTTGGGCGCCATGGTCGCCGGAGAAGAAGAAGAGTGCTCTGGAGATTGGAGTTCTCTGGAGAGTTTGGAGGCGTGGGGAGAAGTGTGCGGAGGAGTTACGGGAGAAGTAATGGGCGCCGCCTGCGCGCCCAGGCTTTATTGACCAGCACTCGAGTCGTGGCGGGCCCCACCACGTCGCCCGTTGGAGCCGAGGAGGCCGCGGCCACGGGCGCAACCGCCGCATGACACGTGTCGCGGCCCTGTCAGGCATCTTTGGCCCCTCGACGCTTCGCCTTCGTCATGGGCCTCGGCGTGCCCATCGCGGGCCCGGGGGCTACTGTCGGCACAGTGGAAACCAGGGTACCACGGGCCGGCCTGCCAGGGCCCACAAGATTCTTCGGATGATTTTCGCTAAGGACCAGGCTCTCCAAGCCTGGCGAGCTTCGCGAGGATTTCTCTCCCCGCGAAGGGTTCTCCTCGCCAAGGGTTCTTTCCCTTGGCGAGGAATCGCTCCTCGACAAGGCGTCTCCGACGCCGCCCGCAATTCTGCTAAGGACCAAGCTGAAAGGCTTGGCGAGGCCTTTCGCCTCACGAAGCGCTTTCCTCGTGAAGCTATTTCTGCCCCCGCGGCAGAGCGCACATGGACTCTGCGCCATGCGCAGAGTGACGCGCGTGCCTACGCGCGATGACGACGACGCCGCAGTTGCCGTTTCCATGTATAAAGCGGTCAACAAAGCGGAGCCAAGCAAAGCGGACAACGAGTATTGCCTCTTTGGTGACAAGGGAACAGTCTGCAGCTACGCTCCAAGGACGACGTCACCGTGGGCCGCCTCCCACCTCGGCAAGCGCCAGCCCGCTGTCCAGCTGGTCGGTGCCCCCTTTTCAGCTTTGGTGACGCCGTCCCCCTGCCGTGGACCGCGTCCACGATCTTCACCTTTATGGTAGACCTCACCTTTACGGTGCACCGCGCCTCCTCCTTCGTCGCCATGTGGTAGCCCTTCCCGCCCAAATGTTTGGGCAGAAGAGGCCCAGGACGCCTATAAAAGGAGGAGGAGCACGCCCAAGCAAAGGGTTCGATTCCTGGTTAAAAGATCCCAGAGTCCAAACCCTAGATCTACAGACTAGCAAGTAGCCATTGTTAGCCACCTTGAGCTCGACAAGCTCTCCTTGTACTGTAAACTCTCCAAGCAGTGCAATACACCATAGCAGGACGTAGGGGTTTTACCTCCACAAGAGGGCCCTGAACCTGGGTAATACCTTGTGTCAATCTCTGCAGTGTCGTCCACAGCGAGCCTGACGAGCACCGTCGCCGGAGCACGTTGTGGACTGTTTGACTCCGTGTTCAGCCCCTTACACGATACCTTGGAGACACCCCTAGTTCCTGGGAACAATCTCCGACAATTTGGTATCAGATCATTTGGTTTATCAGGTTTTCTTGAATCTTTATGGAAACATGTAACACTAGGATGTTGGGATACTGAACTGTGGGTTTTGAAACTTATGGTTTTATGCTTTGTCTGCACATATTCTGATGATGGATGTTCCTAATTAATGATTGTGCTACTCCTGAAAAAAAGTGTGCTTCAATGAATGAGATGCAGATGAGATCTAAAAGGTTTTGGGGTTTATATAATTTTACGACCATTTGCTCCAGAATTACCTTACTAGTTGAATTTGGCGTGGCGTCACGCCACGCCTTTAGTGATTTTTTTTTAATAAAATGTTGGCTAAATTGTAATGTTTAAATATCTTTTTTTTGTTTGTTGGCCATTAGTGGGTTGCAATTTTTTATGAGAATTATGATACAGTTTCCATTTATCTTTTTTCGATTTATAGATTTGAAGGTGTGGATATTGGTTAGGGAAATTGGATCGGCTTTTGAAAATTTTAAATTTTCAAATTTTAGATGCGATAATATGCCATAAATAGTTGCGATGATCTGCGATAAAATGTTTTATTTGAGCCTAAAATTGCAGGAAATGTGCTGTCTGAGCATTTACTAATTTCAACTCCACATAATTAGTGGAGGTGCATTTGGTTTGTTTCCAAATGTTGACCAATTTAAAATAATCAAACATGTTTGTTTTTTAGACGCAAATCATGTTTGTATTTTTCTCATAAGTAGTTGGCATTCATGTTCAAACATTTTTTTTGTTGCAGGTATTGTTGCGTCATTTTTGTGAGTATCGTGGTGTGAATAATTGTCATTTGTGTGTGTATCGTGGTGTAAAAAATTAAATTCTGGAAATGTGCATATTTAAAAGGTTTTTTGGTTTCTAATATGTTTAATTTTTTAAGGTACTTATACGTATTGTATTCAATTTGAAAGGAAGCCACAATTACACAATTAGAGCAAATGAATTTGCATTTTTTTTCTCGAAATATTTATGTATTCAAATGGTCATTTTTTTGAGTATCGTGCTGTAAATAATCAAATTCTGGAAATGTTCATTTTTAAAAGGTTTTTGGTTTCTAATTTGTTGAATTATGAAGGTAACTATACTTATTGGATTCAATTTCAAAGAAAGCCACAATTTGACAATTAGAGCAAATTCAGTTTGAAAGGAAGCCACAATTACACAGTTAGAGCAAATGAATTTGCATTTTTTCCCGAAATATTTATGTATTCAAATGGTCATTTTTTGATATTCCATAAATAGTTGCGATGATCCGCGATGAAATGTTTTATTTGAGCCTAAAATTGCAGGAAACGTGTTGTCTAAGCATTTACTAATTTCAACTCCACATAATTAGTGGAGGTGCATTTGGTTTGTTTCCAAATGTTGACCAATTTAAAATAATCAAACATGTTTGTTTTTTAGACGCAAATCATGTTTGTATTTTTCTCATAAGTAGTTGGCATTCATGTTCAAACATTTTTTTTGTTGCAGGTATTGTTGCGTCATTTTTGTGAGTATCGTGGTGTGAATAATTTTCATTTGTGTGTGTATCGTGATGTAAAAAATTAAATTCTGGAAATGTACATATTTAAAAGGTTTTTTGGTTTCTAATATGTTTAATTTTTTAAGGTACTTATACGTATTGTATTCAATTTGAAAGGAAGCCACAATTACACAATTAGAGCAAATGAATTTGCATTTTTTTCTCGAAATATTTATGTATTCAAATGGTCATTTTTTTTGAGTATCGTGCTGTAAATAATAAAATTCTGGAAATGTGCATTTTTAAAAGGTTTTTGGTTTCTAATTTGTTGAATTATTGAAGGTAATTATACTTATTGAATTCAATTTGAAAGAAAGCCACAATTAGACAATTAGAGCAAATTCAGTTTGAAAGGAAGCCACAATTACACAGTTAGAGCAAATGAATTTGCATTTTTTTCCTAAAATATTTATGTATTCAAATGGTCATTTTTTGAGTATCGTGGTGTAAATAATTAATTTCTGGAAATGTGCAAGCTTAAAAGATTTTTGGTTTCTAATATGTTGAATTCATTTTGAAGGTATTTATGTTGAATTCATTTTGAAAGGAAGCCACAATTAGAAAATTAGAGAAAATGAATTTGCATTTTTTTCTCGAAATATTTTGTATTTGGTTTTTAAATGAAGTGACTATTTTGCTTTTTGTTTTCCAATTTCGTGAAATTTGAATGGATATCATATTCCGTAAGTATTTTTTTTGTTGCAAGTATTCTTTCGTCATTTTTTGTGAGTATCGTGGTGTGAATAATTATTATTGTTGTGAGTATCGTGGTGTAAATAGTTAAATTCTGCAAATGTGCATATTTAAAAGTTTTTTGATTTCTAATATGTTTAATTTTTGAAGGTACTTATACTTATTGAATTCAATTTGAAAAGAAGCCACATTTACACAATTAGAGCAAATGAATTTGCATTTTCTCTCGAAATATTCATGTATTCAATTAGTTATTTTTTCTTGAGTATCATGGTGTAAATAATTAAATTCTGGAAATGTGCATTTTTAAAAGTTTTTTGGTTTCTAATATGTTGAATTCTTGAAGGTATTTATACTTATTGAATTCAATCTGAAAGGAAGCCACAATTACACAATTAGAGAAAATGAATTTGCATTTTTCTTGAAATATTTTTGTACACATTTTTTTTTAATGCAATGTCTATATTGCTTTCCTGCAATTTTATGGATTTTTGTTTTCTTGAAATATTTATGTATTTGCTTTTTAAATGGAGTGACTATTTTTTGTTTTTTGTTTTACAATACTGTGAAATTTGGATGGATATCATATGCCATAATTTTTTTTTGTTGAAGGTATTATTTCGGCATTTTTGTGAGTATCGTTGAAATATTCAAATTTCAATTTTTATTATGCGGCATGAATATTATTTTTAAGATTATTTCTATATTGCTTTTCCTGCAAATTTATGGTTTTTTGTTTTCTCGAAATTTTTTATGTATTTGGTTCTTAAATGGGGTGACTTTTTTTTTGTTTTTTGTTTTACAATACTGTGAAATTTGAATGGGTATCATATGCCATATTTTTTTTTCTTGCAGGTATCATTTCGGCATTTTTGTGAGTATCGTTGAAATATTCAAATTTGAATCTTTATTATGCGGCATGAGTATTATTTTTAAGATTAATTTAAATTAAATGGAGTGACTATTTTTTGTTTTTTTTTGTTTTGCAATACTGTGAAATTTGAATGGATATGATATGCCATAAGTTTTTTTTTTTTTTTTTGTAAGTATTCTTTCGTCATTTTTGTGAGTATCGTGCGTGGTTTTCTTTTTTTTTTGAATTCTAATTTCCTTTCAAAGAAAATTCTAATTTGCAAAGTTTAATTTAAATTGAATCCACATTTAGGAGATACGATTTTTTAAATTTTAATGTAAATCAAATCCATATTTATAAGTTTTTAGGAGATACGTTTTTTTTAAAGTTTAATGTAAACCAAATCCGTATTTAGAAGGTTTTTTTTTAAAACAATGTTTAGAAGAAGCATATCTTTTCTTTTTTCTCCCGCTCGATGAAGTGGACAAATTTTTTCAAATTTGAATCTTTATTATGCGGCATGAGTATTATTTTCAAGATTAATTTAAATGAAATCCATAATTAGAATTTTTTTGTTGGTTAAATAATATTTAGAAGAAGCGTTTATTCTCTTAAATCTATTAAATTTTGCAGCATTTTAACAGCAAGAAAAAAAACTGACGCGTGGGGCCCACTGTGACGTCGTGCTGACGTCACAGGGGCATAGCAAGCCGCGGCGGCGCTGAGCTCGCCGGCGGCGCGCCACGGCGTTCCGGGACGCGCGCGTGCGCGCGGCCGACGCACCCGGACGCGGGGAGCCCGTAGGTGGCGGCGCCGCCGCTTCTGGGTCGCCGGAACGTCGCCGGTGGCACGCGGACGCGGCGGAGGGCAGCGGGTGCGGCGGCGGCGATTCCCGCGCGTGCGCGGCGTCTCGACGGCGGATCTGCGGCGTGGAGGGAGAGGCGGTGGCGGTGAAGCTGGCTCTGTGCTTCGATTCGGGCGGGGAGCGGCGGAGAGGCGACGGCGCGCGTCGGCGGCCGCGGCGGCATCGCCGCCGCGCGGGGAGAGAGAGGGAGGGAGGGGACGGTTTGTGGTCATTTTGCAGAGAAGCCCTCAAGTTTTTGCAAAATGGCGAACAAGTCCGTCGCTGCGGTAGAACGTGGACTGCGGGTTCTATTTCTGGAATTTGGAGGGTCTTTTTGCAAAAGCTTCATCGACGCGTGCTGGGAGCCGTCGGATCGCCGGCGGACGGCCGGGATCGCGCGGACACTGTAGATACTGTAGATGCACAGTAGCTACTGTTGCGGGAACAGTCGCCGGGGCGCGGAGAGGCCGTGATTCGGTTCGTCTTTAAATATAGTAGTAGATAGATTCATGCCTCAGTGTCATAAGACAGTGGTAGTATACAGTGTGTTTTACTACGCCTCAGTCTTACAGCCACTTGCCCACAATTTCTGTAGTTGCCAAGACCTGAAATCACACAAGGAGATCACAAGGTGAACGATAAACACAATGGACTTTTGGTGCTGCGTGCAACATGCAGCTTTTCTGTCTGCCTTTATTCCTCTCATACTGTAAAAGATACAGTATCTAACTGAAGAACTAAAATTGCAGTCATGACAGAATATGTGGCCGTGCCATCCCAAGTCCCTCCGAAACATGCACACTAAAGCCACCATGATCACATTGATTATGCCATCCCACGACGCCGTCACAGCGGCGAGCTAATCTACTTCCAAACAGAATTTGACTCGGCAGTGAACAGAACTCATGCTCGGACCCGTCGGTTATTCGCTAAGGAAAAGACTGACGAAACTGAACTACTGTCTAAGTGAACTAGCGACAATAGGAAAAGGAGCAGTGTTATCCGATAACAGGATTACTGAAGTTTTTTACTTCATCTTCCATACAAACCATTATGCTGCAGAATTATATCCATGTATTTACCTAAGAAGATGCTGATTATCTTGGGAATTTTGGAGTGGATGTGTAACTTTGTTTAGATATGTCAGATATACATTTAAACAACTGTGATGACATGTTGTGAACATAAAGACTTAGGCCGCGCTTGGATTGGCGTTTTCCGCCCGGAAAGCGTCGGGAAGAAATACGGAGCAGAGAAGGTCCGTGTATTTTACACGGGACGGCCGGTAGAAAATTACGGAGGGGAAATTTAAACGGCATTCCAAGCGGGGCCTTAGTGTACTAGATACTTTCATTTCGATGGCATGTACCTTAGGAGTACAAGCTAGTATGTTTTGTTGTGCACGCTGCCACATATAGATTAGATAAATTTTAGTTCAAGTGTCCGTTCTTGCTACAGATTAGAGAATGTCGAGTGGCATGCAGGATCACAAATGGTATTTCCAGTAAAATTTACATGCAACAGCCTCCTTTCCATCTGACCAACAAATGGGGGAAACCTGAGTGGTAATCCTGAAAAAACTCTGAAGTACTTGTCCCCTTCACATTTTTTCCTTGAGCTTATGTGTGTGATGCTGCTAAGGTGTTCAGAAACTACTTCGAGTTGTTATAATTCCTGATGTCACCATTATTTTTTCGATTCACTTCTATTGTTCTATGGTACTTACTTTTCCATCACATGAATATTGACCCCAGATGTAGAAGATCTCTGTTGTTTATACCGTAGTAGTTGAAGTATTGCTTGCATTTGGTTTTACTTTATTATACTCAATCCAGCTGCAGTTGTTCTTAAACCTTGCAGAAAAAACATCTTGAATTAGTCGTTCACTTGAATAGAACTAGCTTTGAATTTATTTATTTATAGCATAAACATGTGAATTATTCTAAGCTTTCTTTGGGCGTGTTGAGAGCCAGTAATTGTCGAGACAGTTTTATATAATAAAAAGAGCGGAATGGAGAAATAGACATTAACATTATTGTCACATCATTTCCACTGCACAATGAAATAGATAGTCAGCTTGTATGGAGAAGCTGATCAACCTGAATGGAGTTTGATTCCTTGCAGAAACTGTAAAGTGCAGCTATGATAGGCCCAAACTCACGTGAGCTTCTCCTGTGTTTAGTTTCTTTGGAGTACCATTTTTATTTCAGTTCATCAGTTCAGTTCAGCTATTAGGACCTAATGCTAATTAACTAAATCTTTACGTCCAGCGAATGACTCGCCCATCCAGACCCCTTCCGCGAGACTGCAACCTCCGCCGTCTGATGTCATCTCGGAGCGATGTGGGACGTCCGATTGGTTTACTTGGTCAAATTTACAGTTACGTGGTCATGCATCTCTTAGCTTGCTGACTGTGGGTCCAACAAAGTTTTTTTTGACGGTAAATAGCAGGAGCTCTGCCTATGTATTATTAGAAGAAGAATTGATCCAGTTAATCAGGGAAACCGGACCCAAAAACCATACAAAGCGCGGTTAAAAAAACCGCACACTCTACTCATGGAACGTCTGCCAGAGACAAGGGAACCTAGACCCAAACTAACAGGCCACACCTCATACCCAACTAAGAGACACTCTCCAAACACACACAACCTCCCACCTCTAGAGATGCACCGGTGTGCATCCTCTACACAGAATAGATCAAGCATTACTCACCACTAACTGTCGAACCGCCTCCAAAACCTGCGGTGTGCGCTGCTTCTTGTACAACTGCAAATAAACTTGCATCTTCTCCTCGATGGCTTCGTCGGTGGCTTTCTCTTTGCTCTTGAGTTTTGGAATTTCCCCAAAAGCCTCCGCCCACCTAAACTCGGCGCGCTTGGCTGCTGGAATGACACAATCTTTATTCTTCTTGTCCAACCGGATGCTTCGTCTCTCAGCCAAAGAGGGAACATCCAACCGAAGCTCCTTGTCCTTGGGCATGTCAGCAATCTCACGGCAGAGCTCCATCATCAAAGAAGGCAAGGTCTTCTCATGTGGCTCAATCGCGTCATACTGAGCCATCACCTTCGCGATCTTCTCCTCCGGGCTAGGGGTATCAGAACCCCCCAACTCCTCCAATGCCAAAGTCATCTCCGCTCCAAGATCCTTCATCGGGGGCCTGCATCACCGGGGAGACATGCTCCGAAGCAGCAATAGGCATGGGGGTGGAGTCCAGGGCAAGCGGCGACGCTGAAAGGCTCACACTCCTGGGAGAGTAGCAACCAAAGCGCTCGATCCCTCCATCTGCGCAAACAACATTGCCCCCAATGCTCAGAGATGGTGTTGGCTCCACCTGCACCACAGCCGGCGGCAGGGATAGCCTTTCGAGAGCAGCCTCAGCCCGCTCCAGCAAGCTCCCAACACGCTCCATCAATCCCTGCACAGATTCCTACATCTTGAGCTGAGCCACGACCATCTCATCAAGATGAGACGCGACCAAGCCTCGCAGCTCTGCCCGCATCAGCTTCGCCTGTTCTGCTCAGCCCGCAACAGCGCCGCCTGCTCCTCGAGGAAGTGCAGCATGTCGGACGGAGCTGCCGGGCAAGCAGGCGCAGGGCAGTCCATCTCCGGGGTTGCAGACGCCGAGATCGCCGTTGGCTGCGCACGAGATGGGGGCCCCAAGTCCCCAAGCTTGGGAAGGGGGGCGGCAACAACAGCCCAGGAGCGGTCCAAAGGGCGACGAGTACCGGAAGCCGGCATCATGGAGGCAGGAGGCGCGTGGCAGTTCTTCTTGCCCAGCTCGCAGTCGCGCTCACGGTGACCAAAGCAGCGGCAGGCGAGGCAACGGATGTCGCCGACGCAGCCGGCCACGCGATGGCCGGGCTCAAGGCAACGGAAGCAGCGACCCCACACCCGCCGCCTGAAAGCCGTGACACGCTCCACACGCCCACGAGGAGGAGGGGGGTCCAACAAAGTGATGGGCCATTTTTTCAGTAACTCCTGCCAGAGTAGCAACACGTGCACTCGCACCCCAGGGCCCAGACCTGGAACTCTCTGTCTCGAGTCTTTTTCATCGAATCTGGCCGTTTTTGCTAACTAATAGCAAAACTGGCCGCTGCTGGAAACTATTTCCAAATCTGACCCCCGGGGTCGGCGCCAACGAGGATGACGCCGAACATGTGCAGGTCGGCGCCAGGACTGACCGTCAGCCGACGTGAGGTCGGCGCCATTGTCAATGGCGCCGAATCCTTTGAACTTTTTTGGCTAAGTTTGCCTGGCGCCGACGTGCACTGGTTCGGCGCCGTCGAGGATGACGCCGACCCAAGAGGCTAGATTTGAAAATAGTTTTCAGCAGCGGCCAGTTTAGCTATTAGTTAGCAAAAACGGCCAGATTAGGTGAAAAATACCTGTCTCGATCTCTCTCTCGCCATCTAAAAACAATTCTCTTTCTCGCTCCCCTTCTAGGTTTCCTGCCGCCACCCCGCCCAACTCCGGCGGCGGCCTTCCCGCACATCTCCTCCACCCGTGTCAGGATCCCGATGGATCCTGACGGAATTGGATCACGAAGAAGAGGGGATTTCGGGAGGAAGCATCGATAAACTGGATAATTACTGAACTAAAATAAAGTAAATTGCAGGAAATAAAGAAGATAAAACTAAGATTTATTTCATTGTTGTTGAGACAGGATACAAAGCTAGCCTTATATAGAGCAAGGCACTACAAGTTGCCCTCATATAGGAAATACCTACTATGCCCTCACAACTACCACATACTACATTGCATACCACTACTGATACCTGACATTACTCCCCCCCCCTGAAGCCATTGGTCACCAATGGAACAAGTTTCTACAGAAACTTTATCATTGACAATTATCCATCTTAATTCAGTCACCATATCAGGGAGGTCGAAATGTAATAAAAATAATATTCAATTCCAAGATCTAAAGATAGTTCGGTGAAGACAGCAGATTCTTTGCATTATAATTCTTCTGGGTACCTTGCTTAATGTTGCTTGGACAATCGGCTGCGATTTGCATGGGAGGCAAGAAAGCAGACACTAAGTGGCATGCATGGATAGCAGAACAGCCCACTTGCTGGCTGCTGCATCCTTTTCCTCTTGAGCTATTTTTTCAGAACTGAAAACAAGTCTCATGCGCACAGTAGTCGTTGACATACACATTGCAGTCGAACTAAACTTGATAGAGTAGCAGACTTGCTTCTTGATTGATTCTGAATATAGGCAATCCAGAACACTTGGCAAACAACAATACTGTAACTGGAGGCAAGCATTCAGATTGGCACACCCAGAATGATACAGCTGTGCCCAGAAATGCTTCAGGTCCATTAGTTTAGGCACTGTAGTATTGCTTAGCCCACTATCCATTGAGAAGATACTGCCCTTTTTCATTGATGAATCACGATTAATATGATGCGCTGGAAAGTTATTCCATCTCAAAATGCCTGGATCCCATACAGATTGAATTCCATAAGTTTCTTGTTTTGAAGGTACACAAGTGGGTGCTCCAAATTGGACTTGCACTGTGAGCACACAAGGGAGTGTAAGTACTGATGTTTGAAGAGCACCGATAGAATCTGTGTTGAGTGTTGGACTCCAAATTGTATTGTCTCCTGGATCCCATTCTTTTCTTCTATCATAATTTACCAGCCCATTCCAACTTGGATCTCTCAGCTGCTGCACATAAGTGCCCACTTGGTTGCATAAATTCAGAGTTTTAGTGAACATAATTGCCACATAACTGAGCTCCTCGGGAGGCTTATCCTTGCTTGAGTAAAGGGATGTTGAAGCTCCTGGATCCCAGACTTCTCTTCCTTCTTCACTTAATAAAATATTCCACTTATTGTCTTTCAGGAGTACATCTCCCATTGCACAGCCAGGAGTGTACGCATACTCTAATACTTGTGGGATGCACTGCCCATGTTTGAACTTGATGGATCTTGGTACAAAAACATCCACATTATCTGTAAGTGTGAATTCTGAAATAACTTCAGGTAATGGATTGTCAGATGGCCTGCTGAGGCACTTGCAAAACTGTCCACTTTCTTGTTTCTCGTCTTCAGATATATCAAACACATGCACTTCGTTGAGTACCTTGTGATCATCTTGCACAGCTGTTGGTGGCTGCACATCATGAACAAGCATCGTCTCAGAACCGGTGGTGTTGTTGGTCTTGGAACAGCAAACTGGAGCCAGACCTGCTGCTTGTGCTGCTACAGATGGTGGAGCTCTGACAGAGACAATTTCCGCTGCTGAAGATGACAATGGTTGAGTAGCCAGCTCCAAGGGATAATCTGCTGGTAGCGCGTAGTAGCTATGCTCAGAACCATCTGCTAGGAACACAGTTTTGCGACTGAGATTGTGAAAATCATACTGTTGTGGCATTTTACCAAACACCTGAGGGGCAACATAAGAAGTAGTTGCTGGTGATGTGGATGGTGCGTCTGCTGCCACTAGGGATGATTCAGTAGCCAGTGACTCATTGGTTTGCAGGCCCCTCGATACTGTGAAGTCAGAGAATAAAGTTGAGAGTTTTGAGATTGCACCATGGGGCGAGTCGAAGCTGGACTGAAGCTGGGCTTGGTGCGTGACGACCTTGTGGTTGGAGCCAGTGTTGTTCATGGACAGGATCTCAGGACCCGTGTGCTTGTGGACGATCTGCTCGCCGTACATGGACGCGCCGCTGGTGTTGCTGCCCGTGGTAAGTTCGCCGCCGTGGCACTTGGGCACTACGGTGCAGCCGTAGCGCTGGACGGCCTCGACCTTGCTGTTCTGGAGCTTGAGCAACAGTGTGTGGTCGCTGAGAGCCATGGGCGCGCGGTCCGGCTGCATCCTGGAGGCAGAGGTGTGAAAGGCGTCGTTGGGGATAGGAGCACCATGGACTTGATGACGCAGGAGTGCGGTGGCCGGCGTCCCTGCAGGAGGCGGTGGGGAAAATCGCAAGGAATCGGTGAGAGGAGCGCCGGGGGCTTGGTCACGACAGCAAAGGAGTGCAGTTGCTGGTGTCGCTGAGTTGGCCAGAGCTCCTATGGCTGGCGGCGTTGGGGTTGCTGGCGATGTCGATTCGGGCGGCGACGGCGCGTGGAGGGGAGTTTGGGTAGCCGGCGATGCTGTCGATTCAGGCGACGACGCGAGGAGTTGAGAATAGGGGAGGTGGATGGTGGAGGGAAGGGTGGAGGGGACGTACGCCGGGACGGGGGAAGGGCCTGTGGTGGCCATGTACGCGGAGGCGGGAGGCGGGTAGGAGTAGGTGGCGGCATAAAAAAAGTCGGGTGGAGAGCCGCACGCTGGGGTGGGGGAGAAGCCAGACGCGGCCGTGTACGCGGAGGCGGGAGGCGGGTAGGGGTAGGCTGGTGGCGGCGCTGGAGGAAGAGGGACGAAGGTGGAGGGGACGTGCGCTGGAGCTGGGAAGAAGCCAGGCGCGGGCGGCGATGGGTAGGAGGACGAGGCGTAGGGGAAAGGGGATGGGTAATAGCCGCCGGAAAGAAGAGGAGGTGGGTAGGTGGCGGCGGAGGGGTAGGGGAAAGGATAGGGCACGGTTGCCATGGACGGGAATCAGATCGAAGAAGAAGAAGAAGAAAAGCTCGCCGGTGCGGCCGGAATCGAAGGCGAAGAAGGGAGGGAAGGGTGGGGGACGAATCGGATGGGGGAAAAACAAGAATCAGGTCGATTTGCTGCGAATTGGATCGAGGAAGAGGAAGAAGAGGTCGCCGGTGCGACGGAATCGAAGACGAGGGAGGGAAGGGAGGGAGCACGCCCGTCGATTGAGCTCGCTCTGATACCAATTGTCAGGATCCCGATGGATCCTGACGGAATTGGATCACGAAGAAGAGGGGATTTCGGGAGGAAGCATCGATAAACTGGATAATTACTGAACTAAAATAAAGTAAATTGTAGGAAATAAAGAAGATAAAACTAAGATTTATTTCATTGTTGTTGAGACAGGATACAAAACTAGCCTTATATAGAGCAAGGCACTACAAGTTGCCCTCATATAGGAAATACCTACTATGCCCTCACAACTACCACATACTACATTGCATACCACTACTGATACCTGACAACCCGCCGCCGTCCCTTCTAGATCGGGAAGCCCCCTCCAAGCTTGCTCACCTCCCAACGCTCCGTGCGCATGTCTGAAGCTGCGTCGAATCGAGTTCAAGTCTGTCTCCGGACTCCCCTTTGTCTCCAAGGTCCACCGACGACTCCCCGGTGCCGGCTTCAAGAAGTTCTCGCATCCGCCTCCAACTCTCCCGTAAGTGTGGCTTCCAATTCTTTCACGTTTTCTCCCTGCCCAAACCTCCACCTCATCGGCTCTCCACCAAACCGTCGATTCAGATGGCATGGGCAGAGAGGCTAGACGACTTCGTGCTATACAGGTGGTCACCAGCTTAAGGATAGAAGCATGACAGGATTCTTAGTTATTACTCAGTTTAGATTGTTGGGACTTGTAGATTGTTGGTTCCGGTACCTAGAACTTTTTTTTCACAATCATTAGCTGCCAGCAAAAATTTCATATCTGATAAGTTAACCTACTAAAGCGTGATCAACAAACCAATCTAAATCACTGACATATGTCATTAATCGTGAGAACTAAGCCAATGCTGACGGAATGGATCACTCTTATCATATCTGTACTATTCATTGCATGCATATGTGTTCAACAAATACAAGTATATTTTGCAACAAAACTATCGAGAAACTGTATGCTCAAAAGTCAATTTGGTTAAGCTTAAAAGATATCTGCCTCAAGTCAAATCATAGTTGTTCGATACTTCAATGTTATGAAATACTCCCTCCGTATCAAAATATAAGATGTTTTAGCATTTGGCTTTCCATCCGTATCGTTTTAGAATTTGGCTTTCCATCCGTATCAAAATATAACATGAATCTTGCACTAAAACATGTCTAGATACGGATGGAAAGCCAAATGCTAAAACATCTTATATTTTGATACAGAGGGAGTAAGTAGCATGCATTTTCTTCTCATACTTTAGCTTTTAAAACTTTATTAGGACTTTTTTGCTGGCAAAACTTCAATAGGCTCTAGGCCATAATGGATGGAAGGTGCAATCTTGGCATCTTAATATGCTTCAGTTCAGAGATGTAGCTATAATATCCATTCATTTTGGTAACTTGCATTTTTTTAATGCTTATCTGTATTTAATCTAGAAGACAAACATGAAGTTATGATACCATGTCATTTTTGGTTATTTTTATTTGAATAGGGACAGTTTTTCTGTTATAGCTTCAATTGGTCTCCCTTAGATTTATAAGCAGCTTGCTTTATATGCCATTATTTGATCGATTTGTAAAATTGAATGTAGATCCAACATTGCTCTATGCTAAGACTTGGATGTCTTCATAGTGGTGACAACAATAGATGGTTATTTTGGCTGTGTCAATTTTTGACGTAAACGTGCCACTTACCACAACACTTCCGCTGCATCTACTATTTTCATGTTTCCTAAAAAGGAAACCTATCAGTGAACCAACATATATGGCTTTAATACATTTACTAACATAAGGTTTCTTTGCTGAACACAAATGATTGTTTTTTGAAGTCCTGGGTGCTCTAGGCCTTTGGTTCATTCTGTCACATATTGTTGCAGTCTTATCAAGGTTGAGTGAAGCTACAGCTTCTGAAAGTACATGAGGAGAAAAGCATGGAGGGAAGAGTACGGCTTTTATATGAAAGGTAACAAAACGACTAATATAGTTCACCAAATCTTCTTCCTTTTACTAAGCCTAGATGTGATAGTACTTATCTCATTTAACATGGCGACAGTTCGGATATGCATTCGTTATTGCTATCACAACTTGTTTTTCTTGGACAACATTATAAACTAGAGTTTTCTTACAATTTGCATCCCAATAGTTTGGTCCTTGGCTGCAACAAAATGCAGCTTTGCTGAAATAAATAAGGTGTTTATTGATTGTGTTGTCCAGGAGGGTTAATTCTGTATGCTTTCCTTTCATAGTTTCCTTGTGTTTATTTTATCAGTTAGTGACAAGGACCTGTTGGTCTGCAATTCTCCATGGATGTGTGTTGGTTCTTTTGACAGATGATGGTGGGCGCCGCATGTGGCTGCACGTTTGTGGCATCTGTACGTGGAGTTGTCTGTTGTTTTTTCAGTTTCGGGTGATCAGTGTCGTACGGGTCATGTCGTGGCTCCTTTTGCTTCATTGTTTGTGTGCCCTGCTTCCATAGGGGTTCCACCATTTGCCACTTCGTCTCAAGTAGAAGAATTCTTACATGATCATTGTAAGCAGAAGGGGGGAACTCAGCCTAGGGCTGCTAGATCTTTCTGCCCTTTTTCTTGGCTATTACTATTGCTTTATATATGTATATACACCTCTTGCTTCAACTTAAGAGTTGTCAGGAATATATGTACCAACCAGTAGTGGCCATTGTTTAGTTTAGTTTGTCTATCCAATTCATGCCCGATCGTAGAGAGTTATTTTTTCACTACACCTGAATTTTCAATGGTGATGCATAGGCATATGTATGAGTGTAGCTGTGGTGTTCATATACGAAGTTGTAGCATTTCTTTCGGTACTATTTTCTATGGTGTTTGTTCTGCCTGGAGTAATACATGTTATATGGGCATTAAAGATTTCAGTCGCTAGAAAGATAGTCAAGTTGAAGTAAAGCTATTAGATGCAGTATTTGAATGAAGTCAAGTGGACATGTGCACCCATATGGATTCAGTCTCTAAGCAAAGTTATCACTTTGTTCTGATCGCATTTCAAGCAAAGTCCACAATATACTTACTGGTTACTGCACATTTAAAAAATAAAATTCATTTATCTTTGAGGTTCATATCTTTCTCATCCATTCTGCTAAGTAACTAGGTTGTTCTGCTTGTCTGATCATGAGTATGCTTCAACTTAATCAACTAGCATTACTTCGTAATGATTACATGCATGGTTGTTTCCTTTATGGCCAATGTTTTTGTTGTTGACAGGGATGGGGTACTCCGATGCCATATGGGGCAGAAGGCCGATCTGATCAGGAGGATGAATATGAGTTTACGTGCACTGGTCTGGTGGCTGTGTGTCCGGCTGCGTAGGTATGAATTCATCTCCCTAACCCCAGCTTTCTTATTTTCTTTAGAATGATTAAATACCATGTTTAATATTGGTGCATCTACGGAACACACAGTTCAGCAAATAGGCAAGTACCCTATATTTTAGGATTCCTTTCTTATTATCTTTCTTGATTTGTGTTTTCTACTGATCGCTATCCTTTTCTTAGTTGTGTCTGTGGCTGAAAAAACACAATTTTTCATTCCTTTTTTCTCTCTAAATGTTATTGTTGAAACTTTCATGGACTTTATTTGGTGCAGGAGGAAAAGCACGAAACACTCTTGCAGTTATATGGGGATTCCTGTGTGCAGATCAAGAAGTGAACTCTAAAAAGGTATTCTCTATCTTTCTAAGCATTTCAACGAAGAACATAGTTTGCATATGTTATCACCTACTTATCATATTATGGTCAGGTTGGGTGTAGGAAGACTTAAGTTTTTTGTCCCGTCTTTCTTTTTCCTGTTAATTATCAATAACAGTTTTTTCCATTATAATTCATCTCTTGATTTGGTTATATACACTTATTATGAAACATATACCTTTGGAATTCTTTGTTTTTATCCGCTGTCGTGCATTATAGAAACATCCAACTTGAATGCTCATATGTAGTCAGCAATTGCTAATGTACTCAGCGGAACTCAGGATGTTCGTAATCACATAAGGTAAGTTTTCTTACATAGGCTATTAGTTTTCATCTGCATTTTCGAAACAAACAAAAATATTCGGAACACTAAAAATGTGTTATTTGCAATATTTATCACTTGGAAACTAGGGACAATTAGTTCTTCCAGTGTGAATTTCACATCCTGTTGTACATATTGGGTTTCAGGTATCACCTTCACAGGCTGCTATAAAGGATGTTCTTGCAGTTCCTTTTCACATTGGGTTTACCATGCACGTTGCCTGGAATATTTGGACTATCAGTTATGATCAGGGGTGCAAGTGTGGAGTGGTTGCAGCTCGCCTGCTGCCCCCTTGGTAGCTAGCCCATGTCGTTCAAGTGATAAATCAGTTGTTTGCTTCCTCAAATTGTCATAAGACTCTCATTTGTTTTATCTTAATCCAGATAATTTCATAGAGTGTGGCTGTAATACTGGTCCATAATTGTTTGCACTGCATTGAATTAAGGGTATTTAGCAAAGAATAATTATTATTCAGACATGTATTGGATATATTCATTAATCCACTGCAGAGGTACATAAAAAAAGGCACTGTAACATAGTATTCATAATTTCATAGTGAGAATTGCGTACTGATTTTATGTCTTCCTATAAAAATGCATACATAGATCTGATCCCAGCATTAATAATTAAAAAATCTCGAAACATATTCAATAAGAATAAATGTGATGTTTCATTATGCATAAAGTCATCCATGGTATGCGCTTTAAAAACGGCATTCATGTTATCAATGTGTAGATTGTCCAAACATAAATACTGATATCCTGTTATGCTTTAGGATTTTTCATCTTCATCTTTTATGCATGCTAATGTTGAAATTGACCTTTCTTTTTTATAAAAAGTCTTGTGGTTGGATCTTAGCCATTTATTGGGAATGTCTATCTTTTCACTAGCTTTACGGACTACCAGATGCCCAAGATCGGCAATATGAGAGGATACCAAATTAGAAACACGAGGTGTATTTAAATGTGGCCAGAGATCATCTTGGAGACCTGGTGATCACAAGTGCTGGAAAGACTGACAGGGATTCAGAGTGTCTTCATTGCAGTTGGAACGGCTGTCAGCATTGCTGTGGACATTGGTGTCATACGTTCAGTCTTTGAGACAGACTCGGAACTCCTGGCCTTGGCACTGAACCGGCATGGCCAAGACTTTTCCCAGCTAGCGGCACCTTTGGATGATTTGAAGTTCCAATTACGATCCTGGTTTTCCTGTAGCGAGGTGGTTGCACGCTCTGCAAATAAAGCTGCTCACGAGCTAGCTATATTAGGCAAAAACTGTAATGCCCGAGAGGCTTTAATCTTGGAAGTTGATGTACCGGCTACTATAGCCGGAGTTGTGTTGGGTGATTTACCCCAGTTATATCGTAATAAAGCATGATGCTTTCCCCTGAAAAAACATGGTGCTGAAACTATATGATGCTCTTTGTTTTAAGTTTGTTCAAGTTCTACTTATAAGCCCGCACTATTGAAGGATATTTTTTCCGTCTTCAGTATTATTGAAGTTCTATTGTTATTTCTGTTTGAATGTCCTAGATTTTTTGGAAAGTTAGACCATACTAATTTATTAGTTATTTTCCATCATAGAAAGGATAATCCTGCAACCTATGAAATTATGGAAGGTGCAACTTCATTTGTTGCAGAGCGTATAAGATGCATAGTAGAATTTTCTGTCGGCATGCTTTTGATGTATTGAGCTCTTTTGTAAAACTTCTATTAGATTATGTTTCATAAGTTATCTACTGCAATTCTACCGCACCGGCCAGGCTGTACCGAAACGCAGTACCGACGGCGAGGCGAAGCTCACCTATTCGTCTAGTATATTTATAATCATCGATTGGTGTCCATGAAAGCTGCTTTGGTTGCAGTTCATGTTTTGTTCTGTAGCAAGGTAAATCGCTTCAGCTCATGCCTTTCACTACATGGGCCAGTGAGTTCCTTTTGCCTATTGGTCTATGGTGTATAAGAGGAAATGTGTCCTTTCAGTGTTGGTGCAGCTGAGTAAATATTGCTGGACCTTTGTCCTATTCAACAAATTGAGTTGCTTTCCTACTTGCAATTTCAGTGGTCAACTCATGATAGTACTATGGGAAGAATGAACAAATCAGAACAGGAGTCCATGGAAATAATATTGGCACCTTGCTGAAACAAAATTACAGGAAAGTGATTTTCTTGCACTTGTCATTTTTATCCATTGCACATAGTACCACATTTGTGTGCCTATCTATTTTAATCTTACAGATTAATGGTTTTCTGTCCCCTTAACTAAAGGTTGATTAAATGCTTTTGGCACCGTATCAATGAGTTCATCCCACATATTAGAAGATTTCACAGTTCTGAAATCTGAATTCTTCAAGGTGTAATGGCCTGAACGATTTGGCTATCTGTTTACCCAGGGATACCAAATATAGAAACCAATAACAAGATATCAAGATTTAAATGCTTTTGGCACCGTATCAATGAGTTCATCCCACATATTAGAAGATTTCACAGTTCTGAAATCTGAATTCTTCAAGGTGTAATAGCCTGAACGATTTGGCTATCTGTTTACCCAGGGATACCAAATATAGAAACCAATAACAAGATATCAAGATTCGTGCTAGTCTGTGAGTTACACATGGTTTATAAATGTGTGCAACTGACTGAGATTTAACTAAATCTATGTCAACACCCTTGTTTGGGTGTTGTTCTGACTACATGTATGTTGTTGTGTAGGAGTTTCAGATCTCTTTTGAATTGTACTGTTTTCTATATTGTAAATGATTTATGTGTACTTATTGAGATCAATTCGAATTTGAACTATACGTACCCAAATAAGACTCAAATTTCCAAAGGAAATTATATGTGACTACCTATGTACAAGATTAGATAATGTGCAACATATGGATGAAAAATTCAAATGATTGTTAGAGAAAGTTCAAACATGTATTTGCAAGTCCTTTTGAATAAAATTAAATAATATGCAAATGAGTTCGAAAAAAGTCTATGACCTAACATGGAGTCATATGATGCCATGATGGGCACAACAACTTTGCATTAAAAGCTCATAATATTATGCAAAATTTTGAGTGCAATCCCTTCACAAATGGACACATCTTGAGGATGTTTGTTAAACTTCAACTCGAAACTTCCAAAACTATACAGTTTCATCATCATTTTCACTTCATATTTTGATCATACTTTCTTATAACATTTGTATTAGAAACATAGGAACGACGTGGTGATCGGACGGTTGACTACGACTAGACTTTGACATAATCTCAGTGAAAGTGTGGAATAGATGTTTAGCAAATCTCAGTGGAAGACTGATGTTTAGCAGATCCGTAAATAGTGCTCCCTCCATTTCTGAAACTAAGGTGTATTTTTTTTTTGAAAAGTCAAACAATGTAAATCTTAACCAAGATTTTATAATAAATGATCAACAACTATAATACTCGCTCCGATCTGATTTTATTGTCAAAAGGTGTATACAAATTTGTACAACCGTAGCTCACCTTCCACGGTCAATTATTCGGATCAGAGGGAGTACTATATCAACACCATATGAAAATATATTTTATGTTGTATCTAGCTGCATTGATCTGGTATTGTAAATGGTAATGATTTTCTCTAAAAACTTACTTTATAATGTTTGACTTTTCAAAAAGGGTCCGTCTAACGCTCAGCTGACTGAGAATTAGCTTAATTCTCAGTCAGCTCATGTCATCGCTGATGTCAGATGGCGTGGCAATGATTTACGTCCGCGTGAGCTGCTCTCGTATTGATTGCCGATAAAGATGCATGCATCCGGCCGGCCGGCCGGCCCGTACGCTAGCTAATACGAGGAGAGTGGTAGAGCGTAGAGAGATTGTGTGTAGTGTTTAGATTTCATTTTTTGATTTTTTTTTGCTGGCCATTCGTACAGATCAATCATGTAATTGGTAAAACCCGTTGACAGCAAAGTATTAGTTATAATATAATTTGTAATTAGAAAAAAGAGGTTGTAACTGTTGACTGCAAAGTATTAATTATAATATAATTTGTAATTAGAAAAAACCTCAGTTGCAATCCTAGTTGCAACTGAAAAATCTTAGTTGTAAGTTATAACTCATGTATAATTGGATATTTCAATTGCAATCGCACTTGCAACTGAAAAAATCTCAGTTGCAATCGTACTTGCAACTCAAAAAAATCTCAGTTGCAACTCGACTTGCAACTGAAAGAAAATCTCAGTTGCGACAAAAACGAACGAACGATATATCAGTTGAAACCGCACTCGCAACTGGAAAAAACAATCTCAGTTGCAACCCGACTTGCAACTGAAAAAAATCTCAGTTGCAACCCGACTTGCAACTGAAAAAAATCTCAGTTGCAACTCGACTTGCAACTGAAAGAAAATCTCAGTTGCAACAAAAAACGAATGAACGATATATCAGTTGCAACCACACATGTTACTGGAAAAAAATCTCAGTTGCAACCCGACTTGTAACTAGAAAAAATCTCAGTTGCAACCCGATTTGTAACTGGAAAAATATATCAGTTGCAGCGACATTTGCAATAGGTAAAGTATCTCAGTTGCAACCGCACTTGCAGCTGAAAAAAAAACTCACTTTCAACCCCCACTTGCAACTGAATAATCTCAGTTGCAACCCGACTTGCAACTGGAAAAATATATCAGTTGCAACGACAACGGGTAAAATATCTCAGTTGCAACCGCACTTCAACTAAAAAAACCTCAATTGCAACCCCACTTGCAACTCGGAAAACTTAGTTGCGACTCCACTTGCAACTGTATTTTTTCAGACAAATATAAATTGCACAAATAAATAAGTATTATTTTTATTGAGAATAATCTTTTTATACATAATATTGATAAGAAATTAAGCGAAAATAATGTATTTATAACTTTAAAAAGGTCAACAAAAAAAGGCAAAGGTAAAATAAAGTCAATAATTTAAAGATAAAAAATATCATCCTACTCTATATAGCAATACATATTATTTATATGAATTATACACAAAAACAAAAAAAAACAAAAAACCCAAAAAATCGAAAAAAAATAGAAACGCGACAACATGTTATATCGGCTGTCTTGATCCATACAATAGTCAACCTTGAAGTGGCCTGGTGGCTAGGTATTGCCGCATGCAGTTGGAAGGACCTGGGTTCGATCCCCAGGCGAAACTCATTGTTTTGCTGACCGGTTCAAATGATAAAACAAACAATAAAAAAAGCACGAATCTCCGCGTAAATCTAATGGCTGTAGAATCGACTGAGCACTAAGTTAAATCTCAGCTAGCTGAGAATTAGCAAAACCGTTTCAAAAAAAATATACCGTCTTACTTTTGGGAACGGAGGAAGTAGAGAATAGTACCAAATGCGCAAATTATTAAAGCCACAGCAAAACTTGGTTACAAACTCCGGCTAAAGCAACCTATAATCATAGCTCTCACTCGAATCAGCGAGACAAATATCGGTAGCTCAGACGACCGTAGTAGTGACTGCGTACTAGTAGTAGCACAGCGTCACTGCTAGCAGACGCCGTTGGTCTTCTTGGCAAGCACAAACTTCTTCCACGCCTCCGTCACCGACTTCTGCGTCTCGAGCTCTGTCTTCTTGACGTGCGCGTTGGCCACCACGACATTCTTGGGCAGTGTCGCCGGCAGCAGGGGCTTGGACGACGGGAGCGCGTCCAACTGGTACAAGACCTTGTCGATGTCGAGGACGAGGCGCTCGGCGAGGGTGCGGCTGAACTCCTCCCTGATGACGACCCGGAGCACGGTGACGTGCTGCGCGTCGGCGGGCATGGTGTAGGCCGGCACGATCCAGCTGAAGCGGCGCAGCATGTCGGAGATCTCGAACTCGTCGTGGCGGCTGTGGTCCTTGAGCGAGAAGGCCACCAGCGGCACCCCTTCATCCTTGGACACGATGTTGAAGCGGCCCGTCTTCTCCAGCCCCTCCTTGAGCACCATGGCGTTCTCGTGGCAGTTCTCCATGATGTTCCTGTACCCCTGCATTGCCATTGCCATCGATCGTGTCAGATCACCAAATGACTCTCCTGATCGACGACGTGCTCTGGTGAAGAAGAACAGTATGGTGAATTTACCTCGAAGCCGTGGCGAATGAGCTGGTAGTACTGCGCGATGACTTGGCTGGAGCCCTTGGAGAAGTTGAGGGTGAAGGTGGGCTGGTCGGCGCCGAGGTAGTTGATGTGGAAGATGAGCTCGTCGGGCAGGTCCTCCTTGTTGCGCCAGACGCACCAGCCGATGCCGGCGTAGACCAGCCCGTACTTGTGGCCGCTCACGTTGATGCTCTTCACCCACGGCAGGCGGAAGTCCCACTCCAGCTCCGGGTACAGGAACGGCGCGATGAAGCCGCCGCTCGCCGCGTCGACGTGGATCGGCGTGTCCCACCCAGTCTCCTTGTTCTTCTTGTCGAGCAGGTCGTTGATGAGCTTGACGTCCTCGAACTCGCCGTTGAGCGTGGAGCCGAGGATCGCCGCGACGCAGATGGTGTTCTCGTCCACCATGGCCACCGCCTGCTCCGGGTCCATCACGTAGTACCCCTCCCGCAGCTTCACCTCCTTCAGCTCCACCTCGAAGTACCTCGCGAACTTCTCCCAGCAAACCTACACAAAACAATTTCGTCAGAAATCTGAGAACAGCAGTTCAAGATTTCTCCATTCCATGGATCGTCAGGGGAAGTTTCGGTGCTTAATTACTTGGACGTTGGCGCCGGTGATGATGTTGGGCTTGTCGAAAGGCTTGCCTTCTGCCTTACGCTTGTTCTGCCACTTCCTCTTGAAGGCCAGCCCGGCGAGCATGATGGCCTCCGACGACCCCACCGTGCCGACGCCGACGGCCGTCTCGGACTCGCCCAGCGGCGCGTGGAAGAGATGCGCGATCATGTTCACGCACCGGTTCTGCAATGCCGCGTACACACGGAAAAAGTCAATACAAAGAAATAATTGTAATTAAGTCGATTTTTTCTTCTCATAAAAAGGTCCCCGTTGACAATAAGAGAAACATTTATCCTCTGAATTTCTTGCAGTGATATACTCAAGTGGCCGGCCTGACCATACCACAGTCCACAACGATAAATAATTTGTCAGGGGAGGGGGCCGGCAGCAAAACTTCGCCGCCCAAAACTACTCTGCTTTTCCGGTGTGCTACGGCCGGGCGGCGACAAAACACCACCGAAGTGTGCCGGTGGCACGCAGTTCAGAGCATAGATTGTAGTAGGTACAGAGAAAAAACAGATACCTGGAGCTCGGTGGTGACGGGGTACTCGTCCATGTCGACGTAGTTCTTGTTGATGGAGGCCATGATGAGCTTGTCGCACTCGGGCTCCATCCAGGTGGTGACGAAGGACGCCAGGTTCAGCCGCGGGTTGCCGTCCAGCATCAGCTCGTCGTTGATGATCTGGTACGCCGCCTCCTTGGGGATCGAGTTCTCCGGCATGCGGTACCTGCACCACCAAATCAACAATCCGGTCAGTCGCCGCATAATCTCCATTGAAGGTAGGACGGAGCAAGAAGAAGAACCGGTACAGTATACATGCCTTGGGAGGGACGCCCGGACATAGCGCGAGGCGAAGGTCGAGTGCACCGACACGTCGGTGTCGGAGGGGGCCCTGGTGAGCACCATCGCAGCTCGCCGACCGAACAGAGAGCAAGACGATGTCGCCGCCGCTTGAGCTAGCGAAGATCTCTGAAGTGTTTGAATCAGATGCAATGGGATTGGTGATTGTTGTGGAGGAGACGAACGCCCCGGGTCGGGTATATATACGCGGCCGGAGGGGGTGCAGACTTGGAAATAGCTAGCTATAGAATGGAAAGGAACCAGGGGAATTCTTGGGCAGAGGGCAAACGAAGCCGTGCGGACGGTGCGTATGCCATTGCCAGCGTATGCATAATTGCAGATACGCTACCAAAGGAAAGATCAAAGAGAGGAGAGGAAAGAGAGAGTCAGGCCTGGTCCATGGTCCATGTACTGGAGTACTACTTTTCGTCTTGTCCGTTGAATAGGCAAGGAGAAGCACGGAAAGTCAACAGAACGTCAGAACTCAGAAGGAGAAACATGTAACTTTGCGGTTGGACCCTCTAAGAGCATCTCTAGCCGATACGGCATATTTGCCGAAACTGCATAATAACCGCTCGTATATAGTTTTGGTCGAAAAAACGCCCCGAGCAGATACGGCATATCGGCCAAACTTGCAAATATTTTTGCAGGCGTCGGCATCTGTGGTCGCCAAACCTACATATAGGTTTCGCGGCTGTATGCAGGTCGATCTGCATCGCGTGCAAGGCGTTGGCGCGAAGAAAAATCCCCCCCCCCCTCCTTCTTTCCCCCGCGCAGCCGCCGCCGCCGCCCAGCTCGCTCCCCCGTCAGATTCCACCTCGCCGTGGCTTTCTAGCGCTGCCATGGCGGCTCCTACCCCTGGGAGCGTGCCCCTCTCCGCCGCGCAGGTCGAATCGACCACCGCCGCGAACCCTACCGTCAGATCCGCCGCCGCCCAGCAACTCGCGGGATGCTTCGACGGATGCGAATTCCATCACATCCACCGCTCCAACAACGAGGCAGCTGACACTTTGGCAAACATTGGTTCTCTTCGCGAGGAGATCCCACCCGGCGTCGCCCTTGAGAAGCTGTACAAGCCATCCATCACGCCGTGTCCCGGCTCCGACTCCATCCGGATGCCGCCAGGCGCGGAGTTGGCTGGGCCGGCTCCAAGCGAGCCGGAAACCGTCGAGGTCCTCGTCATCGAAGAGGCTCCGCCATGGACCCAACCCTTCCTCGCCTACCTCGTCAATGACGAGCTCCCGGCGGACGAACTCATCGCCAGGCAAATCAAACGCCGAGCAAGTGCTTACACCATCATCAACAACAAGCTATACAAACGCAGTGTCTTTGGAATATTCCAGCGCTGTGTGAACCAAGAAGAAGAAATCAAGATCCTCAAAGAAATCCATCAAGGCGAATGCGGTCATCACGCGTCCTCCAGGGCGATTGTGGCTAAGCCATTCAGGCACGGGTTCTACTGGCCGACTGTGCTGGCGGACGCAAACCAGCTGGTCCGGCTCTGCAACGGCTGCCAACGATTCGCAACGCAGAAGCACACTCCGTCTTCAGCACTCAAGACAATTTCTATCACCTGGCCGTTTGCCGTCTGGGGGCTCGACATGGTCGGCCCGCTGAGAAGATCCAGTGGAGGCATGACACACTTGCTAGTAGTCGTCGACAAGTTCACGAAATGGATTGAAGCCAAGCCGATCAAGAAGCTGGATGGACCAATAGTAGTCAAGTTCTTAAAAAGCATCATCTACCGCTTCGGCTACCCCAACAGCATCATCACGGATAACGGGTCGAACTTCGTCAAGGGAGAATTCGCCAAGTTCTGCGGCAGGACCGGCATCCGGCTCGACGTGGCCTCCGTCGCACACCCGCAGTCAAATGGGCAGGTCGAGCGGGCAAACGGCCTCATCCTATCCGGCATCAAGCCTCGGTTGCTCGAACCACTTGAGCGAGCAGCCGGCGCATGGGAAGAAGAGCTACCTTCCGTCCTCTGGAGCCTAAGGACAACCCCGAATCGCTCAACCGGCTTCACCCCCTTCTTCCTCGTCCACGGGGCTGAAGCCGTCATGCCAACTGACATCGAGCATGATGTGCCCCAAATCATGCTGTACACAGAAGCAGAAGCTAAGCAAGCTTACAAAGACGGAATGGACCTGCTCGAGGAAGCGCGCCAGCTTGCCGAGTCAAGGTCGGCGATGTATCAGCAAAAACTACGCAACTACCACAGCCGGCAGGTCAGGCCTGTCCGCTTTCGAGAAGGTGACCTCGTGCTACGACTAATCCAAGACACAAAGAACATGCACAAGCTTTCATCACCCTGGGAAGGACCATTCATCGTAAGCAAAGCGCTCATCAACGACGCATACTACTTGATCGACGCCCGCGAGCACAAAAAGGACACAATGGACAAGGAAGGTGATGAAACGGAAAGGCCATGGAACGCATCACTCTTGCGTCAATTCTACACCTGAGAAAGAACCATGTATGTATCACCTATGCTATCAATAAAGAAATGAGAATGATGAGCACATGAGCAGTTTTTCGCAACTCTTTTCTGCATTCTCTTTCCGGTTACTCCGGCAGCCGGCAAGCTTGCCTTTAGCGGCCGTGTAGCGTGACTAACCCCTAAATGGCTAACTCTTCAAATCCGGTTAAGGTCGGCAAGAGAACAAGCTGGAGGGGGCCAACAACGTGAAAAACGCATAAAGGGAAGTACTGCCGACTGGAAAAATGCTGTTCTATAAACTCGGCCAAGCCGGCAGTCGGCAACCACTTCTCCTATTACGGACGATTAACTACACAACGCTAAACGGCTAACTCTTCGGATCCGGTTAAGGCCGGCAAGAGAATAAGCTGGAGGCCGACTGTATGCGAAAGACGTAAGAAACAGAAATCGTTACCGGCTGAGAAAACTCTGGCCCAACAAACCGGATCCTAACGTTATAGTAGTGTGCATGATCCCGCTGGACGGTGAAGTGCACACGAATGACGGCGGGAGAGGCTACAGGCGAGTGTGAAATTAAGTTAAGCAAAGAAAAAGTATTCTCCATGATTAAAAGAGCGGGCTCGTTTCATTTCACACACGAAAACGCCGCCAACCGGCTTCGAGAGCTCAAGCCGGACACAAGCACGACGAGCAGAAAATTAAAACTACGCACAAGTAAACAAATACAGGAACAAAAGCAGGTAGCATTCAACATCAAGAGCAAGGCCTTACAGACAGGAGCTAAACAACGAGACAAAAGAAGGAAGTCCACAGGCGGACGACCTCGCTTACACGCCAAGGCGGCTACCGGATAACCTAAAACTAAGCGGGAGGCGGAGTCATATCGTCATCGCTCTCCTCCCACTCCTTGAGGCACAAGGTGCCGTCGAAGACCTTGACGTAGAAGACCCCCGTCTGACGCTTCAGCTGGAAGCGGATGACGAAGGCAGAATCCAGGCGGAAGAACTTGGCGAAAGCCTTCCACCCGGAGAAGAACTCGACGTGGCGGCGCCCCCCCCCCCCCCCCCCCGCCTCCGTGGCCGGCGGTGACGCGAGCCAACACCTCCCAGGGCCCTTGGCGAGCGCCAACCCGATGGAGGAGGAACCTGAAGGGGCCATCCCCCTCAAGCGCGTCGGCGATGGCGAAGGGTAGCAGCTGTACACGCTGCACGGGCTCGTACAGCACCAAGACAAATTCGGAGATTGGGAAGTATATCCCAGTCACCAAAGATCGGGGACTCCGAGCGGGCAGGAGAGGGGCTCCGCTCGCCTCCGGGCGCCGCGACGGCGGCGCCTCCATCACCGCCGCGGTTAAGCTTTGGCGGCCGGCCCCGGCCGCGCTTGGCGCCCGCATTGGAAGTTCCTTCAACGTCGGTCTTCCGGGGGCGCCCCTGCCGCGCTTCGTCGTTACGGGAGGAGTCATCTCGATCTTCTTCTTCGGGGCCATATCTGAGCAGGGAGAACTGGAGACGCGAGAGTGAGAAGACGAAGATGAAGAAGAAAACACGTCGGCGTGGATGCTTATAAAGAGGCAGAGAAACAAGGCAACCATCAGCGGCCCATCTCCAAGCGACGCGTGTCACCAGCGCAGGAGACGGCGAAGCCGAGGGGGCAAAATGCGAAGCGCAGGAGTCAACACGATGTAAAGGCGACACGTGGCCTGCAAATGGCCCAAGGAGGCGAACTGATTCTCGGGGGCTGCGCAGCCGGCAAGCCGGTTCCGCAGACCCGGACGCAATCCTACAACACCCCAAGTCACGGACTCGGGGGCTGCCACGCCGTCAGCCGGCAGAAAATTCCCGGGGGCTGCGTAGCCGGCAAGCCGGTTCCGCAGACCCGGACGCAGTCCTACATCACCCCACGTCACGGACTCGGGGGCTGCCACGCCGTTAGCCGACAGAAAATTCTCGGGGGCTGCGCAGCCGGCAAGCCGGTTCCGCAGACCCGGACGCAGTCCTACAACACCCCAAGTCACGGACTCGGGGGCTGCCACGCCGTCAGCCGGCAGAAAATTCCCGGGGGCTGCGCAGCCGGCAAGCCGGTTCCGCAGACCCAGACGGAATCCTAAAACACCCCAAGTCACGGACTCGGGGGCTGCCACGCCGTCAGCCGACAGAAAATTCCCGGGGGCTGCGCAGCCGGCAAGCCGGCTCCGCAGGCCCGGACGCATAACTACATCACCCCGAGCCACGGACTCGGGGGCCGCACGATATCAGGACGGTGAAAGAAAAAACAAAATAAGAAAAGACCATAAAATTTCGACCCGGATCGATGCTCAAACCGGCCCAAAATTCGGGGGCTAGGCATGGTGATTATCATCACCAAAACAAGCACAATGGCCCAACAATCACAAAAACAACAGCATTTGAAGACAGCAAGCAGTACGACGAAAGATAATCATCAGTACAGAAGATAGCAAGTTCTACAGTTACGCCCGGCATTCCAGGGAGGTAAATTTAGTCAAGGAGCAGCGGGATCGGTGGCAGCAGCAGCGTCGCCGGCTCCAGCATCTTCAGTCGGCCGTGCCGTCGTGGACGGCTCGGCGGGCACCAGCTTCGTCAAGTACACCGCCTCGGCAATTCTCCCTGAGGCCATGAGGATCTCCGGACGCAGACTCGCGAGGGACGTTCCCGTGCGAAAGCCACCCACCAGCATGCTCATCTGCACGCTCGGATACCATGACTTCACCAAGGCCAACACCATGTCGGTGCCTCCGCGCGCCGCCATCTCCACCTGCTCGTTGACGCCGGCTGGCGCCCCTTCAAGCCGGGCGGACAAGTCATGGAGAGCAGCTGGCAAGGGAGCATCCGGCCATAGGTTCTCGAGCACGCCGTCGGCCGCTTCCTTCAACCATTTGAACTCCTGGCCGAATCGGAGAAGACGGGAGGCGGCAGTCGGAGCAGACCCAGCAGCGACAACAGAGGACTCCGGTCGGGAATGAGCCGAGGCAGCGTCTTTCTAGATTTGCACGTCTACCTCGGGATAAAGGCCTGCATTTCAAACCGGTGAGGCCGAAGTAGAAGACCCCGAACAAGAAGTCAAGCAGAAAGAGACCTCACTTACCAAGGATTAGTTCATTCACGCGCTCAACCTCCTTGATCAGGCCGCCCACCAGCTGCTCATGCTCGAGCTCACGCGCCTTGGCCGCTTGGACGATCTGGTCGTTGGCCTCGACGGACTCCTTCAGCTGGATCCTCAGCTCGACCGCATTCTCGCGGAGTGACTTGACCTCGCCCCGTGTCGCTGCTCAGCTTCCCGCAGTTTCGCCGCTTCCTCGCCCAGCCGGACAATTTCCAGGCAGTGCTCCTCCGACGTCTTTTCCACCGTCTGGAGATCGGCCTTGGCCAATGCCAGGGCGGCGTCCTTCTCCTTCAGTTGCCTCTCCAAACCAGTGCGGGAGGCGGTATCGCCTGGGGGGGGGCGAGTCATCATCGGGTCAAGACATGCAAGAAAGAATACAGAACGACAAGACAGAGGATGCGAGCAAGAAAGAAAACCGGACCTTTGGCCGCCTCAAGCTCTCGCCTGAGCAAAGTCGTCTCCTTGGCCGCCTCGGCAAAGCCATACTCTATGGAGGAGCAGAGCAACGTTATGTTGGCCAGGTTCTCCTTGGCCTTCTGCTCCACCAGCGCGGCGAGGGGGAACTTCCCCGATACGTCGGGCAGGGCCGGCACCGGCCCGGAATACGGAGGAGAAGACACCAAGATAGATTGGTGGGGACCGGGGAGCGAAGCCGTCACCCCCGCTATGGCCTTTTCCTTGGCCGTTTCGGCCACTAACATGGAAGGAGTGGGGAAGGCGAGGCATCCGGCCCCGGCGCCAGGCCGGAGAACTATCTGGAAAGCATCCACCGATGCCTCAGCACCACCTCCTGAAACCGGAGGGTCGGAGTCGACCACAGGGGAGCGGCATTTGCCGACACCCGGCCGACCGGTTCCACATCCTGCCGTCGCCGTTACCGCCTCTAGAGGCGGACCAGCCGTTTGCGCCACAGGAGCCTCGGGAGCAGGCCTCGAGGCCGGCTCCACCATCGCGACGGGCGCCGTCTCCACTATTGGAAGCGGCGCTCTGCAAAACGAAGAAAGCGTCACCACCAAGAAGTACAAGCCACAAGATTTCTGCCATAAGACAAGGACTTACCCGTCACGTGAGCCCAGTTCCCTGGGCTTCTTCCTCTTCAAGCGTTTCGGCGGGGGGGGGGGGGGGGGGCGATGCATCGTCGAGTAGGCGCTTCCCGCCTCCGGAGAGTTCCTCCCCGCCCTTCGCAGGAACGGCGGAGTCGTCATCCGGCCACTTTGTAGGGGCCGGACACCACTTCAACCTCAGCACCGGCCTCCGCGGTCTTGCCGGCGTCCACGCCCGCTCCCGTCGTCTCCTTGGCCTTGCAGTAGCAGCCTCGCGACTGTCCTGGCGTCCATCTCATCCCGGATCGAATCCGCCTGTGCCAGCTCCACGTAAATAGCTTTTTCCATACCTTCAATGCCCAAGTCATAACCAGGATCAGCAGCAAGAATAGGATTAACCACCTGGACGCTGGTTCCGCCGACGAGAGATTCAGCCCTCTCCATGCCATCCGCCTCCGTAGTCGTCTTCTCCCCGTCCTCCCTTGAGGTCATCAACTGCTCCACAGTCAGACCAGCGTCAGACGCTTCCAAGGCCAAATCCGCCTGCATCATCTGAGCATAAAACTCCTTCTCCAAATCACCCGGATTCAAATCATAAATAAAATCACCACCGGAAGCACGACCAATCACCTCATCGTTGGCCCCACCAGTCGAGACATCCGCCTTCTCCGCCAGCCTGGCGTCGACCTCGGCCCTGATATCGGCCACAATCGCATCCGCCTGGGCCTCCGCCGAAAGTTTCCCGGCGGGCATCAAGCCGGCCGTAGTAGGCCGGGATGACGAAGAAGCCAACTTTTTGGCGGGCAGCATGCCCCGCTTCTCGAATGTTCCCCTCCGCTTGTGGGGCACGGTGCCCGCATCAACATCGGCGGCCGACTTCGACCGCCTCTCCTTCAGGGCCCGTCGGGGAAGAATTGCTTTCTTCTTCCGCGCCGCCGCCTCCAACTCCTTGGTCCTGCGGGAGGACGGCGCAGTTTGGAGGCTGGCACGGAAGAGGAACCTTCTGAGTCCGGCTCGGAACCGCTGGAAAGATCTACTACCACGCGCACGACATCGTCAGTTTGCCCGGCGGCGTCGGGCTTAGGAGACTTACCGCGGGACAACGAAACCGGAGGGGGGACGTCGCGCTCCAGGTCCTCGTCCCTGTAGGCTGCCAAATCAGAGTCGGAGCCGGCAGAGGGGACAGGGCTCATCGCGGTGCGGGCGGCATCGTCACCGCCTCCGCCATCTTCACCAAACGATCAGGTCCGCTGTCCGGGACGACACGGGCGCCGCCGCCCAATTCATCCTCAGCGGTGGCATCTGTTTCTCCTCCCGCTTGCTCGTCGGAGGAATCCTCCTCCAGCATGGCCGTCAGCCACTTGGAAAAGGGACCGCAGACGTCAGGCTCGAAGATGACTTCGAAGTCTTCAACCCTCTGGAGCTCGCAAAGCTGTACAACGGGACGACTGGGTCAAGCGGCAGCCGGACGAAGGAATTGAAGACGGACTAGAAAGCAATGACTAACCTCAGGAGCACGTTCCGAGCGGGTGAATGGATCGAATCCAAAATCCCAGTCCACCTCGATCCTGTCGGTGATGAGGCGGGAAACCCACGCGCGGAGGTTCGCCGGCGCCGGCACCTCAAAGCTGACCCGGGTAGGATCCCGGAGACCGGAGTAGAAGCACATCTTGTGCGAACGCGCCTGCAGCGGGTATATCCGCCTTGACAGCCACGCCAGGGTCAGGTCCCTGGACGTTAGGCCGGTCTCCACCAACTCCTTCAGCCGACCGAACAAAACACCCTCAAGAGCCCCATCCACCGGCGGCTTCTGGCACCAGGACTTGTTCACCGGCAGCGAATTGGAGAAGGCCGGAAGGCCGATTTGGTCGACATCAGTGAGGTTCCGGACGTAGAAGTAGGTGCTCTGCCACTTCTTGATGGAATCAGGCAGGTGAATCTTGGGCAGTGGCGTGTTCTTCGCACTAATGGAGACACTGCCGCAATCGCGCTGCTGCCCGGCGGTCGTTTGAGCCCGCAGGAAGAAGAACATGCCGAATATCTCCATGCTGGGCCAGATGCCCAAATACGCTTCGCACAGCGTGACGAAGCAAGACAGCTGCGTGAGGCAATTTGCCCCCAAATGGTGGGGCAGACGACCTCGCCCTTCCTGGGATTCGGTGAAATTTCTTCTTCAGGGGGAACGCGGGCTTCCACATCGCCCGTCATCCCCAAGAACCGGTTCCGGCGAAGCTTCCAGAGGAACGCATCATCCATGGTGGAACCCATCCACGCGCCCGAACTCGCCATGGAGGATCTGTTTCCCATCGTGGGAGAGGCAAACGCGAGGACAGCAAGAGCGCGAGAGAAGATGGGCGAGAACCGGGGAGCGCGAGGATTAGCGAGGAAGACGAAGCAGGAGGGAGGAACGATAACCTCGGCCGTTCCCCCTCTTTCCCCTTTAAAAGCGAGGCAAGCGGAACCGTTCCGCCCGTCGCGCCGCGTGGCGTGCAAACGTGTCGCGCTTTCCGCAGATGATCCCACGAGCAAGCAGTTGCCACAGAGAATCCAGCCCGGCGAAGCCGAGGCGACATGCGCCAGGCCTCGGGCAGAACACCAACGGCTCCCCAAAGCGGCGGGGCGTGGCTGACGTAAGCCACGACCCAAGCCTTCAAGCCGGCCGTTCCGGACCGCTAAGATCTACTGATCCCGCTCCACGTAGCCGAACAAGTCAACAACGACTTCGACAATAGACGGCCAAGACCAGGAATGCTTGCGGAGCTTCCCCCACGGGCAAGCCTCATCTTCATCCGGCTCCACTTTCAGCCGGCCCTGTCTCCAACCTCGACATTCAGGATACAACGGCCAAGATCAAGGGGAAGATCGAGAAGTCTTCCCAGCAAGCTAGCAAGACTCCACGATCTTGGGGCTAGTGTCGGGGATATGAACCCCGAATATCCCAAAGAGATCCATTTCTTCAGAACTCCCCGAGCCGGTTGAATGAGAGCCGGCTCGGGGAGTTCTGAAGAAATGGATCTCTTTGGGATATCCGGGGTTCATATCCCCGACACCGACCTGTTTAGAGAGGTCGTTGGACTTCCTCTTGGAGAACAATCATAAAAACCAAGGCTGTGTTTGGTAGTGAAGTATATAGGCAAAACTCGAGAGTGTGCCCGAGCTCATCTGCTCCCGCTTCTTTCAAAAAATTCAAAAAATAGTAAATCATTACCAAAAATTCTAAAATAAATTGGAGTCGTATGTATATTAGTTCTGCCCATTTCTGCAAAATCTGAGAATCAAATGACATTTTATGTGCACGGTGCAAAAAAGACAAAATAAGTTGTCAGAAAAAATGTGAATACACATTTTTGCAAATGCTGATTTTGTCTTTTTTGCACAGAGCCCATGAAATGTCATTTGATTCTGAGATTTTGCAGAAATAATATTTTTTTTCAAATTTTTTGTAATGATTTTGAATTTTTTGAAAAAAGCAGGAGCAGGTGAGCCCGGGCACCAAACGTCCGCATTCAGTATATAGGCTCTTCAATACTTCAGCAATATCACAGCTTAGAGCAATATTTAAGTATTAATACAACATTTTTAATCATAGTCAGGCATGATCAAAGTATTTTAAACCGTGGTAATTTTGAAAACGGTGGTATTCTTGAAACAATTCAAAAATACTGTGCTACCAAATACAGCCCAAAGCGATTTCATAGGGAAAAAAAACAGTTGACCTGCTAAAAACCAATCCATGCATTCGTCTAAAGCAAATCCGAATCCAAAGCATATTCTTCCCTCAAGAAAAAAATTCCAAGCATATTCTCATTTAGACGTGACGGACCACTTCAGTCCGTACGCACGTACGTACATAGTAGAATATATATATGCATATACATGCTCCGTACGCATGACTGAGGGGGCAAATGTGGATTACCACGGGACCAAACCGTTGGCAAAACAGGGTGCAAACATCCGGGAAATAATTCCTCCAATATTTAGACACTTTGTTTCTGGTTGACGTCGACGCGTTAGCCCAGATTTTAGGCTTGTCCATGACACGCGTGCGTGCCCAGATTTCGCGCTGAGGAATATACGCGCGGGATCGTAATGGCGGGCGGCGATTACCAGCAGAAGCGAGCCCACCCCACCGCGCCGCATGGGCCGTGGCGTCCGAGTCACGTCCCACACGCGTGCGCTTGCTGGCTGGGTGCAGTGACCGCGTCCAGCACCGACGACGTGCAGCTCCTGCCCCAGGTTTTCCCGGGCCAGGCGAAACGGCCGTCACCGGGTCGAGCCTCCCTGCGGGCGGACGCGACGCGGGCTTTCCGTCCAAGAAAAGCAATGAATGGGGCGGTCTCCATGCTCCGCCGTTTCAAGCCCCGCGTGCCCACCGACACGACTCCCTTTTCTTCCTCTTTTTGCTACGTGTATCACCCCCTACCCTAGCAGCTACCAAGTGCCAGATGTGGCCGATCGACCATTAACTCGTCCAAGCCGATTTGGGCTTGTTCTCCTTTTGGAGTTTTAGTTTTATAAACCTAGATCTCATAATTCACTACGCAACGGCATAGGAAATTTCCATGTCCATGTTCCCCGCTCTTGTACCTGCAACGGCTAAGGACATCTCCAACGCGGCGGCACATTTGGTTTGTCACGATTCGTTTCAGTATGTTTGGATAAAAATTACGGCCCAACGCGCCGACGCAAATGGACCGATGCCTGTTTTCCTCGTCTTGACATGTCCTGGCCCGTCCACCAGCGGCACAATCCTCATTCCAGTTCTTTCCTCTCCCGCGGTAGACTCTAGCAAAAACCCCTTGGTTGGCGCACCTCACGTAGCCGTTGCCGCCACTGTCGATGAAACCACCCCACCCCCATCGTGGACACCACCGTAACCCCGATGGCCCCCGTCAAGGCCCTGCGGAAGCCGAAAAAAGAGCTTACCAAGGAGCAGAGAGCCATTGAGACGGAGAAGTGGGCCACCGGGGTTACTGTCTTATGCATGAAGGGGACAAGGATGGTTTCGTCGTCGGCGGTTAGGGATGGTGCGCCGACCATAGGGTTTTCGCTAGAATCGACCATAGGAGAGGAAAGAGTTGGAATGGGAATTATGTTGCTGGTTGGCGGGAAAAGAGCTCACCAAGGAGCAGAGAGCCATTGAGATGGAGAAGTGGGCCTCCCGAGTAACAAGTTGAAGAGCAAGGCAGAGAGCCATTGAGACGGAAAAGCGGAGGCCCGTCATCTCAATTATGTGTTCTTCATAAACTATGGCCGGGGCAAATGGGACCTTCGTACGATTTTTTGGGGGTACAATGTTGAATACCGGCATGTCATATATTATTTTGTTACTATAAAAATTTACATTGCCTAAATTTATTTGCAAGTTTACTTTTATAAAAAATGAATGATGATCAAAAATATATTAAAAAAAGGATAGGACGGATCAAATAGATCGCCCTGTTGGATGCAATGAGGAGAAAAAAAATTAGATATAGAATGGAGGCTGTGCGTTTGACGATCCAAACGAACAAATGAGGACACAATTTGTATCTCTTTGAATCCAGTGGCGGAGCTACATGTTAGCTGTGGGGTTAGCTGACCCCACAGCTTTTCTGTAAACCCCCTTTAGTTTATGCGTATTTATTATTCCCTTTTATTAAAACGATTTGACCCTATATGAGTTTGCTGATCCCACAGAAGTTTTCCGCTGGCTCCGCCACTGTTTGATGAATCAATGCGTTGGAGATGCCCTAAACGCATAGCTGGTAGAACAATATAACCGCTCCGTTCTAGGAATCGTTGGTCGAAGCGTTAATCGATCACGCACCACACACGCAAATCCAGCAATATCGCACGAAGAAAATTCCGGTCGTTCTGTGAAAAAAGTATCCCTCGATCGATATGGTGGCTGGAGTCAAAGGGCGGTAAGGGACGCGGCTACTAGTACGGAGTACTAGACAAAGACAACAGCCAGCCGATCGAATAAAATCATCTTTGCATGCAACCAGGGGAGGTGCTCGCGCGCGGTTTCCGGTTCGGTCGGTACTTTGACGCGCGACTGAACATGCAGCATCTGCCTTCCCCAGTTGGGATCACGTTGCGTTTCTCTCGTGTGCATCGCTTGCTTCTCCGGTTCTCCCCGCAAAGAATCTGACAGCTTTTCTATGCACCGATTAGTTTGAACCGATCGTGTCGCTTCAACTTTTCTAGATCGTCCCTAGACGAGACTCTCGGTATGTATGCTATGGTGGCGCGTCTTTTTATATTCGTCACGACATCGCCGTGTACCATTCGTCGTTGGGTCGTATAGCTACTTTTTTTTTATTGAGAACCAGAAGAGCAAGGTCGCACCGGACCCCATACTTCCAGGCACGTTGGCACATGGCGGGTGGGCTTTTCCTATGAGCGGATCAGCGGATCGAGTTGGATCAACAAGTCTCCACTTTGACGAGGGCTCAGGATGGCTAGGGGAGACTGGACCTATTGTCCGGGCCGTGAGGACCATTTGTCGCGGTTGGTCAACCGCGACAGCGGAGGCGGGACTAATGGTCCAACCATTAGTCGCGGACCTGTCACCAGCCGGGACAAATGGTCCTCATCCTGGGCGTGCTAGGGGCAGAACCTTTAGTCGCGGTTCGTATAACGGGCCGCGACTAATGGTTATCTGCCGCGGCAGAAATTTGGGCACTTTCTGTGCCGCGGCAGAGAGTTCATTTTGGTTAGGGTTTAGGGTTTACTAATTCTCTGCCGCGGCAGAAATTTGGGCACTTTCTGTGCCGCGACAGAGAATTCATTTTGTTTTATTTTATTCATTTATTTTTTTCATTTCAAAATAATTTTCGTATATTTCTACGCTACCACATACCGTACACGATCGAGCATACAAATATATACAACTTTGATAGTTACATGGAGATCACAATTACCGGGACTAAGCCCGTCTATTCGATTACACGGCCCGGCATCATCGGTTGCGCCTATTGTTCACACTAAATTCTCCGGCGTCGTCTACCATCTCTTTCAGCAAAAATCCCGCCAGGTCCTCTGCAATTGCTATTACACGTTGCTCCGGTAGGACCTTTTCCCGCATTCTCTCAAACTATATAAGAAAGGGAGATCAATATGAACATCAATCATGATAACAAAAAGTGAGGTAATAAAATAATGTTGTGAACGTATTTCTTACGTCGACTCTATAATCTTTGTGCTCAGTGGTAAACGTGCGAATAAACTCGCAAACGTAGTATCCACATAGATGCGTCCCCGATGGCTGCCTCGCGTACTTTACGAGAATAGAATTCAATCAAAATAATAATCTAGCATCAAAATAATAACTGTATTGAAACTAGAAGTAAAGAGATGCGCGGTCATATCTCGTACTACTTACCGAGACCGGAGTAAACGTCAGCTTCTCACTAAAGGAACCCATCACCACACTCTTGAATCGGTTCCAAACTCTGCCCGGCAAAGAAAATGAATTAATGAATGAGTTAATTCATTACCTGATATCTCATGAAATCAACGAAAGAGACCGATATAGCGCGAATATTACCTCTGGAGCATGTCCTGCATGTTGCGGAACTCTTCCAGGTTTCTCTTTAATGGGTCCATGACATCAACTATTCCCTTATCAACTCGTATGTCTAGCAGAATCCAGTGAAAGCTGCACCCGTTTATATATACGTCAGTAACTCATCAATTACACTTAACATCGAGTAAGTAAAAATTAGTGTGTACAAGACAGTAACACTCTTACTCGAAGTTGTAAGGAAACAATATGTGGTCACAGTAATGTTGCTCCGTTAGAAACCTTAGAAGGTTTCCCGCCGTCTCGTCGGGTTTCGTCGTTAGCGTTTCTATATGTACTTTATCTGGGTCAATGAACCCAACACTATAGACCTTTCTTTTACAAGACTGCATCTTCATTCTGCATAATATAGAGTACAAAAGGATATATATAATGAGAATAATTACAAATGCAATGAACTGAACAAGTTATATGTAGACAATGAATTCAACAACTTACAGACAATAGCAACTCATGAGAGATTTGTCGAGGGCGTCCAAATTGAATAACTGGAAGAGTTCTAAAAAGTCAACATGGACCTCTTCGGGTCGGAAGAAGTACTCTGCTGGGACTTTCGCCACGATCATTATTCTGTCCCCCTTTACCTCTCTCAAGTACCATTGATGCAAATTTCGCATTTGTGTTGGCAGTTGTTTCAACTTCTGTTCGCTGACCAGAGGCTTCCCTGGGACATATGTAGGGGCTACATCAGCCATGGGTAACTTGTCGTCTTGGGAACCTAACAGTTCAGCAACAGTCACACCCATAGCGGACGCCAACTTTGCAGCTTCTACCAAATCCTGCTGCTGTGCCTGAGGAACGTCTTTGGATAACACCTTGAGGGGTGGGATCGATTGTTTGGCCTGTTCTCCGAGCTGGGGAACGTCCCTTCGTCTCCCGCTTGCACTTTTACTTGCTTTGCTCCCGCTTGCACTTTCACTTGCTTTGCTCCCGCTTGCACTTTTACTTGATTTGTGCTTCTCAGTGTATACCGGGGTGGGCTCTGTTTTCTTCTTTGCAAAATGCGCATCTTTATCAGCCTTGCGATCGCTGCGATTCCTCGTCAGTACGATCGTAAGTTCTGATGGGAAGATTCTTATGAGGTACTCTTGGATGGGGCGACCTTTTTCGTTTTGGGCTGCTGCGTCGTTTAGTACTCAGCGACGAAACACGCTTCCGCTTATTGTCCTTAGCTGGCAAAGGCGGCGGCGAAGACGGCCGGCCAAAGTCCGGCGGCGGAGATCGAGATGGACTCGCGCTGTGTTGATCATAGTCTTGGGGTGGGCTTCTTGTAGGTGATGGTGACCTGCAACGACTCGGAGGCAGTGTTTGACTTGGCGCCGAGCCTGGAAGCTTGATGTTGTTCTTGTCCCATAGAATGATACCACCCAGTACTTCTCCGAGTGTCTTCTCACCTTCAGGTCCATGGATGTCAAGCTCCATTGAGTCAAACCCCTTTACGATTTCATCCACCCCGACTTTAGCATAGCCAGCTGGAATCTCACGGCCATTCCAACGTGCCTCAGGTGGACAAGGTAAAGCAGTTCCGACCGCCACCTTCAGGGATATGTTCTTCACCTTCTGATGGAGCTCACAAGGTATCTGCTCCTTGATTCCATCCACGGGGTAGCCGGGACCGCCATCTATCATCCGTGCACCGTCAGACGGGACCTCCGATTCAGCCACGCTGCTTCTCCGCAGAGATGGGCCAGCGGTAATATCGAATGCAGGATCTTGCGGGCGCTCTCCTCTAAGTTCGTCAATCTGCTACTGCTGCTTGTCAATTCTTGCTAGCAACTGGTTGAACTTGTCTTCCTCCTCCTCCTCCCGTCGCTTCTTTGCTCTCGATCGGCTTCTATAAGTATCTTTGTCTTTGGGAAACCCAATCTCCCAGGGATAACTAGGGCCAAAGCCTCGTGTTCGTCCTCCTTTTTCTGGATTCCCGAGGACCTTTATCAGCAAGTCTTTCTCTCTATCAGCACGGAACTTTGTTTCCCCCTCTTTAATTTCTTTCACCACTTTCAGCCATGTCTCCCTGGGTACCCTTATCCCCTCACTGCAAATAAGATCCCCTGTCTCCATGTCATACTCACTCCCATGCGCAAGGAAAAAATTTCGTGCCCTCAGTTCCCATTCGTCACGAATTGGTTCTGGAACGATCCCTTTAGCAAGCAGCGCTTCCTCTATTTTATCCCACTTTGGCATGGCAGTCGCGTAGCCCCCTGTCCCGAGCTTATGGTGATATTTCTTTTTCGCAGCATTTGTCTTGGCTCGTGTTGACTTTTCCGTAGCATCTTCTGACTTCTTGTACTTCACAAATGCATCCCAGTAAGCCTTCTGCTTCACTAGATAGCCCTCGAATTTTGGAGCACTATTGGTCTTCTGATACTCTTGCCATAATGTTTTCTTCCACTGTCGGAATAGTTCGGCCATCTTCTTAAGAGTGAACACCTTGACTTTGTCCCTCAATGCAGCAGTGTCGTCCTCTTCCTCACATTCTGGGAGGGTGAAATGTGCCATGAGGTCATTCCAAAGACCATCTTTGTACCTTTCGGCGACATACTCATTATCTTCCACCCCTTTGGGCTTATTCCACTCTCGAACGGTGATGGGGACGCGATCCCTAACCATAACTCTGCATTGTTTTACAAATTTCTTTGCAACCTTTATGGGTTCCAACGGTTCACCCACTGGTGATATCTTCGTAATTGTATAATGCGCAGATGCGGCCAACTTTTTGGCCGGGCCTCGTTTGGAACATTTGCTCGATGTGGAGGCCTAAGAGAAGAAACATTCGTCAATTCATATATATACAACTCAATTAATGCATCTACTGACCATCGGACTTCATATATATACCTTGCCGGACTTCGTTAAGGGTCCATCATCGGAGCCGTCGCCTTCTCCATCATCAGAGGTGTCGGCTTCCCCCTCATTTTGGTCGACCTCTTCACCCTCACCGGATGGGTTCAGATACATCGAGGGAGATTCGGGTGGATCAGCACCGGTGGCGTTGTGGATTATGTCCTCGAGAATTTCTTCTTGTCTTAGGTCTCTGCGGATCGGACTAGGTGGATCCATAGTTTCTGCAAAATGCACACAATATCATTATCGCATACAATATTGCTACTAGTACATAAAAATACTACTAAAATAATACTACATACAAATAGTACATAAAAATACACCACGAATAATATCACAAATACATCTAGAATAATCCAGTTACATAGCTCGGGTCCATTATTTTTTAAACATAAAACATCGTGAATAATATCACTAATACAACAGGAGAGTGCCAGCCCGGCGGAGCCCAGTCCCGCACATCGCCCCTCTGATCCAACAGGGACATCATCGCCGAGAACAATAAACTAAAAACACCTAAGTCAAAATTTATATTTGTACACTTTAAAAGTAATACCAATACTTAGCAAAATTTCTAAAGTACCAATTTAACTTAGCAAATTTTTATTTCTACACTAATTAAAAAAGTAATACCAATTTAACTTAGCAAAATTTCTAAAGTACCAATTTAACTTAGCAAAATTTCTATTTCTACGCTAAAAAAAGTAATACCAATTTAATTTAGCGAAATTTCTATTTCTACACTAAAAAAAGTAATACCAAGTTAACTTAGCAAAATTTCTAAAATACCAATTTAACTTAGTAAAATTTTTAAAGTACCAATTTAACTTAGCAAAAATTCTAAATACCAATCTAACTAATCTAAAATTTAACCTAAAATTAAACTACCCTAAAAATCTACCTAATTAACTGATCTAAATTTAAACTAACCTAAAAATGTACCTAATTAACTGATAAAAAGAACTAACCTAAACATAGCGGCACCGGCGCGGAGGACGTATGGCGGCGGGCTCGGGACCGGAGGAAGGCTTGAGCGGCGGGCGCGGAGGACGGCGGGCTCGGGCGGCGGCGGCGCGCGGGGACGGAGGCTTCGGGGACGGTGGGCGACGGGCGCGCGGGCTCGAGCGGCGGAGAACGGCGCGCTCAGGCGGCGGAGGAGGCGACGGGCGCGCGGGGACAGAGGGCGCACGGGGACGGAGGGCGCGGAGGACGGCGGGCGATGGGCGCGCGGGGACGGAGGCGTCGGGCGCATGGCGGCGGACACGGCGGAGGACAGCGGCCGGCGGCAGGAGGCGACGGTGGCGGTGGAAAAATTCGGCAGCCTGACGGCGCTATGTCGCAAATGGCCTCCGGTGTCGCGGTCTGAGCCACGCACCGGGAGACGCAGCTTTTATATACACACCCTTTTAGTCGCGGGGCGTGGAACCGACCGGGACCAAAAGGGGATCTTTAGTCGCGGGTTGAGCCACGCCCCGCGACTAAAGGCGGGGGTGGGGGCGGTTTCAGATCGCGCGCGCATCGCAGGCTTTAGTCGCGGGGCGTGGAACCGACCGGGACCAAAAGGGGATCTTTAGTCGCGGGTTGAGCCACGCCCCGCGACTAAAGGGGTGGGGGGTGGGGGGCGGTTTCAGATCGCGCGCGCATCGCAGGCTTTAGTCGCGGCTGGTGGTACGGGCCGCGACTAATGGGACCAAAATTTGCGCGCGCTGGGCCAAAAAATGTGCTCGCGCGCTGTTTTCTCTGTTTTTTCAAATACTTACTCACAAATGGATTAACTCTACAAACATTTAAATATTTGAATAAATTTGAGAAAACTTCCAACATGAAAAGTACTTGAATTTGAATAAGTAATCCAAAACCATTTTCTGTTTTATAAAATAATTATTCTAACTCTACAAACTATTAACAATTTTGCCATTTTCAATTAAAAAATGGATTAACTAATATTTTTTTTGCATATTTTTGAATCTTGGAGCCAATGACAACAGTGGATCATTTGATAATAACTAGTTCATCGACCGAATACAAATCATTTATACGGAATGACATAACTGGATAATTTGTCCTAACAATCTTAGTCATACTCCTGCCTAGGCCTATAATACTCGTCCTCGTAATCGTCGTCGTCATCGCTGTCATCGGACGGCGCTCGTGGCTCCCACCTCGACGGGTGAGCACGCCTGGACTGGATCTGAGGGTAGCGCAGGCGGGGGTTATCGCCGGCCGTGATGTAGTTCATAACGCCCTGGAGAGTTCGGCCAGCCCACCACAGCTGACGGCCGGCCTCGTTGAAGTCCGAAGGAGGCAGGCCGTCCCCCTCATACCTAGCGAGCGCCCTGTCACGCCGATTGATGAAGAAGGCGTCCCAAGTCGGGCGGTAGTCGGGATGCCAGCGGGGATCCATCCGCTGCTCCGGCGTGAGCTCGAGGTAGTAGTGGTTCGTGATGGCCGCCCGGCGCGCCACACCATGAGGGACAGGAGGGACCGGCACGCCTCCGACGCTCAGCATCCAGCCGGCGGGGACGCAGTAGCCGGGCGGGCAGGGGTAGTTCGAGGCGGAAAGCTCCTCCGCCTGACGGTAGCTTAGTACGGTGGAAGCCATGGAAGAGTTTAGATGTGATATGGCAATGGCGGCCAAGCCTACATATATATGTGATCAGGGCCTTTAGTACCGGTTCGTGTTACCAACCGGGACTAAAGAAGCACACGGATCGTGTGTTTCTTTCAAGCGCTTGTGAGCCGTTGGATCAGGGGTGTGTTTCTTTAGAGCGCTTGTGAGCCGTTGGATCAGAAGCACACGGATCGTGTGTTTCCTTCGAGCGCTTGTGAGCTGTTGGATCAGGGCCTTTAGTACCGGTTCGTGTTACCAACCGGGACTAAAGAAGCACACGGATCGTGTGTTTCTTTCAAGCGCTTGTGAGCCGTTGGATCAGGGGTGTGTTTCTTTAGAGCGCTTGTGAGCCGTTGGATCAGAAGCACACGGATCGTGTGTTTCCTTCGAGCGCTTGTGAGCTGTTGGATCAGGGCCTTTAGTACCGGTTCGTGTTACCAACCGGGACTAAAGAAGCACACGGATCGTGTGTTTCTTTCAAGCGCTTGTGAGCCGTTGGATCAGGGGTGTGTTTCTTTAGAGTGCTTGTGAGCTGTTGGATCTGCACTCCCACCTCATCCACAGGTACACCTTCTAATCGCCTATAAATAGCGACGTCCCTGCAGCGAAACGGCACACAACGAGCGTCTACCTTTGCCACCGAACCCAATGGTTGGATTTAGCCTACCCGCTGGCATGTTCCCTAACACAAGCCCTCGGGTAGGTTGAATCCAACCACTGGATTAGGGTGACACAATGATGAATTGCCGAGGAGGTTGAATCCAAGCAGCGGCAAGGCGCTCTGATCATTCAGTTCATCGACCGAATACAAATCAAACGGTTTCACCTGCATACGCCCTACGGTGCATTTGATATGCGGGCACTCTCTAGCCACAGTAGGGTTGTATGCAGGTGATACCGTGTGTTTTGTTCTATCTAGAAATCCTTCAGTTCATCGACCGAATACAAATCATTCAAATTCCATGCATACATCCCGACGGTGCATATAGTCAAAACATACGGTTTGTATTCGCATATAGCCATTATTACAAATCACCAACATCCCTATCTAGTGTTGTGGTTTTCTTCTGCGTCGTAGCCATGGAGCATCTTCATCATTTAACAGGATGCATGGGTTAGTTTTCACTGTGAAGGGCGGAATTTCATGAAACTTATTATAATCTTCTGACATGTCTGTCTTGTCATCCACTCCAACAATGTTTCTTTTCCCTGAAAGAACTATGTGGCACTTTGGCTCATCGGACGTTGTATTCTTTTGCTGATTTCTTTTTCTCGATTTGGTAGACATGTCCTTCACATAGAAAACCTGAGCCACATCGTTCGCTAGGACGAATGGTTCGTCCATGTATGGAAGCTTTTTGAGATCCACTGTTGTCATGCCATACTTTTGGTCTACATGTACCACTCCTCCTGTCAGCTTGACCCATTTGCACCGAAACAAAGGGACCTTAAAAGTAGGTCCATAGTCAAGTTCCCATATCTCCTCTATGTATCCATAATATGTGTCCTTCTGCCCATTGTCGTCTGTTGCATCAAAGTGGACACCACTGTTTTGGTTGGTGCTCTTTTTATCTTGGGAGATCGTGTAAAATGTATTCCCATTTATCTCGTACCCTTGGAAAGTACATATAGTCGACGATGGTAACCTGGCCAACAAGTACAGCTGATCTCCAACAGTGTTGTTATTCATGAGATGTGTCTGCAACCAACTGCCGAAAGTCGCCTCGTGTTCCCCTTTAATCCAGGATTCATGCTCCCCCGGGTTTTCGGCGCGTAGAATATTCTTGTGTTTCTCGATATACGGAGCAACCACGATGGAATTGTGTAGAACTGTGTAGTGTGCTTGAGTGAAAGAAAGCGTGTCCCTACATACCGTTGTTTTCCTTCCTAGTGTGCCTTTTCCAGTCAGCCTTCCTTCATACCGAGATTCAGGAACACCAATCGGCTTCAGGTCAGGAAGAAAGTCAACACAAAACTCAATGACCTCCTCTGTTCCATAGCCCTTGGAGATGCTTCCTTCTGGCCTAGCACGGTTATGAACATATTTCTTTAAGACTCCCATGAACCTCTCGAAGGGGAACATATTGTGTAGAAACAAAGGACCGAGAATTCTAATCTCTTCGACTAGGTGAACTAGGAGGTGCGTCATAATATTGAAGAAGGATGGCAGGAACAACAACTCGAAGCTGACCAGACATTGGACCACATCAATCTGTAACCCTGTTAGACTTTCTGGATCGATTACCTTCTGAGAAATTGCATTGAGGAATGCGCATACCTTCACAATGGCTAGTCGAACATTTTCTGGTAGAATTCCCTTCAATGCAACCGGAAGCAATTGCGTCATAAGCACGTGGCAGTCATGAGACTTTAGGTTTTGGAATTTTTTCTCATTCATATTTACTATTCCCTTTATATTCGACGAGAAGCCAGACGGGACCTTGATACTGAAAAGGACTTCAAAAAAGATTTCCTTCTCTTCTTTGGTAAGAGCGTAGCTGGCAGGCCCTTGAAACTGCCCTGCATGCATGCCGTCTCGTCCTTTATGACGTTGCTGGTCTTCCGTGCTTCCGGTGTATCTTTTGACTTCCCATACAAGCCCAGGAAGCCTAGAATATTCACGCAAAGATTCTTCGTCAGGTGCATCATGTTGATTGTAGAGCGGACCTCATGGACTTTCCAATATTCTAGCTCCCAAAATATAGATTTCTTCTTCCACATGGGTGCGTGTCCGTCAGCGTCATTCGGAACAGGTTCTCTGCCAAGACCCTTTCCAAAGATTACATTTAAATCCTTGACCATACCAAATACATCAGCACCACTACGGGGGACAGGCTTCGTCCGGGTTTCTTCCTTGCCATTGAAATGCTTGCCTTTTTTCCTTAAGTGATGCCTGGGCGGAAGAAAACGACGATTGTACGGGTACACATTCTTCCTACATTTATCCAGATATATACTTTCAGTCTCATCTAAACAGTGCGTGCATGCACTGTATCCTTTGTTCGTCTGTCCTGAAATGTTACTAAGTGCAGGCCAATCATTGATGGTTACGAACAGCAATGCTCGTAGGTCAAATTCCTCCTGTTTGTGCTCATCCCACACACGTACACCTGGTTCAGCCCACAACTGTAAAAGTTCATCAACTAATGGCCTTAGATACACATCAATGTCGTTGCCGGGTTGCTTCGGGCCTTGGATCAGCACTGGCATCATAATGAACTTCCACTTCATGCACAACCAAGGAGGAAGGTTATAGATACGCAGAGTCACGGGCCATGTGCTGTGACTGCAGCTCTGCTCCCCAAAAGGATTCATGCCATCTGTACTTAGACCAAACCATAAGTTCCTTGCGTCAACTGTAAAGTCCGGGAACTCTCTCTCGATTTTTCTCCACTGCCGACCATCAGCCGGGTGCCTCAACATCCCATCTTTCTTACGGTCTTCCATGTGCCATCGCAATAACTTGGCATGCTCTTTGTTTCTGAACAATCGTTTCAACCGTGGTATTATAGGAGCCCTCTTCCTGGGTGGCTCGCCCTCAACATCACCAGGGTCATCTTTTTTTATCTTATACCGCAATGCAGTGCATACCGGACATTTATCCATATTCTCGTACTTCTCACCACGGTAGAGGATGCAGTCATTAGGGCATGCATGTATCTTCTGCACGTCTAATCCTAGAGGGCAGACAAGCTTCTTTGCTTCGTACGTACTGGCGGGCAATTCGTTATTTCTTGGAAGCATCTTCTTCATTAGTACCAGCAACTTTTCAAATCCCGAGTCAGTCACACCGGTCTCTGCCTTCCACTTCAGCAATTCTAGTGTGCTACCCAGCTTCTTCTGGCCATCTTCACAAGTTGGGTACAACAATTTGTTGTGGTCCTGTAACATCTGCTCGAACTGCAACCTCTCCTTTTCTGTGTCGCAGTCTCGCTTTGCATCAGAAATGTCCCGACCAAGATCATCAGCGGGCTCATATGCTGCCCGTTCTTCACCTCCTTCTTCTTCATTGTCTTCCATTGCGGTATCAGCGTATTCAGGGAACATAGATCGGTAGTTGTCATCATCGTTCTCTTCTTCATCGCCGTCTTCCATCATAACCCCTCTTTCTCCGTGATAGGTCCAAACATTATAGCCGGACATGAAACCGGACCGAAGCAGGTGGCTCTGAATGACTCTTGAGGAAGTGTAATCCTTCTCATTCCGACATTCGACACACGGACAACACATAAAACCATCCCGCCGCTTGTTCGCCTCGGCCACAACGATAAAAGAACGCACGCCTTCTCTATAAGCGCCAGAGCGTCGGTCACCGTACATCCATGGGTGGCCCATCTGCATCATGCAACTATATATCAAACGCAATCACAATGCTAAAATTAGTACCGCGTGGTCTAAACGAGAAAGTAGTTGCTAACCTTTTAGGAAACTTGGAAACAAAGAGGAGGAAGCTTAAGTGTGGCTCGGACACCTCATATCATGTTTGTTTTGTGTGAACTCAAGTGGCATCGCTCTAACAGGCATTTCACCGAACACCTCTACTGCATATGTAGAAAAAAAAACTAGCACAAACCTACACCACCTCCCACCAGGAAAAAAACAAGAGAGGGGGAAGAGGGGCTGCCATATATATAGGGCCAGACATTTTGTCCCGGTTTGAGATACAAACCGGAACCAAAGGCCACCAAACATGGCCGGGCGCTAGGTCAGAAGCTTTTGTCGCGGCTCGTATACCAGGCCGCGACTAATGTCTCGACTTCTAGTCCCGGTTAGAGACATGACCCGCGAGAAAAAGTGGGCACCTACCCGCAGCGGGCCGCAGACCTTTTTTTGTCCCGGTTTGTATCTCAAGCCGGGACAAAAGGGTCCTAACGAACCGTGACAATTGTTCCGCCGATTTCGGGGCGACATGGCCTGAACTTTAGTCGCGGGTTGAGACACGGCCGCGACTAAAGCCCCGGGCGAAAGGCCTGTTTTCTACTAGTGGTGTGAGCAAGTTGGGTTTCAAGGGAGCTATTTGTTTTTTTCCTTGGAAAATCTCTCATTGTCAATTTTTTGCTACTTATTAGTGCATGTGTACAATGGCTGGTAAGATTGACTTTTCTTATGTCACGCATGTCATTTAAATAAACATATATACAATATATTATACCGTGTTATCTATAATAACTAATGCTTGCATGTCCTAAAATTATGAAGTGACTAAAACTGGACTAGAAAATTTGTAACTAAAAGATGGCATGTTGTATAATGGAGAGAATTGTCTTATCTATATCATCTCTTAGCTAAGAGAAGACCAACCATTTCTTCATACGAGTCACCAACACATATATTAAGACCTTGTATCTATATAAACATAAAATTTAACCGTGTATTCTAAAACCCTCCCAAAATCAAAACTGGGCGCGGGGTGGCTGGGCCAGAATCCAAGAGGAGCGCAGATGTCGATCCTTTGTATAAATGTCAACAAATTGGGAAGAACTTGGAATGTGAACAACCCAGACCTCGCCTGTGGCGACGCAATATCTGTGGACATAAAGATCAATGTCCACATGGTTGGTTCGTTGATGGTGTATTGGTTTCTGAGTCATATAAACTGACCTCATATTGTCACAGAGCACCACAGTGGTGCCGCTCAGTGGTCGATGAAGCTCTCGGACTAGTGCCATGGACTCATGTGTGTGTTGTCTCTTTGCAAACCAAGAAACCAAATTGATGACGATAAAGACACAATAGCTGGATGCCAAATGATGTGTCTCATTGAGGCCTTGAAGAAGTGGACCATGAGGGTCTCACCATCAACCAGAGCATCAAGATCAACAAGGGCATCAATAAGGTTCTTGAGCATTAGAGGGTACTCAGTCATGGTCATGTCACCTTGATGCACCTGACCAGGCTACGTGGAGACTGGATAGGAGGAATTGTCGGTTCTTTTTGTTGTTTTGAAGAGAATGGTGATGGAAGCCTCACATATCAGCAGTGGTGAGATTGTCACTCGTCATGTCGGTGTCGATAATCTCAAGGGAGACAAACCCGTAGATCGAAGAGACCGACGTGGCGTCAAGAAGATCCCACTCTGGTAAGGAGAGGACGGCGCATCATCGAGGTGGTTCAGGCGAGCGTACTCCTGGATGGTCGTACAAAATAAGGTGTACCACTTGTCGTGATTGTCGACATCAAGCTATAACATGAGGGGATCATGCCCCTTGATTCAGTTGAGGATGCTAGCCTGCGTGTGTAGGGACGTGGGATTCGATGATGCCCAAATCAGAAGTTTGCAAGTTCTTTCTCCTTGGTGGCGGCCTCATGCTCGTCGTCGCTGTTCATGGCGGTGGTGGGATATGAGAAGAATATGGTTAGGCTTGGGTGGCTTGGGAGGAGAGGGGGCGTACAACTAGGGGGATGAGTTTTGCGCAGACCACACATTGTGGTGCTTCTATTGATTTCAATATATAGAGGTTACAACGAAATGGTCTTGCCGTACAAGTCAAAGACATATATAACAATGAAACATGTACACGGCTGTATATCTACACATACAATGTTACCCTGTATTTTTTATAGGCATCCTTAGTGGGAAAGTCCTATAAATTTAAATCCTTTGAAACCTAAGAGCATCTCCATTGGCGCTCCCAATAGAGCGTCTGGCAAGAGCGTCGAACACACTCTATTGGGAGCGCCTACATAGGTTCTCGGGCTATTGGGGCCGGGTGCCCCTACCGACGCTTCCATAATGGGCTCCCAATAGCAGTTTACCTCGTTTTCTCTATACACACAACATATTTTTATCTAAAATCAAATCAAGTAGCATAGTTTAAATCACATAAAATTAGTCCAGCAACAATGAAATTAAATAATTCATACAACAATTGAAATTAAATTAAAACTAAACTCGTGCAGTGAGTCCTTTGCGTGCCCACAAATGCTCAACTAGATCATTTTGCAGTTGGATGTGAGTAAGTTCGTTCGGATCTCCGCATGTATGGCGAGAAATGCGCCAAACTCGGAAGTCAGCTCATCATCAAGCTGGGCAAGAGGACCTTGGGAATCATATGGCTGATCATCAACCATCGGAGCATCGCGCTCACTCCGACGATCATGTTGTGCATGATAAACACAAGTAATCATGACTTCCCACATATGCTCTTTTGACTAGCTGAGAGCAGGGTACCTGTCAATAGAAAAACTAGCTTGGAGCACACTAAAAGCCTCATCGACATCCTTCCCTGCACTCTCCTTGTCGTGGGATGGACATATGCCTAAGTGTAGGCTTGTGAGGTGTGGGAGCAGCTTGCACAGCCGGCGGCATCTACAGGCGGGATTTGGCACAAACATGCAAACTGACACACGATGTACCCAGGTTCAGGGCCCTCGTGAGGAGGTAAAACCCCTACTCCTGCATGATCTGGTGTATATGGTGGAGTTCATATGGTGTTACAAAGTCGCTCCTTGAGCTGTATATGATCTAATCTATGGAGAGGCGAGCTCGACCGGCTGCCAGAGAGCTAGGCCGGCTGTCCCGGAGCTCCTCCGCGGCGTGAGTACGGGGCTTGGCCTCCCAAATCAGCCTGCCGAATGGGGGCAGCCCTGATGCTCCTTATAAAGGGAAGCCCAGGGGTCAAGGGGCGGCCCACCCGGCCTAACTTATACTATTCGGGGACACGGCGCACTATTGAGCCTAATTACACTGTTCGGGGGACACGGCGCACTATAGCGCATAGTGTCCGGCTGTCTCGTCGGCGTGTGTCCGATGGGACGTGGTGGTTGACTTCTCCTTGCAGGCGATCTGGCTGGCAGATGGCCAGCCGGCCAGGACGCAGCTGGCTAGCCCTCCAGCCGGCCAGGCTCCTAGCCGGCCAAGTCCGGTAGCCGGTCAGAGTCGAGTAGCCAGCCAGCTGCCGGTCGTCGTCTTCTCGATTGGCAAAGTCCTGGTCTTCGGTATTGCGGTGACCCAGCACACCACTGCATATTGTAGTGTACAAGTCGTTGACATAACACCCACGGAAGGACTTATCCGTAAATATAACATCCCTCAGAGTAGTACAACAGAAACATTGCGGGTCCACTTTATTACACACTGCTAAAGATTACAAGCCAGAAATGTATAAAAGGTTCAACGTCTTCCTCCGACCTGGGAGGAATTTCAACTACAGTACGATTGACTAAGGTCAACTTATTAACGATAGAAAGAAGTAAACTAAGAACCATCGGACTCAACAACCTAAGTAGTACTAGTCTAGTATTGCTCGGTCCGGTTCCAAAGATAGGAGACTAAGTCTCGGTCTCATCATCATCGCCTCCATAAGCAATCAGGTAGTCGACTCCTTCCACCCCTCCGGACAGATCGGGTTCCTCGTAGTACACCTCGTCCTCGTGGTAAGCTCCACAGCTCTCCTTGATTGCCTCCTCAAAGTCTAAGCATGGGGTCAAAAGGAAAGGGTGAGCAACAGCGTTACTCAACAAGTTCTGAATATATATAGATAAGGTGTTTCATGCACTAGCTACTGCCAAAACCTCGGGTCTTTGGCATAAATGCAAGTTTTTGCAAACATTTCTTCAAAGGATAGATTTTATTCTGAAAACTATGTCCACAGTCTCCACCGGTCTTGTGAATCCAAATGGGACTCCATTCCGGCCTCGATTTCGTAGTTCCATTCCGGGAACATGGTTGTGAAATCACAAATTTGCTGTTTGACTCTACAGAGTTGCATCACTTTACCCAACAGTTGCCTGGCCCTATATATGCTCTCTTTACACTCCATGAGTGTTATAGCCAAGGCTCAGGACATTCAGCCATGTGGAGCTTCTCCCAAATCAACACACATCCGCCAATTTATGATGCGGTAGGGGAATCATGTTCCACGCATACCCATCACCCCTCCCGAGCTTCCCCACCAATTACCCCGTCGGGCAGGAAGAGCACGCGCTTCCACGCTGTTGGCCGCCGCAACGACCCAACCCGGTGTAGGCCTGCCGAGGATATGCGGATGAGAAAAGAAGCCTCTGACTGACCCCGCCCATACGAAGTCCGTTGGTTGATGCTTTTACTATGGCGAAAGGATCACTGGAACATGGGTTATTAGTTCCTAAGGATATATACCTTCCCATACGATGGAACACCGAACCTATTCATCTTACCGTTGTTCCACCGCCAACCAATAGTATATACCACATCATTCGAAAATACTTTTCTTTTTGATGCAAGTGAAAGGAACGTATAAGTAACTTTGCAAGTACTTTGATAAAAATACATCAAACGGTATGCAAGAATGAACTTGCCTTGAGACTGACAAGTAGTGCAGTCTAAAGCTTCCAGCGATTCGTGACCCTCGTGTTCTGAAAATCAACATCATTGTCTTTATAAGACAATGTTTGAAAATCCAAATCATGCTATTATGCATAGATGAAATGATTTTTGGAGATTTTCTTTTTTAGAAAAATTCCCCCTTCACATTTTAGGATGATTTCTTTTTTGTGTGTTTTACCTAGGATGAGTAACAGGACAGTCATTTATGTAAAGATAATTTATTTTACTTTTAAAAAGATAATTCAATTCATTTCCACTAAAGGATCATTGAATATTTTGAAAATAATTCAAATCATGTCCACTTAAGGATCTTTGAATATTTTGGAAAACTATTCAAATCATTTCCACTTAAGGATCTTTGAATATTTTGGAAAACAATTCAAATCATGTCCACTTAAGGATCTTTGAATTTTTTGGAAAACAATTCAAATCATGTCCACTTAAGGATCTTTGAATTTTTCACTCAAGAAGATTTTTCAATAAATCAAGTAAAAATCATTTTTGAAATCCTTGCAAAATTTTGAGTTAATAACATATTTTTATTTGATTTTTAGGATTCTTATTTTGGATTTAAAATTTGAATCGTAACTTGGATTTGATTTGAATTCAGCAATTTCTTAAAATTTACACTTAGGTCCTCGGGTACTTGGTTGAACCAAGTGAACCCGCACCGGTTCGGTCAGACCGAACCACTTTCTCCTCTCCCTCTCTTCTCTCTCTCGCTCCCGTGGTCGACGCGATCCCCTTTTCGCCTTCGCCGTCGCCGGCCGATTCCGGCGTGCTCCGGCCATCTCCGCCGTCGTGCTAGGGCGCAATCGAGAGCCCTCTCGACGCTCTACCTTTGCCTCCCCTTCGATCTGCTTTTCTCCACCTGGTGTGTTCGTGCGCAACCCAACCCTAGGATTAGGGTTTCGGTGACGGCGCCGCTCCGCCGAGCTTCTCCTTCTCCGAGCTGCTTCGCCATGGCTAGGCGCAGAGCTCTGCTCTCTGACTCCACCTAGCTGTTCCCCTCCTTCTCCACCGACGCGGTCATGCTGGACCGTTCCCCTGGTGAGGGTTTCGGTTGCAGCGTGATTCGTCGTGCTCCCGACTCCTGCTCTGCTCCGCCGCCGGTGTGGAGCTCGCCTCCGTGCCGCTGTGGTGCTGGGGTGGTGTTGCTGTGGTGCTGCGCCTCCCTTGGTCCTCCGTCATGACCACACGGGCACTGCCCCGTCGTCATGCCGTTACGGCCATGGGCGCACGGTAAGATTTCCTCTTCTCCCTCCTCTCTGCTATCTTCTTCTCCTAAATTCTTCTCTGGGCTAGCTCAACTGCTATGCTGCGCAAATTCTCCTTACTGGTACTTAGCAAAAATTCATACTGGTACACTGCTCTGCTCTGTTGATTAAGAATATGTGATGCCATGATGCTTAGATAATTATCTACTCTGTGGGTTGTGAAGAATTGAATTGATTTAGATGATTTGCTTCGGCAAAAATGATTGGAGAGGAAAGAATTGGAATCTGACCTAAACTTAAGCTGTGGCTTGTGCTTTGTGCTGTGAAATAGTGTGGAATTGGATTTATAGCTAAAGAATTTAGCTGTGCACGATGTGATGCCTCCTCCGGAGTTACACATAAGCTGGCTAGAGATATTTAGCTTGTGGAAATCTCCTTTCTATGCTTTCCTATGCTTCTTCTAGTGTACAAATGTGCTAAGCTCAGTTAATCCAGTTCCCTGGTTCACTGGCTTGTGTGTGATTTATAGATAATAGATGCTGCACTTCCCTCTCATCTATCCTTAGCATAATCCATGTTAAACATGGTTCTGATAAGAACAGATACTCCTCACTACCTCTCTTCCCTTCCATGCATGGAAACATGCTTAGCTTGGCTCTGTCATTATCAGAGCTAGTTGTTTCTCTCCTTCTCTGCCTAAAGCACTCAAAGGATCAACCTGCTGTTGATGAGTAGCTTGGTCTTCTGGCTAAACTGACAACCTGCGTCTTGTGGTTAGCCTGCTCCTCCTAGCTGCTTCAATTTTCCTAAAGTGTATAGCTCTAGCTGCAAGTTGTGCTGTGGCTAATGTTCTTGATGATGAACATTTTCAGAGATGTGTGTGATGTGCTTGGTTGTGTTGTACCTTGTGGATTCGGCTGGCTGCCCTATTTATAGGGTTTTTGGGTGAATCTGGTGGTGACACCAGGATAATTGCATGTGTTGTGTAAGCTGCTTACAGTGGCCCTCCTCTACCTCGAGCTGCCACTCTTCTGTTAATCTAAGGAGGTTCTTATCCTCTGGAGAATAAATTTCTGTGCCTGGACATTGTTTACTCCATTATGGCTAACTCTTCCACCTCTTTGATCCTATCCTTGCTCTGGCCGGCTGTTGTTGTTCAATCTGGTTATGAGATGTTTCAAATCCATCTATGGATGAACTTGAGCTAAAATTTCAGTGCAGGGACATATCCCTCCACCTCACTTGTTCTTATCCTGGTTGTGCCGACTTGCTCCTTAGTTCTGAAGTAACTTTGATGGGTTTGGATGGCTTTACAAGTGGGCTGGAATTATAACTGGGCTGTGACTGGATTTGACTGTGGGATTTAGGAATTTTGGGTCCATTTATCAATTAATGGTAAATGTGACACCACAAAATAAATAAGGTTGTTTTAGGAATTATATTTGGCAGAGATGAATTATTCTGTCCCATTGTTGCCTTTGGAAAAATTAGAAATGATCATGTTTTTATCCAGCTAGTCCCTCCAGGTTGCCTAAGTTGTAAAGCTGGTTCTGCCTTTGCCCCTTTTTACATGCTTAAATGCATGCTGAGCATGATCAAGTTGCCTCTGGTTGGATATTTGATTTGGTTCTGCTTTTGAATTCAAATGCCACCTCCAATTCATGGAGTTTGGCAATCTGCCAAATGTTAAAGCAATCAGCCAGTACCAATGTACTTGGCTACATTACTAACATTAACCCAAATCTTTTCTTTGTGAGCTGTGTTTATTTTGCAGGTTTGAGGTTTCAGAAGATTGCTAAAGTATTTAGTTCATAGGAATTTTCTTTTTAACTTTCTGTAATAAATTTGTATAAGGACCTGATAATGTATATTGTGTATTATTTGTAACAGAATTTACAAATAAGAACAAATGTGGGTAGTCTCGTCGTAGATCATCTTCTTTTTCCCACGTTACAAATAAGGACCTATTGAGGAATTAATATATAAGATATTCCAAATAGGTCGGCCCGAAGTTTCTTTTCTGAGGTACCTGAACAAATGTGGGTAGTCTCGTCGTAGATCATCCTCTTTTTCCCACGTTGCTTCTCTTTCAGGATGATTCTTCCACTGTATCAAACAATATTTGATAGCTCTATTCCGTAATCTTTTCCAATTTTCTGCTAAAATCTTTTCCAGTTGCTCCTCATAGGATAGGTCTGGTTGTAATTTTAACTTCTCATAGTCAATTGGTTCTTCGGGTGGTTTCAAGCACTTCCGGAGTTGTGACACATGAAACACATTGTGCACTTGTGATAGAATCTCAGGTAACTCTAACTCAAAAGCTACAGTCCCCTTTTGACTTAATACATGGAATGGTCCAATATACCTTGGACTCAATTTTCCTTTTACTCCAAACCTTTTCACTCCTTTGGTCGGACTAACTCTTAAGTATACCATATCCTATAATTGGGGCTCCCATTGTCTTCGGGTAAGATCTGCATAACTCTTTTGTCTACTCTGAGCTATTTTCAAGCGATCTCGGATAATATCGACTATCACTTGCTGTTCTTTGATATACTCAGGTGCAAACTCCTTACTTTCCCCTACTTCAAACCAACATATTGGTGATCTACATTTTCTTCCATATAAAGCCTCAAATGGTGCCATTTGTATGCTACTCTGATAACTGTTGTTGTAAGAGAATTCTGCTAATGCTAAGTGTTCATCCCATGATCCTCCAAAATCTAGAACACATGCTCTCAGCATATCCTGCAGTATTTGATTTGTCCGTTCAGTCTGTCCTCCAGTTTGGGGATGGTATGCGGTACTAAAATTAAGATCTGTCCCTAATCTCTTATGCAAGTGCTTCCAAAAAGCTGAAGTAAAGATAGATCCTCTATCTGAAACTATTGTTAAAGGTACTCCGTGCTTACTAACTATCTCTTTCACATAGATTTCAATCAAAGTTGCCGCTGTATCTTTCTGATTGATAGCAAGAAAATGCGCACTTTTGGTTAATCGGTCCACAATCACCCAAATTGCATCCTTATTTTACCTTGTTTTGGGTAATCCGGTGATAAAATCCATACTAATGTCTTCCCATTTCCATTTGGGAATCGGCAAAGGTTGTAATAATCCAGCTGGTCTCTGGTGTTCAGCCTTCACTTGACTACAAGTATGACACTCTGCCACATATCTTGCAATTTCTCTTTTCATATTGTTCCACCAAAATATCTTTTTCAAATCCATATACATCTTAGTACTCCCAGGATGTACAGAATAAGGTGTTTCGTGGGCTTCTTTGAGTATAATACCCTTAATTTCCTTGATATCTAGAACACAAATTCTATCATGATACCACAAAGATCCATCTTCAGTCTTTAAAGTAAACTCAGACATTCTCCCTTCCTTAATTCTCCTTATCTCTTCTGCTATGAACTCATCTTCTTCTTGATGAGATATTATGTTTGCTTTCAAATCCATGTTAACCTCTCCAACAATATCCATTGCCATAATACTATTTAGTGCTGATCCGTCCCAAATCTCTATTTGGAACCTCTCTATCTCCCTTCTAAGTTCTTTGGGCATCCCTTGTTCATTAAAGGATTACAAGTGACCTTCCGGCTTAAAGCATCTGCTACCACATTAGCCTTTTCGGGTGTATAATTAATCGTTAAATCATAAATTAATTCCAACCATCTTCTTTGCCTCATATTTAACTCCTTCTGTGTGAAGAAGTATTTCAAACTCTTATGATCCGTGTATAACTCACACTTTGCTCCATAAAGAAAATGTCTCCATTGCTTCAAAGCGTAAACAACAGCGGCTAATTCCAAATCATGTGTTGGGTAGTTGAGTTCATGGGGTTTCAATTGCCTGGATCCATATGCAATGATCTTGTGATCTTGCATTAATACATATCCTAATCCATTTTTGGATGCATCACAATACACCGTATAATATTTTCCAGTTTCAGGTACTGCCAAAACTGGTGCTGTTGTTAACTTCCTTTTAAGCTCCTGAAAACTTTGCTCACATTTCTCGGTCCATTCAAACGGAACATTCTCTCTGAGTAACTTGGTCATGGGTCCAGCAATCTTTGAAAATCCTTCAATGAATCTTCTGTAGTATCCGGCCATTCCTAGAAATGCTCTTATTTCCTTAGGATTCTTAGGTACTTTCCATTCTAATACAGCTTTCACCTTCTCCGGATTCACAGCAATTCCTTCTTTGCTGATCACATGCCCAAGAAATTCCACTTGGTCTAACCAAAATTCACACTTGCTGAATTTGGCATATAACTGGTGTTCTCTTAATGTTTGCAGTACTATTCTCAAATGCCGTGCATGTTCTTCCTTAGTTCGGGAATAAATCAATATATCATCTATGAATACTATCACGAACTTGTCCAGATATGGCATGAAAATCTTGTTCATCAAATTCATGAATATAGCTGGTGCATTGGTCAATCCAAATGGTACCACTAGGTACTCATGATGTCCGTATCGTGATACAAATCCAGTCTTTGGAATATCCTCAGCTTTGATCTTTATCTGATGATATCCTGATCTTAAATCGATTTTGGAAAATACTCCGGCTCCTCTAACTTGATCAAATAAATCTTGTATCCTTGGTAAAGGGTACTTATTCTTGATTGTAACATTGTTTAGGTTACGGAAATCTCCACACATTCTCCGTCCTCCATCCCTTTTATCCACAAATATTACTGGTGCTCCCCAAGGGGATACACTTTCTCTTATGAATCCTTTGGCTTCCAATTCATCCAATTGCTCCTTTAGCTGTACCAATTCCTTGGGTCCCATCTTATATGGTGGTTGTGCAATAGGTGCTGTGCCAGGAATTAAATCTATAGTAAACTCAATTTCTCGGTCGGGTGGCATTCCAGGTAATTCCTCAGGAAACACATCCGGAAACTCCCTTACTACCGGAATCTCTTCCAATTTTTCCTTACTCAAGGAGTTTAATTGCAGATCTGCCTTTAACTGAGTGTGTTTATCACCTTGGTATATCGTTCTAATCCCTCCGGGTCCTCTTAACGATACCGTCTTATCCGCACAATCTATTTGGGCTCCATGGTCAGACAACCAGTCCATCCCTAAGATGACTGCTATATCTTTCATGGGTATTACTAACAAATCAGCGTTATAAACGCGATCACAGATCATAATTACTTGATCCTTTTTGACTTGTGATGCTAAAAAAATTCCACCAGCTGACATAACCATAATCGGGACTGCTAACGGTTGACACCTAATCCCATATGCTTCCACAAATTGTTGTGAAATAAAAGATTTAGTAGCTCCAGTATCAAACAAACTTTGCCAGGATGAGATAAGATTTTGAGCATACCGATCACCACATTGTCGTTATTGTTGACTTCCTCCAGGATGGTGCAATTCAACTTCCCATAAGGCTTCCCTTTAGCTTTATCTGAAGGGGTTTGACCAAAACCTCCGCGTCTTGGCTTCAAACCGCCACCATTCCTATTATTACCGCCTCCATTTCCACGACCCATCTGTTGATTTTGCTGATAAGGACAGTCTGGTTTTATGTGCCCTGCTGTCCACATCCGAAACAAATAATTTTTGGCTTTTGGCAATCCTTCTTCATGTGTCCTCTTAGACCACAATTGTCACAAACGATGTGATCCATTGGATTGGAATTCCGTGGCATTGGCTTCCTCATATCCATCCTAGGTTTAGGCTTAAAACGTAAATTTGGTGGTGACTTCTGCGCTTGAAATTTCCTGGGTTCAATCTTGCTTTCTTCCTCCTTTCCTCCTGAAGCATTTTATAGTCATCCTCAAGAGTTATAGCTGCATCCACTAACTCCTGGAATTCCTTAGGTTTAGTCAACCTGAGTTGCATTTTCATGAATGGATTCAGACCCTTCATGAATCTCTTCTTTCTTTTCTCCTCCGTATTAACTTCATCCAAAGCATACCTAGATAAAGTATTAAACATGCTAACATATCTTCCAACTGGTGACTCATTTTGTCTCAGATTCTCAAACTCTCTCTTCTTGAGCTCCATAATACTTTCGGGAACATGAGCTTCCCTAAATCTCTTCTTGAACTCCTCCCAATTCATCACATGTCCTGCGGGCTGTGTAGCAACAATTGCTTCCCACCATGATGCTGATGGTCCAGTAAGCAAATAGGTTGAATACCTAACCTTCTCCTCATCAGAACATCCCACTGTATTGAGTTTCCTCCCAGTGTCTGCAATCCAATCTTCAGCATCCATGGGATCTATTGCTCTTGCAAAAGGTTCAGGCCTGGTATTCTGGAAATCCGATAGGGTTACACCTCTTGGTTCTCCATTTCTTGCTCTTCCATTTTGCGTCTCTAAAAGGTCATGCAGGAATTTATTTTGTACTTCTTGATCATGACGTTTTCCTTCTTCCACCAACTGCATATATTGCATAAAACTTTGCTCCGTAATCGGCCTTGGTGATTGAGGTATTCCTCCTGTCTCGGCTGCATGCTTCTCTCTTGCTTCTCTTTCTTGCCTAAGCAACTCACTTTCTTCTCCGGCACTCGCCATTTTCCCCTAGTCCTGCCACATTGAATTAGAACTCATCGTTACATTATGCATATGCACTTTGAGTTCATCTCCATGCGCAAAAACTAGTCACACATAGAAATCCAGAAAAATCCAAGAAACCAAAACATTTCAAACATATACCATGTATTATACATGTAGGATTACAAACATGGGTACAGAATTGTAACACACTCTAAAGTGAGTAGGTCTCACTTATTGCTACCGTACAACCACACCATACACGCTACAATACTCTATATGTTACATATGGACACTACTACTCCATTTTCTGGTTAACTTCACTTCTCGGTGAACTTCCCCGACTTCCACCACTTGTTACGACCGGTCCTCCTCAGGAATCCTGGTAAAGGGATCTTCTTACCAGATGGCTGGTAATCAGGGTCGGATGGTGATGCTTCTAAGTTCCAATCAGTCACATTGAAGTAACTGTCTAGGTATTGGTACGCCTCCGCCTCACTACTAAACTCACCTCCAAAGTCCTCAGTTCCCGAAGGAACGGCACTGGTGCTACAGAAATAGCTTCGAGGTTCTTCAATGGGTTCTAACTTGGGCTGCCTTGACGTACTCGCCCCCTGGTTATACCTTGACTTATAACCACGTCTATCATCCTTATCTTACTCATCTGAATTAATTAGAATTGGATTACCTGACCGCCCTAGCTTTGGCTTCCTTCTGGGTAAATGACTCTCAACTTCCTCCTCGCCATCATCACCTTTGATTACTATAGGATCGCTTGAGGTTCCTTGATAGGGTTCCTCATCCCACCCAGCGGAATAGGAAGCTTCTGGTTCAGTACTTTGGCGTTCCTCCACCTCTCCAACAAGAACATAATCTGGGTGTGCTGGAGAATAAGTGGCGTAAATTGGGGTTTCAGGGGCTGCATTCTCATCGACATAAGTCACTGGGGTAGATGGTGGATCCGTATGACCCATACGGGCTTCATACATGAGCATGTCACAGCGCTCCTGGATAGCATCAGGGCTCGAGAACTGTTCTACCATTATCTCCATCTCATCGGACAGCATACTAAAAGATTTGTGGTACGTCCGGATAAGCTTGACACAACTCTCAAGGAATACGGCAGCGTCACGAGGATTAGTTCGTGCAAAGGCTAGATAGTCCACATCTATCTCTTGTCGATAGTTGGCACTTGGGATTGCATGAAACATGGTTCCTTTAACCTCCTTGGACTTGGCTGTTCTAATATTGGTAATGGCTTTAATGAATGCAATATGGAATGCTATCTCCACATGTTTGGCTTCCCCATACGACATCTTCAAACCCATTTTGAGCTCAGACGGGAGTTTGAGTGCAACGCGATATTTGGCTAAGGCTGATCCATCATAGTAGCTAAGGGACTTAACCACTACTTTAGTCTCAACCCCCAAATAGTTGATCATTTGCTCCAGAACTACCGCCCAATTGCCTAGGAACACTCCTCTTCCTAATGAGATAATTCGTATTCGAACGCTTCGCTTGGGAAATCGGGTATCCATCCTGGTATACACAGAAAATTATTGGTAATAATAAAGTATTATATGCATGATAATGTTATTCTCAAGTGAATAGCCATCATAACAATATAAAACTCATTATGGCCTAGGAAAATATTACCCTACAGGCTTTCCCTTTAATACGTTTCCAACCTAAGGTCTAGCAATTGCTCTGATACCATCTGCGGTGACCCAGCACACCACTACATATTGTAGTGTACAAGTCGTTGACATAACACCCACATAAGGACTTATCCGTAAATATTACATCCCTCAGAGTAGTACAATAGAAACATTGCGGGTCCACTTTATTACACACTGCTAAAGATTACAAGCCAGAAATGTACAAAAGCTTCAACGTCTTCCTCCGACATGGGAGGAATTTCAACTATAGTACGGTTGACTGAGGTCAACTTATTAACGATAGAAAGAAGTAAACTAAGAACCATCGGACTCAACAACCTAAGTAGTACTAGTCTAGTATTGCTCGGTCCGGTTCCTAAGATAGGAGACTAAGTCTCGGTCTCATTATCATCGCCTCCATAAGCAATCAGGTAGTCGACGCCTTCCACCCCTCCGGAAAGATCGGGTTCCTCATAGTACACCTCGTCCTCGTGGTAAGCTCCATAGCTCTCCTTGATTGTCTCCTCAAAGTCTAAGCTTGGGGTCAAAAAGGAAAGTGTGAGCAACAACATTACTCAGCAAGTTCTGAATATATATAGATAAGGTGTTTCATGCACTAGCTACTGCCAAAACCTCGGGTCTTTGGCATAAATGCAAATTTTTGCAAACATTTCTTCAAAGGATAGATTTTATTCTGAAAACTATGTCCACAGTCTCCACCGGTCTTGTGAATCCAAATGGGACTCCATTCCGGCCTCGATCTCGTAGTTCCATTCCGGGAACACAGTTGTGAAATCACAAATTTGCTGTTTGACTCTGCAGAGTTGCATCACTTTACCCAACAGTTGTGATGGGGGGATACTTTATAGGTAGGCCCATGGACCCGGAAAGTAGACCCGCCAAGACCAAGAAGGCCAAAGCCGAGTCACGCATTAAGTCGCATGGGCTGGGCTGGAGACAAGCCGACCAAGGCCCATGACGGAGAAGGGACCCGTCAGGAAGGAGTCCAAGTACAACCCGGAGTTCTAACTTGGAAGACCAAGACGTAGAGTAGGACTCCGTGTTCTAGTATGACTCGGTGTAGGTTGTAAGTCCAGAGACCCGGCCACCTTTATAAGCGGGGTCCTGGACCTTAGATCGACAAGTCCTAAGCAATCCAGAAACACCAGATCCATAGTCGCCGACTCCCCAGATAGGAGCCGGAACCTTGTAATCGAGATCAGTTCTAGAGCAATAAAGAGAAGCAGGAAGTAGGTCTTTACCTCTAATCAAGAGGGGCCGAACCTGGGTAAATCTGTGTCCCTAGGCGAGACTAACCTCTCCTACGTACTTTGATTATCAATGGCCCCAGAACTCACCTTCTCAAAGGAAGGACTTGCCGTGACAACCCCACGACCCGGGCGCACACAGAGGTGACTTTTCCTGGTACCTCTCCTTCACTAACAAGACCAGAGTGCCTGTCAGATGCCATCAGGTCCGAGTCTTTCCCCAGCGACTTCAAGGAGCCGCGCAAGGTTCCCAATTACGAGCCCAACATGGACCCGACTTCCTGGTTGGGCACATATAAGATGGCGATGAGTATCCGCAATGCCACAGGTAATCTGTGTGCCAAATTCATGTACCTTATGATGGAGGGAGCAGCCAAAGTGTGGATGCGTAACTTGCCTCCTAGATCAATCAATTCTTGGGAGCAGTTGAAGTCGGCTTTCATACAGAACTTCCAGGGAACATGCAAAAAGCTTAGTACCATAGAGGACTTGGAGTGGCGTGTTCAGAGAAAGGGCGGGTCTGCAAGGCATTGGATGAAGCGGGTGTCGGAGATCATCAACTCATCGCAAGGACTCCCAACAATTTCAGTGCTAATGGCAATGGAGAGAAATTGCAGCTACAATCCCTTGAGCTGGAAGCTGGGTCGCATGAAGGAGAGCCTGAATCAAGGTATTCCCCTTACGATCAGTGAGATCATGGCAGGTGCTAATAAGCACGCTGCCACAGACAAAACAAAGGATCAGGAGGAAGGGCCTAAAGGACAGGGTGGCAATGGCAGAACCAGAACCAGGGAAGTAACAAGCGGCCATATGGAGACAACTCTGACCTAGTGGCTAACACAAACACTGGGGTCATACGCAAGGACAATAATTCTCAAGGGTATCAGGGACGTAGGCCGACCACAGAGGAGGTTCTGGCGAGTCCATGCCCTAAGCACACCAGAAACGGCAAGTGTGGTCACACCTTGGGACAGTGCGTGGATTTGCAGCGTGCCAGATTACCAGGACCAGGAAATAGAGGCAACAACAATGGATATAGAGGAAACAATGGTGATGGAGGACCCGGCAACCACGGTGGAGGAGCCGGCAATAACCCTAACCATCCTCCAGGAGGAGGTAACCAACAGGGCGGGTTCCAGCAGAACCCGAAGCAGCTTCACGATGACAATGGGCAGTATTATGTCACAACTCGGCCACAGAACCCGAGTCGTGGCAATTACCATGTCTTCACAACAAGCACGTCCAAGCGTGCCAAGAAATTAAAGGTTAGAGCTGTCAATGCAGTAGAGCCGGCAATCCCATAGTGGCTCAGGTGGTTAGAGCAAACCATCACATGGAGTCGGGCAGATCATCCGCCAAGAGTCGACGCCCCAGGGCAGCTAGCCTTGGTGGTGGCACCTCAAGTTGGGGGCTACACATTGAACAAAGTGCTCATGGATGGTGGAAGTAGTATCAACATCTTATATTATGACACATTCAAGAGGATGCAGCTGCAAGATAGGCAGCTAATACCCACTGAGACAGTTTTTCATGGAATCGTACCAGGGAAGTCAGCCAAGCCAATCGGTAAGATTTATCTTGAGGTTGCTTTTGGCACAGTGGAGAATTTTCATTCAGAGATTATGCCTTTTGAGGTGGTGGATATTAAGAGTCCATACCATGCTCTCTTTGGTCGACCAGCATACTTTAAGTTTATGGCCAGACCATGCTATGTTTACTTGAAGCTCAAGATGCCAGGTCCAGCAGGAGTCATTACAGTTAATGGCAGCAGACAGATGGCATTGGAGTGTGAACTAGGGGATGCAGTTATGGCCGAGACAGCTTGTGCTCAAGAGGAGCTGAAATTTTACAAGGCGAACGTGGACCCGGAGGACAACTCGGTCCTTAAGAAGCCGGCCACAGAGGAGAAGATGAAATTCTACTCAGCTCAGGACACAAAGCAAATCGACTTCACCCCTGGTGATTCTTCTAAGGAGTTCACCATTGGGGCACACCTTTCTGATAAATAGGAAAGTGCGCTCATCGAGTTCATCCGTGAGAACCGAGACGTCTTTGCATGGAAGCCATCGGACATGCCAGGGGTCCCGAGAGAACTCGCCGAGCACAGCTTACACGTTAACCCTAATGCAAGACCAGTTAAGCAAGGTCTGCGCAAGTTTCACGATGACAGGAGGAAAGCCATCGGAGAAGAGGTGGCTCGGCTCCTCGCAGCCGAGTTCATCAAGGAAGTCTTTCACCCAGAGTGGGTGGCCAATCCAGTGCTAGTGCCAAAGAAAACAGGAGAGTTGCGGATGTGCATTGACTTCACGGGTCTTAACAAGCATTGCCCTAAGGACCCGTTTGCATTGCCTCGTATTGACCAGATTATTGACTCCACAGCGGGGTCAGAGTTACTTTGTTTTTTGGATGCCTATTCAGGGTACCACCAGATCAGACTCAACACAGAGGATGAGCTGAAGACGTCTTTCATCACACCCTTTGGAGCATTTTGTTATACAACAATACCCTTTGGACTCAAGAACGCAGGAGCTACATATCAGAGGTGCATCCAGAATTGTTTCAAAGAACAGATTGGAAGGAATATTCACGCTTATGTGGATGACGTATTTGTCTAGTCTCAAAAGGCCGACTCTCTGATAGCAGACCTGACAGAAACCTTTGATAACCTGCGCAAGTACAAGATGAAACTCAACCCAACCAAGTGTGTTTTTGGAGTCCCTGCAGGCAAACTCCTAGGCTTCATTGTTTCAGAGAGAGGCATTGAAGCAAACCCAGAGAAAATCAAGGCTATTCACAATCTGCAGAAGCTGACTTGTCTAAAGGACGTTCAGAAACTAGCTGGTTGTGTAGCAGCTCTCAGCAGATTCATCTCAAGACTCGGAGAGAAGGCGGGTCCTCTCTATCGACTCTTGAAGAAGTCGGACAAGTTCATATGGGATAAAGAAGCCGACGATGCTTTTGAAGGCTTGAAGAAAACCCTATCATCAGCACCAGTACTTGCAGCTCCTACAGATAAGGAGCCCATGCTATTATATGTGGCTGCCAACGAAAGGGTGGTCAGTGCAGTAGTAATTGTGGAACGATCAGAGGAAGGAAAAGAGTATCCAGTGCAGAGGCCTGTTTATTACATCAGTGAAGTCCTCACAGAGTCAAAGCAAAGGTACCCTCAATGGCAGAAGTTAGTCTATGGAGTTTTCCTTGCAAGTAGGAAGCTTAAGCATTATTTCCAAGAGCATCCAATCAAAGTGGTGAGTTCAGCACCGCTAGCTGATATCATACGCAACAGAGATGCAACAGGTCGAGTCGCCAAATGGGCAATCGAGTTGGGTCCTTACCATATCACATATGAGCCTAGGACAGCAATTAAATCCCAAGCTTTGGTCGACTTCGTCAATGACTGGACTGATTGCACATCCTCACCAAGTTCACCTTGCACCAAATATTGGACAATGCACTTCGACGGGTCCAGACAGCTAGAGGGCTCAGGAGCTGGCATGGTTCTAACTTCACCAAAAGGAGATAAGTTGGCATATGTCCTTCAGTTGCATTTTGATTGTACAAACAACATGGCAGAGTATGAGGCTTTGCTTAACATCAAGCGTATCAGGTGCTTTGGAGACTCGGATCTCGTAGCCCAGCAAGTATCTGGAACCTGGGACTCGAAGGATGCAAACATGGCGGCTTATAGAAGAGCAGTCGAACAGATAGCCGGGTTCTTTTCTGGTTATCAAGTGGAGCATATTGACAGATGCAAGAACGAGGCCGCAGATGCGTTATCACGACTCGGCTCTCATCGAGAGAAAGTACCCCCAAATGTATTTGTGGATGAACTTCACCATCCATCAGTCAAGTTGCCCTCAGAGGAGGAGTTAGCCTCCCCAGATCCAGAGTCGGCACTGGTGGCAGCAGTACGAGCAATACCAGCATGGACAGAGCCCTACCTTGCATATCTACTTAGGGGTGAACTCCCACAGGACGAAGTCAAACAGAGACAACTCATCAGACGATGCAAGTCCTACACAGTCATTGATGGCGAGTTATACAGAAGGAGTGTCACTGGAGTCTACCAGAGGTGTGTGTCTCCAGAAGAGGGCAGGCAAATATTGCAAGAGATTCATGCAGGTGATTGTGGTCATCATGCATCCACTAGATCCTTGGTGTCAAAAGCTTTCAGGCACGGGTTCTTTTGGTTAACAGCACATCTGGACGCAGAGAAGATAGTACGAGTCTGTGACGGGTGCCAAAGGTACGCAAGGCAAGACCACGTGCCAGCCCAAGAACTCAGAACTATTCCTATCACTTGGCCGTTTGCAGTTTGGGGGCTTGATATGGTGGGTCCTTTCTCAAAGTCGCCCTGTCAGAAGACCCATCTGCTAGTAGCAGTTGACAAGTTCACCAAGTGGGTGGAAGTCGAACCCGTCAGCAGAGTCGACGGATCATCAGCAGTGAGATTTTTCAGGAAAATAGCAACACGCTTCGGATATCCTCACAGCATCATTACAGATAATGGTACCAACTTATCAGTTGGAGAGATGGCCAAGTTCTGTGGTGAGAACAACATCAGACTCGACCTAGCCTCAATGGCACACCCACAGTCCAATGGACAAGCAGAGAGGGCAAATCAGGAGTTGCTGAAGGGAATTAAACCTCGGCTCCGAGTCCCATTGCTAAGAGCCGCCGGGTGTTGGGTTGAGGAGCTGCCAGCAGTACTTTGGAGTATAAGGACGACTCCTAACAGATCCACTGGCTTCACACCTTTCTTCATGGTGTATGGAGCAGAAGCCGTCCTGCCTAGCGACTTCTGCATGACTCGCCACAAGTCGCCAATTATGTCGAGACAGAGAATGAACTCGCTCGCCAGGACTCGGTGGACGCACTTGAGGAATCACGGGAGTTAGCCCTTGAGAGATCAGCAGTCTATCAGTAGGACTTGCGGCGATATCACGCACGCAGAATCAAGACTCGGACTTTCCAGGAAGGCTACTTGGTGCTTCGCCTTGTCCAAAACAGGGAAGGGATGCACAAGTTATCTCCACCATGGGAGGGACCGTTCGTCATAAGCAAGAACTTGCACAATGGGTCGTACTATCTAATGGATGTACGAGAGCCAGCAAGTGAAAGTAAAGGAGCTGACACAGCTCATACGCTAGATCCCTATGCAGAGGCAAAGAGGCCATGGAACATAGCTCAGTTACGCCCTTATTATACTTAAGTTGTAATAGTTTTATGAGTTGAAAGGCAAAGAGCCCAGCGAGCCATGCCTAGATGTAATCAAATTATTACGATCAAAGGAAGTAAAGCCGGCTTCTGTGAATATGAGTCCTTTAGTCGAGTCACCCAGCGAGTGCGCTTTATCTTTTTAAGTTTTGATCATCAGGTTCTTGGGGGCTTGCTTTTCAGTGAAAAAAGTCAAAGCTTAGACTCTTGAACCCGGCACAGTAGCCAAACTTTTCCTAATTTTCTTGCTGGTAAGTCAGATGCATCCTGCACAATATGATTAGTCTACAGGCATGACTCGTCTCCGGCTCTTATGAATCCTAAGGGACATGAGGTGTCAGGAGCTTGTCAGCACAAGCTGTAAGATAAGTCATACAGGGCCTACTTATTCATCAGTGGATAATTAGATGGGTTATAAGAACCACAAAATGACTTGCATAGATAATACATATCAAATTTCACAGATTAACAAGCAAGTCATTACAAGCCGATTGGCACAATTTCAGAACAAGTAGTTCAAAAGACCTAAAAAGTTTTTGCACCAGCAGTGCATCATTACAAAGTTTAAAACACCAGTAGCACATCATTACACAAATTCAAAAGTCATTCAAGGGATGATCCTCTAGAGGAGTCGACTTCTCAGACGGAATCGGGGAGTCCTTCTTCACAGGAGACTTGTCTTTTGTTTGAGCAGCAGAAGCGGGAGCCGGCTTCATAGGAGGCTTGGTGGCGACTCTCTTCGTTTGAAAACCAGTGCCTCTGGGACTCTTCATATGCTTAGCCAGCTCTTCTTGTTTCTGGGCGTCACCAGAGATAGCTCTTGAAGGAGTGAGCGCAGCAGGAGTCTTTAATGTAGGCTCGGCACCAGGAACAGGAGCCGCCGGCGATGAAGAACTCGGCCCAGTAGAAGAGGAGGGGACACCAGCTGGGTCCTGTGAGGGGCGGCCAAATTTTACAATCTCAGGAGTCTCTGGAGCAACCCTTTTGTTCTCCAAGTCATAGTGATGAACCCATACCTCAGGGTCCATCTTGTTGGCAATCTCACAAGCGTATGGCCGCACCAGCTTTTCCTCAGCCTTGAAGTCGTCCTGGGTGAAGGGTTTGCCATCCTCATGTTGTTCTGGCTTTCCCATAGTAAGCAGTGCCGGCTCTAAGACAGTGGGATAATAACTGTGGGCTAGGGCAAGGATTCTGATGGATGCTCTCCTCAAAGAAGATTGCTTCCACAGCCGCATGTACCCTGGTGCCCTAGACAACTCGTCCACCAGACGCTCAGGTTCTTTGGGGCACTTGCCCTTAGCATTCAGATATTTCACCACAGCACGGGCTCCCTCTTGCAGCCCATGACAGTGGTCAAGCATCTCATGAAGTTGTTTGCTAGTGGGCAGCTTGAGTTTTGGGGAGTCAGCCCCTACAGAAAGGAAATCATTCATCATCAGTACAAAAGTAGTTCAGCAAAATGCAAAGAAGGAGTAAGCAAAGGCAGTAACTTACCAAATATATGTTGGCACATGGCCCCAATGCCTTTGCGGCAGGTGTCAAAGACAGCTTTCAGATCATTGTGTGCCTTTTGGGCAACCCTCTTAGCATCTGCAGATTCTTTCTTCACCTGCTCCAGTTGAGTAGATAAAGCTTTCAGTTCCTTCTCCAATTGAAGAGAGTGCTCTTTTTCAGCTTGAGCAGACCTGGCGCTAGCAGCTGCCTGGTCCTCTAGCTCCTTCATATCCCTCTTCATCTTGGAGATAAGCCTCTGCAATCACAAGTTAGAATTGATAAGTCAGATTTTACAAGTCAGTTTTACAAGTCAATGCAGAGAACTCATGAGCTCCAAGTTGTAACAAGTTAACAACTTGGCGCTTGGGGGCTACTCAGGAGTCAAATCTTTCTCTCACAACCAGCAGGCATGGGTCCTAGTCAACAAGTCATTAGCTCCAAGTCGTCACAAGTCAACAACTTGGCGCTTGGGGGCTACTCGCAGGGCAGGAATTTTTTCTACAAGTTAAGTACCAATAAATTGCACTGATTTGTAGCTCCAAGTCGTCGCAGGCTGACAACTCGGCGCTTGGGGGCTACTCGTGGAAAAGTTTTTTGGTCCAAGGACCCGACAGACAGCAAATCAGCAGCCCCGAGTCCTAGTAGAGCTAGGGACTCAGTGCTTGGGGGCTACAGTGTGCTTGGGGCTACAGGTGCAAATTTTTTTCTACACAGTAGTTGAGTTCAATTTCAAAGCAAAGCACCTATCCTAGTCACAAGTCACCACAGACAGGTGCTTGGGGGCTACTGCAATAGGAGGCTATCAGAAAACGTAAAGGATAAAAGCTATAAGAGCTTACGTTATGAATCATGTGAAGGGACCTAAGAGCCGCTTGCTCATCATCCTTTAGCCTGGCGGATTGATCATTCAGGTCGACTGCTTCAGCATAAGCTTCAGAGAAAGACATATTGTCAGACACCCGAAGTCGGTTGAAGTCAATAGAGGACTTGGCCTTATCGTTCGATTGAGCTACAGGAGCCGCCTTCGGAGGAGCTGGATGAGCTTGAGGCGTGGTGACAGGAGTTGACGAGCTTGTGACTCGGCAAATCCCAAGGTCGAATACCCCGGGTTGATTGAAGGAAGAAGAGAGAGATCAGGCTGGTGAACACGACGGCTAACAGGGGGCGATTTACCCAGGTTCGGCCCCTCGAGTTGAGGTAAAGACCTACTCCTGCTTGTCTGGAATTATCGATTGGTGGCTACAATGCGATGTTCAATGATTCGATGCCCTAGACGGCGCACCCTCCCGGCCTTTATACTACAGGCCGGCTCTCGGGTGGACGGTGCGGATTGCATGTACAAGATATGGAAACCTCCTCACCGACCCAATGTCGACTACTTGTTGTATACGGAATCCTTCTTGGGCTTCGCTGGGCCTTCCTTGGCGTGACCCAAGTACCATCACCGTGGGTGACCCGAAAGGTAGCCCCACGACAGTAGCCCCCGAGTGCTCAGTCGAATCGCAGAGTCGGGGGAGGACTCCCCCCTTCAGGGCACGCCACATGGAATCGTTGATGAAGATTGCTTTGAGTGAGCTTGTCTTGATTCTTCGGGTGCGCCGTCTTGATTTTTCGGAGTCACAGCATTTCGACTACTTTTCTTCATAAACATCGGGTGCGCGAACAGCGCTCCCGATGAGAGTAGCCCCCGAGATTAAGCTGAATTGCTCGCAATTGAGATTAAACTCGAATTTATCTCAGTCGAAAAGCCCGCTCCCGATGGGAGTAAACAAATGACTCGAATTCATCCGAGTCGAAACTGTCCTGGCTCGACTTTACTCTTCACTCAGCCTTGATGGCCTACTAGTCATAACATCAGCTTTAAAAAAGCTGACTTCGTCTTACTCCACTCGAACGTTTTGTTCGAACGTACTTGGTTCAGTCGAACGGCTGTCGAATGCTCAGCCAATTGCTTGGCTTACTGGATACACTTCCATGATGACGTCAGGGATGACGCTTTTGATGACATGACTCGACAGGCTCTGCGCCCGACGGGACGTGACGATGGTGGGCCCGCTGTCACAGCGACGACCGCTGAATATGGACCGTTGGGCGCGAAAACTCCGCGGCGTGATGATGATGCTTCGGTTCCCGTGCGTAGTGGAGCACGACTGGGGTGTCCGTCGCGCGACGCGTGGGCGGCTGGATTCTTGCGGCGCGATGCAGTTGCACGATGGACGGCCGTGATGAACTGCCCCGCGGTATATATTTTTCACCGCGGTGCAGAGGCAGTTCACGCATCCTCATTCTCCTCCATCTCGCCGCCAGTTCTTGCCTCCATTGTTCCTCGCAGAAAGCTTCCAACAAAATTCTCCCCTTTCCTCCGGCGACATGGGCCACAAGAGGAGCAAGGGTACTGAGAGCTCCTCCGCCGCCGCCGGCGACGACGCCGGGATGAAAAAGGTGGAGGGCGACTGGGGAAAATCCTCAGTCAAAGCGGCGGAGCTCGACAACCTCCGCCAGCAGGGGCTGCTGCCGCCGGAGAGCACGGCGACGACGCGGGCGCCCGGTAAGGATACCATCCCTGCTCCTCGCAATGGGGAACGCGTCTGCTTCGTGGAGTTCCTTCCGCGGGGATTCGGGTTCCCCTTGCACGATTTTGTCCGTGGGCTCTTGTACGCCTATGGGATTCAGATCCATGATCTGACTCCCAACAGCGTCTTGAGCATCACGAGCTTTATCGTGCTCTGCGAGTGTTTCCTTGGGATCGCACCCCACTGGGCACTGTGGAAGTCTATTTTCCTGGTGCGCCGGATGGCGGGTAAGTCGAAGGAGACCTACCCGGTCGGCGGCTTCGGAATCCAGCTGCGCGGCGACACGAACTTCTTCCACATGAAGAAGTCCGACTCCGTGCAAGGCTGGAGGAAGAAGTGGTTCTACATCACGTGGAACCAGGCCGGGATCCCCGACTTCGCCGCTGAGCGGCCTCTGAAGAAGACCAACGCCTGGTCGCACCCCCTGTCGACGGAGGAGAGGGAGTCGATCAAGCCGCTGCAGGCGCTTCTTCGCGGGTTGATCAAGACGATGGGACGCGAAGCCGGCGGAATCCAGCTGATCGCCATGTTCCACAGGTTGAGGGTGCAGCCTCTGCAACAGCGCCCTCTCCCAATGTGGGAAATGGCAGTCGACCCGGCAATGGACGATGCACAAGTCGCAATCAAGGTGAGGGGCATCACCAGCCTTCGGGTTGCTGACGCGTGCAACGTGACTTGCTCAGTCGCGCCCTTCAGCTCAACGAATCCGATCCCAGAGGTAAGTGTTTGAATCTTGAAGTCTTCTTTGTGTGTCATTCGACTGTCTATTTCCTGATTTTCCGACTGTTGCTTGCTGCTCTTCAGGATCGTAAGAACTACGTGAGCCTTCCTCCGTTGATGGAGAATGGCGCTCACGTTGAAGCCGCAATCGTTGCCGAGCAGGACGGCGATGAAGAGAGTCCTCCACCTGCCTACTCACGTAGCGAGGAAGTGGAGGAGGAAGAAGAGGAGGACACAGCTCCACCCGCGAAGCGGCGTAAGCAGAAGAACGTCGACTTCACCGCGGCGACGTCTCCCTTGAAGGAGGCGGCGGAGGAGAAGGACTCTAGCGGATCTTCTTCAGTGCCGAAGGAGCCGATGAACCCGCTGATGGCGACTCCGCTGGACTCCGCGCCTCCCGCGGGATTTTGGAGGATGCCGACTCCTTCCATGAGCAGCACTGGTGAAGATGCTGACAGGTAAGCTTGCTGCGACTGAACCTTTCTGATTCGCTTCTTCTTTCTATTCCTTGGGTGTTTTCTGAATCTTTTGTAAGCAGCCATCAAGGTGGTAATGTCCATGCTTCGCCCCGCGAGGAGGAACACTAGTCTGCTGCCCCGGAGCATGCGACTGGTACAACTGAAGAGGCGCCACAGGCGAACGATCCTCCGGTGCTGGACCCTTCGACGGCCACCCGGCCGGATGGTGCCGCTGATGCGACTGCCATGGATGCTGATCTGATCCAGCATGTAAGTATCTTCTTTCTTATCTTGCCAATTCTTGTATCGGGTGCGCGAACAGCGCTCCCGATGGGAGTAGCCCCCGAAGATGTGCGTGACTAGAATAGTCGGGTACAGATTTATACTTCTTTTTCCGCAGCCCGTCTATCGTCAGCAGATGGAAACGGCCACCCGCTTCATTCGTCTGGAGCAGGAGGCTAGTCAGCTTCGTGCTGCGCTTGAGCAGTCGAGGAGTAAGTATCCCTTGTCGAGTCTTTTGAACGAGCCTGGGGAAGACGCGTGGGCGCGGCGAGCGTGCGCCCACGAAGCGCGCGGACGGAGGCATCGTGGAGGAGGCCGGCGGCGCACGCGCTGACGGACGCGTAGGCTCGGGCGGACGAGGACGACGCGGGCGCGAGTCCGGGGCAGTGGTGATGTCGAGCCCCGGAGTCCCCGAGTTTCTCCGGGAGAGGAAGACAGTTGGCGCTTGGGACGGCGACGTCGATGTTGATGAAGAGGGGTCCCGTGCAGAATGTGATTCCAGCTGTTGTTTTCGGCCCCATGGTGGGCACCAAATGTCGTGGGATGGACATATGCCTAAGTGTAGGCTTGTGAGGTGTGGGAGCAGCTTGCACAGCCGGCGGCATTTGCAGGCGGGATTGGGCACAAACATGCAAACTGACACACGATGTACCCAGGTTCGGGGCCCTCGTGAGGAGGTAAAACCCCTACTCCTGCATGATCTGGTGTATATGGTGGAGTTCATATGGTGTTACAAAGTCGCTCCTTGAGCTGTATATGATCTAATCTATGGAGAGGCGAGCTCGGCCGGCTGCCAGAGAGCTAGGCCGGCTGCTGGAGCTGGGCGGCCGGCTGCCCGGGAGCTCCTCCGCGGCGTGAGTATGAGGCTTGGCCTCCCAAATCAGCCTGCCGAATGGGGGCAGCCCTGATGCTCCTTATAAAGGGAAGCCCAGGGGTCAAGGGGCGGCCCACCCGGCCTAACTTATACTATTCGGGGGACACGACACACTATTGAGCCTAATTACACTGTTCGGGGGACACGGCGCACTATTGAGCCTAATTACACTGTTCGGGGGACACGGCGCACTATAGCGCATAGTGTCCGGCTGTCTCGTCGGCGTGTGTCCGATGGGACGCGGTGGTTGACTTCTCCTCACAGGCGATCTGGCTGGCAGACAGCCAGCTGGCCAGGACGCAGCTGGCTAGCCCTCCAGCCGGCCAGGCTCCCAGCCGGCCAAGTCCGGCAGCCAGCCAGAGTCAAGTAGCCAGCCAGCTGCCGGTCGTCGTCTTCTCGATTGGCTAAGTCCTGGTCTTTGGTATATCGGGGGACCATCCCCCCGACACTCCTGCACTTTAGTGAACAAAATTTGTTCTTCTCCATAGGGTTGGAAACTGTCTTCACAAATGTAGACTATTTCGGATAGATCCAATCTTCTAGGTAGTACCCCTTGTTATACTGGTGTCCATTGATCTTATAGTTATACACTCTAGAGCATTACCTTCATTAAGACTTGAAAATAACGGAGAGCATTGTAGCATGTTGATGTCATTGTGAGACCCTATCAAAGAAAGCGTACCATATCCATAGGTTATAATTTTTTACAACTTCAAGCACGACGTTGCACACTACAACATGACCTTTGTACAACCATTTCCAAGCAAATGGGCAATTCTTTCATCACGCATGCAATCGATGCTTGCAAGCCTCCTAGGGAAGCCTCTTTGGTGCCATTATTCGAGGTGTGTCTACTTCATTTTGTGCTCTCAAATAGGTTGGTCAAAATACTTCCACCACTGCTATACATAAACTGTACATGGTCTCGATGCATGTGGACTCAAGCATGCGTAGGTAGTCATCTGGTGTATCTGCAGGAGCCGCATATGCAAGACATCTCAATGCAGCTATGCACTTTTGAATGCAAGAGAAACCGGCCATACCGGTGCAATATTTCTTCAACATGAAATAGTCATCATACTCCCGAACACCATGCACAATGCGCAAGAACACCTCCTTCTTCATCCGAAAGCGCCGCCGAAAGCTTTCAGTCCATGTGTGTGGATCGTCTGCAAAATAGTCGGCCACTAGCATCAGATGACCCTCCATCCGGTGATGATCTGTGTTCTTCTTCCTTTATATTTTTGTACCACCATGCTTAGGATTGGCATTCACCTCGGCTGACAAACCAAGAAGGCAAGTGACAATCGCCAAACGCTCATGAATGGCGGCTGCGGCGGCATGATACGTCCATTTTGCATCACTATTTTATATCATAATTTACTATTATTCATGGATATATTTCATATCAGAATGCAATACTTATGTTATTTTATCTTATTTTGCATGTTTGATGATTGTTGGTGATTTGACTGTCGGAGCCCGGAATCAGCTGGAAAAAGCACTTACAAGATAGTACACTTCTGCAACTCTAAAAATTCCGCAAAAATTCAGAGATTATTATTTTACCAGATGACGAAAGGAGCCAGAAGGGGGACCAGAGGGGAGCCACAGGGGCAGAAAACGACACCTGGCCGCGGTCCACCTCTAGACCATGCCTGGGCACACCTGGCGGCCCTGGGTTGCCTCCGCCCCCCCCCCCTTCGCGTATATCACCCCTCTGACCTAAAAATCTCGGGGGATGATTCGAAGAAATACTCCGCCGCAGCCTCGGGGGTGATAACCACTGAGAGATAAAAGGCTCTTCGGCAGGGAGAAATCTGTCGGGGAAATTCCCTCCCGAAGGGGGAAATCGTTGCCATCGTCATCGCCACGGGCTTCATCGGGATAATCATCAAACATCATCCTCACTGACAACACCATCATCTCCATAGTTCCACTTCATTCCGCTGTTGCATCTAGGGTTATACTTGTTGTAGTTCATTGGGATCACTTTTCCGGTGTTGATTGCCTGTTGTAGTTGACGCTATTGAGTTTTATCGGTGAAATACTTTTATGACCAGATTGTTATACATCCATTCATCACCTCTGATCATGATCCATATGATGTCTCGTGAGTAGTTCGTTTAGTTCTTGAGGACATGGGAGAAGTCTTGTTGCTAGTAGTGGAATTATGCTGAGTAGTATTTAATGGTTTGATATTTAAGTTGTGGTGTTATTCTTCTAGTGGTGTTGTGTGAACGTCGACTACACAACACTTCACGTTTATGGTCCTAGGAGAATGGATTGCGTATTTAGTTTGCTTGTGTGGTGGTTGCGGGATTGATAGAAATCTAAACCCCCACCGGTAAACTGGTGCACGAGGGAGTGTAGGATCTCAGAGTTTAAAGCTGTGGTTAGTTAATTCTTAAATTCTTCCTTGCATTCGCGGATGCTTGTAGGGAAGTGTAATCACAAGTGTGTGCTGGTCCAAGTAAGGACGGTTCATTAGCATAGGTTCACCCACACAACACTTAGCAAAACATTAATTCCCATGTGTCCTCAGGAGCGTTTAGCCATCATAAGTAACATCACCAGCTTGTCCTTTGTGCTAAAAAGGATTGGGCCACTTGCTGCAATTATTATTGCTCCCTTTTATTTACTCGGACTTTATTTATCTGTCACTATAAAAACCCATAAAAACTTGTCTGTTAGTATTTGCAGTGAAACCTTGAGCAAATCTACAAGCCAACACCACTGCTCCTCGTTGGGTTTGACACTCTTATTTATCCAAAGTACTACGATAGATCTCATATACTTGTGGGTCAGCACGGCAGCATGGGACTGGAGTAACACACCAACCATGATCGTCTCGTCGTTGCTATCCATAAACCTATGAAACAAACGCTAAAATCAATTAACACCCTAAACCTAGCTAAGTATAGCTAGCGAAAAACATCAGAAAGTATAGCTAGCGTAGTTGACACTGTATGAAGTGGAGAAGGTAACCACAAGACAGAAGGAAGTCCCGTAGTTAACACTGTATGAGGAGTAGTGATTGCCATGCAACGGATGCACATAGAGCTATAAGTGTATGAAAGCTCTCCAATGGAACTAGTGGGGGTGCATCCAACTTGCTTTCTCATGAAGACCTAGAGCTCACTTGAGGAGGTTTATCCTTGGAATATACAAGCCAAGTTCTATAACGTTAGTTCCCCACTTAGTTATACTACTAAAACAACATGAGAACTCTCTATAATGAAGTGTAGGTGCTACTAGCACAAGTGTGGTAAAAAGGATAGTAGTGTTGGTCCCTCTCTCTTTTTCTATTTTTTTGGATTTTGGGTGGCCTCCTTGGCTCTTTTAAATGCTCTCTCATTTGGCCTCCTTTGGGCTCTTTTATTTCTCTCTTTATTTTATTTTATACCTCACTGTAGGAGCAACACTCTATATTACAATTGGATCATCACACTTTTTGGTACTCATAACTCATAAGAATAATGCATGATGTATAAAAGGAGATATGCATGATCGAGCTTAGTGTGGAAAAAATGTAGAACATGTGGCAAGCCACGCAGCACACTAACTCAATGATCAAGCAAACTATATGGTAATAAAAACGACATCAAGTCATGTAATGTAATGATGGATGTTGCATGGCAATGTATCCCGGAACGGCTATGGAAATGCCGTGATAGGTAGGTATGGTGGCTGTTTTGAGGGAGATAGTTGGCTTATGTGTAGGAGAACATGATGAAGTTCTCCCACGGAGTTGGATGTACTCGCGAAGTATGCACCAATCTCAATGTGAGAGAGGGCATTGCGCAGCACCGAAGAGGCTAGCAAAATATGGAAGTGGAAGTGCCAAAAAACCAATACTCACAATGCATTTCATATATTCCAAACAACTAGAAGTTTCAAGTTCCACAAATGGTTAGAGACACCCCGAGAGGGATCGTGGCGGCGACACAAGTGCCCTGTTGGCTTCTCCGACCGTTGCAGTAACTACCCACTTGGAATTTATTTTCAACTGAGCAAAATTCATGACACATTAGCATTGTTGACTTAGGTTGTTTAGTTCAGAAAAGTATGGCTCCACGCTTTACTAACACATCTCCACTAATCAGCTCTAACACCATTAACCAACACATTTTAACCATTAGTTATTTTAATGTCTCACAACAATTGAAAAGTATCAAATTATCCACATAGTGATCTACAAGACTATGCATGTTTTTTCTACTTCATACCACTACCACATGCATAGCATTTTACCGATCTAACACATTAACCAAGCAAGCAAAACAAATCTCTAACAAATATAAGTGAAGAACAAGAGAGTTTAACATCAACCACTAGCAGCTCTAAATAAGATGAAAGCTAAAAGCGAGAGCTTACTAGCAAACAAACAGTAGCTAAGAATACTCAACAAAGTATAAGCGAAGCACATGAGTATTCAAATGAAAAAGCGGAGCGTGTCTCTCTCCCACACAAATAAAGCAAGGATCAAACAAGCATAAAAACTGAAAGTAAAAAGACGCTCCAAGCATAGCACATAATATGTAAAGTGATAAAAACTTAGTTCAACGAAGACGACCTCATGATAGTCGATGAAGAAGAAGGGATGCCTTGGGCATCCCCAAGCTTTGACGCTTGATAGTTCTTGATATTCATAGGGGGTGCCATGGGGGAATCCCCAAGCTTGAGCTCTGATCCATCTTCAATGTTTTCATTATCCTCTCCTTTGGAACTTAAAAACTCCCTTCACACAAAACTTCTCATAAATTGACTAGAGGGTTAGTGCTCATAAATTAAAATGCACATGTGTTCAACTCAAGACAAATTGCAAACAACTTTATTAGGCATTAGCTACTGTTCTGGCACTCCACCTCTAGAGTATCACATTTTACGATAGTAAAGAGACGAATGCAAAATAAAAGCAGAATCTGTCAAAATCTGAACAGTCTGTAAAAATCGAATTTTTCGAGGCACTTCTGTAGCTCAAATCAGAAAACTCAAAACTAACGAAAGATAGATAAAAGTATCAGGCTTGCTGTCTAAATTTTTTAGAAAAAGATAAAATTCAGAGATTTTTTGGATTTTCGAACAGTGAAGGACAAAAATCTGTTTCTGGACAGCAAAACAACACCTCACACTTTCAATGCATTAGAGGCTAAACTTGGCAAAAAAACCAAAAGAAAAAGATACAATGAAGTTTCTACAGAGGCAACAACTTCAAGACTCAAGAAACGTAAAAAGCAAACTGAAAGTAAAAGATGGGTTGCCTCCCAACAAGTGCTTTTCTTTAACGCCTTTTAGCTAGGCGCAATGCCAAATATCAAGTTTTTTCAAAATCGAGGGCATCATCATTCTTATCAAATTCTTGAATTGTGGAACTTGGAAAAGGACCTCCAGCAATACTATTAGTAGCAACAATTGGTGGGGTAAAAGTAGTTTTACCCACGGGGGCTCCTCCCCTTGAATCCTTGAAAATTGGAGCTTCCTTTACCATCCTCAACTCCTCTTTTCTTGCAGACGATATTTTAACTTTAGTAGTATTCCTTGGCACCAATATGAATTTAGGCACTTTAGAAGCCGGAACCGCTTTCTTTTTAGGTTTGAGTGAAGAAAAGGTGGTTCCCAAGGTATCAATTACTTCCTCCAATTTATCAATTCTTATAGTTTGATCACTAGTTTTTGTAGGTTCAAGGGACTTAATACTTTTAGCAATATCTTTTAGGCACACATCAAGCTTATTAATACCATCAAGGATTCCCTTATCTATTTCCCTTATCATGTCCACACTTGGTACATTATCTTCTATAACTTCTAACCTTTGCATAACATGTTCCAAAGTGATTTCAATTTTGCCATCAGTAGTTCGTGGAATACCCACAAGACCCTCTATAACATTAAAAGCTTCCAAAGCGTTAATGCCTAGGAAGTTTCCACCTGTGATAGTGTCTAGGACATACCTATACGAACTTGTAATGCCAACATAAAAATTTCTAAGGAGAACAGTGGCCAAAGGCTTTTTGGTGGATCTATGTCGAGCATTATTAATCCTATACCAAGCATCTTTCAAACTCTCCCCACCTCTTTGTTTGAAGGTGAGGACTTCGGACTCGGGTGTCTCAACAGGAGGACAAGAACTAGACATAATGATAAGATAAAATAACAAGACAGGAATAAAGTCTACACTAATTTTGGGGGGTTTTAAAATTTTGCAACAAGAAAAATAAGCTAACGAGAAATAAAACAAGTAAGACAAAAAAACAAAGTAAAGTGATTGAGAGTGTGAGACTCCCCTTGCTGTAGCTCCAAGATCCCCGGTAACGGCACCAAAAAAGAGCTTGATTGATACTGATGAAGAGTTGGGTGGTGCCCCAAGCGAAGGCGGAGATGTAGCAAGCAACAGTTTTCCCTCGATATAGAACCGAGGTTTATCGAACCAGTAGGACCTTGAAATCAACAACAAAGTGAATGTTGAAGATCTCTGGCGCAAATCTTCAACAGACGTGGACCTGCACACACTCAACCAAAATACTTTGCCCCCAACGGCGGAAAGGTTGTCGATCTTTCCGGTCTCGTAGAAAACAAAGCGGTTAATTGTATGGTGAAATAGATGAAATATGAAAAGTGACCAGAGGAGTAATGATGGTGAAAAATTATGAATAAAGGTTGCAATCAATGTAAAAAGATGGACCGGGGGCCATGGGTTCACTAGTGGATCCTCTCAAGTAAATAGAACATTCATATGATGGGTAAACAAATTACAGTTGGGCAATTGACAAGATTATAACACAAACTTAATCTAGATATGACAAAGAGAACATGATAATATTTAAGTAGGCATCACGACAATGAACAAAGACCGTTGAGTCCAACTGCATCTTTGTCTAAAAAGTCCACCGTGGGATCGCTATCCAGCCTGTTGATACGTCTCAAACGTATCTATAATTTTTAAGTGATCCATGCTAGTTTTGTGATATTTTCACATGTTTTTACTGTCATTTATATCATTTTTATGCATTTTGTCGGACTAACCTATTGACAAGATGCCTAGTGCCAGTTCCCTGTTTTTGCTGTTATTGTATTTCAGAAATTTACTTCTGGAAATATTCTCGGAATTGGACGAAAATTTACGGAGATTTTTTATGCGATGGAAGACACCTGTGGACCAAAGGGCAGCATGGGGGGCCACCCACAGGGCAGGGGCGGCCTGCTGCCGTGGCCCCCTAGGACCCGCGAGTGGGGCCCGCCCCTTCTCCTGGGCGTCCCCTCGGCCCCCTCCGACGCCTATAAAATCCATTTTAACCTAAAAACGTCAGGGCGGCAATTATATTTCAGAAACTCGAACCCGACGCACCGTCACCGAAAACCCTAGTTCGGGGTCCAATCTGAAGCTGATCTCGGCACTCTGCCGGAGGGGAGATCGATTCCGGAGGGCTCTTCATAGTCATGCCTTCCTCCAGGATGATTTGTGAGTAGTCTCACCTTGGACTACGGGTCCATGGCAGTAGCTATTTGGTAGTCTCTCTCTCTTGTGCTTCATGTCTTATGATCTTGTGAGCTGCCTAACATGATCAAGATCGATTATTGTAATGCTATGTGATGTGTTTGCTGGGATCCGATGGATTATGAAGTTATGTTCAGATTGTGCATGATTCTTATATGAGTAATTTATGTTCTTGCATGCTCTCCGATGTGCGTAGTTACTTTGGCCAAGTGCTTGTGTGTATCTGCAAGAGAGGGTATTTATGCTAGATAGTGGGTTCATGCCCCCTTTTGTTCCTGGGTACGAGTGACAGAAACGTCTAAGGGCGAGGGTGTGTTGTTGCTACTAGGGTAAAACAGCGGTTTTAATGTCTATTTTGATATTAGTATTGCTTACTTCATGCACTTCACTTAATGCAACTGTTTGTTGCTTGCAACTTAATACCGTTGGGTGACAGGCTGGATAGCGATCCCACGGTGGACTTTTTAGACAAAGACGCAGTTGGACTCAACGGTCTTTGTTCCTTGTCGTGATGCCTCCATAAATATTATCATGTCCTTTTTGTCATAGCTAAATTGGGTTTGTGTCATGATCTTGTCAATTGCCTAGCTGTAATTCGTTCACCCATCACATGCATATTTTATTTACTTGAGAGACTCCACTAGTGAACCCATGGCCCCCGATCCATCTTTTTACATTGTTTACAACCTCATTTACTTGCTTTTAATCATCATTACTACTCTGGTCACTTTTCATATTTTATCTATTTCATCATACAATTAACCACTTTGTTTTCTGCGAGACCGGAAAGATTGACAACCTTTCCGCCGTTGGGGGCAAAGTATTTTGGTTGAGTGTGTGCAGGTCCACGTCTGTTGAAGGTCAAGCGCCAGAGATCTTCAACATTCACCTCGTTGTTGATTTCAAAGTCCTACTGGTTCGATAAACCTCGGTTCGTTAAACGAGGGAAAACTGCTACTAGCTACAATTCCGTCTTTGCTTGGGGCATCACCCAACTTATCAATATCTACCATCAAGCAGTTTTCTGGCACCGTTGCCGGGGACTTTGGAGCTACAGCAAGGGGAGTCTCACACTCTCAATCTCTTTACTTTGTTTTTGTCTTGCTTGCTTTATATCTCGTTTAGTTTATTTTCCTGTTTCAAAATTTTAAAACCCAAAAAAATTAGTGTAGTCTTTATTTCTGTCTTGTTATTTTATCTTATCGTTATGTCTTCTACTGAAAACACCAAGTTGTGTAACTTTACTAGCACTAATAACAATGATTTCATATGCAATTGCTCCACCTGCTACTAAAGCGGAATCTTATGAAATTAAACCTGCCTTGCTAAATCTTATTATGAAAGAGCAATTTTCTGGTGCTAGTACTGATGATGCCGCCTCTCATTTAAATAACTTTGTTGAGTTATTTGATATGCAAAAGTATAAAGAGGTAGAAAGTGACATCATAAAACTGAAACTTTTCCCTTTCTCTTTGAGAGGGAGAGCAAAAGAATGGTTATTGTCTGTGCCTAAAAATAGCATTGATTCTTGGATTAAATGCAAAGATGCTTTTATTGGAAAATATTATCCACCTGCTAAAATCATACAACTAAGGAGTAACATTATGAACTTTAGATAATATGATAATGAACATGTTGCTCAAGCTTGGGAGAGAATGAAATCTATGGTTAAGAATTGTCCCACGCATGGATTAACTATGTGGATGGTTATCCAAACTTTTTATGCAGGTTTGAATTTTTCTTCAAGGAACCTTTTGGACTCGGCCGGCGGGAGGCACCTTCATGTCCACAAAATTAGGTGCAGCAACTAAACTCTTGGATGAGACGATGACAAATTATTCACAATGGCACACCGAACGAGCTCCAAGTGGTAAGAAGGTAAATTCTGTCGAGAAAATCTCCTCTTTGAGTGATAAGGTTGATATGATTATGTCTATGCTTGCTACCAATCTGTCTAATAATTATCCTAATAATGTTACACTTGCTTCATTAATTTCCCAAGAAAAGGATCAAGTTGATGTTAATTTTCTTAATAGAAACAACTTCAACAATAATGCTTATCGAAATAATTTTGGTAGTAACAACTATAAGCCTTATCCTCCCAATAATGATAACTTTTATGGTAATTCCTATGGTAATTCTTATAATCCTATTAAGAATGTGTCCTCTGATCTTGAAAATGTTTTAAAGGAATTTATCACTTCGCAAAAAGCTTTTAACAAAACTGTTGAAGAGAAGTTGGAAAAACTGGATAGTCTAGTCTCTAAAGTAGACGTTCTTGCTCATGATGTTGAAATTTTGAAAATTAGAACCACTCCAAATCAAGACAAACATACTGAATATTTAAATTCTATCTCTCTTCAAATTAATGAAAATGAAAGGATGATGGCTCTCTTGAAAGCTAGGTGGGCTAGAGAGGCTGAAGAAGCTAGAATTGCTGAAATGAATAGGAAAACTGTTAAAGTTTATACTATCCAAACCACTAAAGAGGATCCTCCTAGTTTATTTAAAGATGATGAAATTGATTTTGATAATTGCAATCTTACTGAAGTCATTAAGTTCCTACAAAAACTTGCTAAGACACCGGGCGCTAGTAAAATAAATCTTGCCTTTACCAAACACATTACCGATGCTCTTATCAAGGCTAGGGAAGAAAAACTAAATCTTGAAACCTCTATCCCTAGGAAGTTAGAAGATGGTTGGGAACCCACTATTAAGATGAAAATAAATGACTTTGATTGCAATGCTTTATGTGATCTTGGTGCAAGTGTTTCTGTTATGCCTAAAAGTTTCTATAATATGCTTGATTTAAATCCTTTGGAAGAGTGCTATTTAAATGTTCATCTTGCTGATTCTTCTAAAAAGAAACCTTTGGGTAGAGTTGATGATGTCCTTATTGTTGTTAATGATAATTATGTTCCCGTTGATTTTATTGTTACGGATATTGAGTGCAATGCTTCTTGTCCTATTATTTTGGGAAGACCGTTTTTGAGAACTGTTGGTGCTATTATTGATATGAAAGAGGGAAATATAAGGTTTCAGTTCCCCCTTAAAAAAGGGATGGAACAATTCCCTAGAAAGAGAAAGAAGTTTCCTTTTGAATCAATCATAAGGTCAAGCTATGCTCTTGATGTTGCAAAGGCCTCTAAAAAACCTTGATATTTGGCATTGCGCCTAGCTAAAAGGCGTTAAAGAAAAGCGCTTGTTGGGAGGCAACCCATCTTTTATTTTCAGTTTGCTTTTTGATTTTCTTGAGTCATGAAGTTATTACCTCTGTAGCAACTTCATTTTATCTTTTTCTTTTGGTTTTTTGTGCCAAGTTTGGCCTCTAATGCATTGAAAGTGCGAGGTATTGTGTTGCTGTCCAAAAACAGATTCTGTGCGCCTGTTACACGAAAATCCTAAAATCTCCAGAATTTTATCTTTTTCTGATAATTTTTAAAGCAAGCCTGATGCTTTTATCTATCTTTCGTTAGTTTTAAGTTTTTTTATTTGAGCTGCAGAAGTGCCTCGAAAAATTCGATCTTTACAGACTGTTCAGATTTTGACAGATTCTGCTTTTATTTTGCATTTGTCTCTTTACCATCGTCATATGCGATACTCTAGGGGTAGAGTGCCACATTGAGGCTTATTAAACAGTATCTAATGTTTAATGAAGTTGGTTTGTAATTTGTCATGAGGTGAACACATGTGCATTTTAATTTATGAGCACTAACCCTCTAATCAAATTATGAGAAGTTTTGTGTGAAGGGAGTTTTTAAGTTCCAAAGGAGAGGAATATGAATAAATCGAGGATGGATCAGAGCTCAAGCTTGGGGATGCCCCCATGGCACCCCCTCTGAATATGAAGAACTATCAAGAGTCAAAGCTTGGGGATGCCCAAGGCATCCCCTCATCTTCATCGACTATCATAAGGTCGTCTTCGTTGAACTTCGTTTTTATCACTTTACATATTATGTGCTATGCTTGGAGCGTCTTTTTACTTTCAGTTTTGTTAGTTTGTTTGCTAGTCATATCTTTGTTGGATCCTAGCTTTATTTGTGTGGGAGAGAGACACGCTCCGCTTTTCGTTTGAATACTCCTTTGCTTCGCTTATATCTTTTTGAGTATTCTTAGCTACTGTCTGTTTTCTAGTAAGCTCTCGCTTTTAGCTTTTATCTTGTTTAGAGCTGCTAGTTGTTAAGTTAAACTCTATTGTTCTTCACTTATACTTGTTGGAGAGTTGTTGTTGAAAAATCGCTTGAATTGTCAATGCGACAAAATGCTGTTTGTGTGATGATAGAATAAAATGAAAAGCCTGCATAGTTTTGTAGATCATGGTGTGGATACTTGATGCTTCTCAATTGTTTTGAGATGTTAAGTTGAATGCTTAAACTTGCTGTTTATTTGAGTGGAATTGATTAGTAAAGAAATATGGTTGAAAGCTTGAAATTGTGTGGTCTTGCACAGTTGTTAATTCATAGTGCTAATCTTTCCATTAAAAGAATTGTTTGGTCAACAAGGGAGACAGTGTAGAGTTTTTATGGTTATGACCGGTAAATGTCTTATGTTGTTATGTTACCGGTTATTGTTAGATGTTTGCTTCAAATACCTTTTTTGCTAAGCCTAAAAATTCGTACTGAGTGTATGGTTCACTCGTGCATCCAATCCCCAAAGCCAAACTTTCTTGCCAGCTGAGTCCACCATATCTACCTATCCATGGTATTCCTACCATTCCAAGTAAATTTGTCATGTGCTACCTTTAAAAATTCAAAATACTTCTTCTTTGTGCCTCTGTTTTTAAGCTCACGAGGGAGCAGCAGAGAGCTAGATATAACTTGTGACAAGCGAGGTCATTTCCCCCCTTTCACCCGGTGTTGATGGAGTACGTCTTCACTTGAATCAACCCGAGAGCAGCTTAAGCAAAAATATAAATATAACTCACAATTCTCCTCCGTGCAATGCAAATCTGAGAAATCAGCCCAAACATTGGACAGTGGTGAAACCAAGGAGAAAGAAGTGCGTACTCGCTCCTCTAAGAACCAGCTACTCTCACAAGTCTAAAAACCTTACTTGTCATGAGGGACTAGATAGTTTCTCTGTTGTGAAGTCGTTGACGAAAGCATGCATACCTCAAAATCATTTTACTTCTGTTTTAAAAACCAAAAAGCTCTAGCACATGATTAATCCCTGCTTCCCTCTGCGAAGGGCCTTTCTTTTACTTTTAATGTTGAGTCAGTTTTTCTCTTCCTTCTATCTCCACAAAAGCAAACATCTAGCATTGACCCTGGGTATCGTTGAGCATATTACATTATCAAGATTAAACATGAATCTTTATATTGACTTTATCTATAAGATAAGCCATTGGAAGTTGAAGCTCTTTGCTAATGCTTACATCTTCCTTTGTGTTGATTCTCAAACACTTTTGTCATGGAATTATTATCCTTGTGAATTAGTCAAATATGTTGATCACATTGTTTTCATGTCTTTGACATACTATTTATGAAAGGTTTTGCTTGGATGATTCAACTTGTTTATTCATTGCTTTCTTGCTATCAATTATAGACAATTGTTTTGTATCTCTTCATTCACATCCTTTGATTTGCATCACTATCTTGATCAAAATTGTGTTGGTCGCATGTCTCATAAAAAATTGTTTGTTATCACTTACCTACTCGATGACGAGTAGGAGTTAAGCTTGGGGATGCTGATACGTCTCAAACGTATCTATAATTTTTGAGTGATCCATGCTAGTTTTGTGTTATTGTCACATGTTTTTACTGTCATTTATATCATTTTATGCGTTTTGTCGGACTAACCTATTGACAAGATGCCCAGTGCCAGTTCCCTGTTTTTGCTGTTTTTGTAATTCAGAAAATTTACTTCTAGAAATATTATCGGAATTGGACGAAAATTTACGGAGATTTTTTATGTGATGGAAGACACCTGTGGACAAAAGGGCAGCCTGGGGGGCCACATACAGGGCAGGGGGGCCTGCTGTCGCGGCCCCCCCTAGGACCCGTGGGTGGGGCCCGCCCCTGCTCCGGGGGCGTCCCCTCGGCCCCCTCTGACGCCTATAAAATCCCTTTTAACCTAAAAACGTCAGGGCGGCGATTATTTTCCAGAAACTCGACCCCGACGCGCTGTCACCGAAAACCCTAGTTCGGGGTCCAATCTGAAGCTAATCCCGGCACTCTGCCGGAGGGGAGATCGATCCCGGAGGGCTCTTCATCGTCATGCCTTCCTCCGGGATGATTTGTGAGTAGTCTCACCTTGGACTACGGGTCCATGGCAGTAGCTAGTTGGTAGTCTCTCTCTCTTGTGCTTCATGTCTTATGATCTTGTAAGCTGCCTAACATGATCAAGATCGATTATTGTAATGATATGTGATGTGTTTGCTGGGATCCGATGGATTATGAAGTTATGTTCAGATTGTGCATGATTCTTATATGAGTAATTTATGTTCTTGCATGCTCTCCGATGTGCGTAGTTACTTTGGCCAAGTGATTGTGTGTATCTCCAAGAGAGGGTATTTATGCTAGATAGTGGGTTCATGCCCCCTTTTGTTCCTAGGCACGAGTGACAGAAACGTCTAAGGGCGAGGGTGTGTTGTTGCTACTAAGGGTAAAACAGCGGTGTTAATGTCTCTTTTGATATTAGTATTGCTTACTTCATGCACTTTACTTAATGCAATTGTTTGTTGCTTGCAACTTAATACCATTGGGTGACAGGCTGGATAGCGATCCCACGGTGGACTTTTTAGACAAAGACGCAGTTGGAATCAACGGTCTTTGTTCCTTGTCGTGATGCCTCCATAAATATTATCATGTCATTTTTGTCATAGCTAAATTGGGTTTGTGTCATCATCTTGTCAATTGCCTAGCTATAATTCGTTCACCCATCACATGCATATTTTATTTACTTAAGAGACTCCACTAGTGAACCCATGGCCCCCGGTCCATCTTTTTACATTGTTTGCAACCTCATTTACTTGCTTTTAATCATCATTACTCCTATGGTCACTTTTCATATTTTATCTATTTTATCATACAATTAACCGCTTTGTTTTCTGCGAGACCGGAAAGATTGACAACCTTTCCGCTGTTGGGGGCAAAGTATTTTGGTTGAGTGTGTGCAGGTCCACGTCTGTTGAAGGTCAAGCGCCAGAGATCTTCAACATTCACCTCATTGTTGATTTCAAAGTCCTACTGGTTCGATAAACCCCGGTTTGTTAAATGAGGGAAAACTGCTACTAGCTACAATTCCGTGCTTCGCTTGGGGCATCACCCAACTTATCAATATCTACCATCACCTGTCACCCATCGGTATTAAGTTGCAATCAACAGACAATTGCATTAAGTAAAGCGAATGAACTAAGCAATATTAAATATCAAAATAAACTTTAACACCGCTGAAAGAACAAACCATGCCGAGATGTCGCCTAGAGGGGGGGGGGAGGGTGAATAGGCGGTTAACACTTTTTCAATTTAAGGCTTGATAATTGTGGAATAAAACTATGTGCTTAAATTAACAAGCCAACAACCTAAATTACTAGGTTTACCTATGTGCACCAACAACTTATGCTAAGGAAGGCAAGCAACAAGGTGATAACAAGATATATACTTCAAGCACGAAGGCTATCACAATGTAAATTGCATAAGTATAAAGCTCGGGTATAGAAATAACCGAGGCACGCGGAGGCGAGGATATATTCCCGAGTTCCTCCTTGTTAAGGGAGTACGTCTCGTTGGAGGGGTGTGAGCTCGCCACAAGAGGCCTACTCAAGATGCCACAAAGGCCTCACCCTATTCTCCGATGAACCGTACCCAAGGGTTTGGTTCACCTTCCACTATCGGAGTCCTTCTAGGCGGAGTCCGGAGCCTTTACACCACTAAGCTTGGGGCACGCATCCACAAACGAATTGGAGGCTCCCAAGAATCACCACAACACCTTCTAGGGCCCAATGAGCCAAGAGTAACAAGCTCTCAACCTTCAATCCCACGAATCACCGTGGGGAGCACAACCCGATGCAACTAATGCAAAAGGCAAGAACACACCAAGTGGTAAAATCCTTCTCTCGAAAATCCAACCAAAGCAACTAATGCTATGGAGGGATTTAAGATGAAGAACAAGAGGATGAACACAAAGCAACCCCAAAATCTAGATCCCACGAGTTCCCCTCACTTAGAGGAGATTTTGTTTGGTGGAGATGTAGATCTAGATCTCCTCTCTCTTTCCCCTCTAATTTGAGGCAAGAATCATGGAGGAATAGAGAGAAAACCAAGTTTCAATAGGTCAACAATGGGGAGCAAAGACGTGCTAGGAAGCTCTGGTCACTTTGGGGAAGAAGGGGTCCTTTTATAGGTCCCCACGAAAAAGAGCCGTTGCAGAAAACTTACCCCGGAGACTCCGGTCTGCCCAGGCCGGAGACTCCGAGGTGTCTCCGGACAGGGCAACAGAGCCGCACCACCCTTTCAACGAAAAAACAAAGTTTCATACCGAAGACTCCGGTCTAGGGCCGGAGACTCCGGCCTACAGAAAAACTGTAGAAACAGCAAAACGAAAACTGCAATAACTTTTTCACCCGGACTCCGATTTCGATGATCTTGGGCTCGTTGGAACCGCAACGAAGAGCTCTACAAGATCATGCAGAGAAACATCATAGTCCAACAATGGAGAATAAAACCAAATGTAGAAAGGTAAACCTTCTCTAAAAAGGAACAACCGGTAAATCCTCCAACATAAAAAACCAACAAGTTTTTCATCAAGACTCCGTTTTCTATGATTTTGGGCTTGTTTCGAAGATAATCACAAGCCCTACAAGATTATGCATATACACATCATAGTACATAATGTGATGAGGAAATCATAAGGAGAGAATTTGACCTCTGTTAGAAGAGACAAACCGGTAAAACCTCCAATATCAAAAACGCAAAAAGATATTCATGAAATCCGTTTTTGATGAACTAGAGCTTGGTATGGAGATGAACACAAGCTCTAAATTCTCACATGGATAAAAGACAAATAACAACCAAGAAATATTATTGCAAGGATGCAAAGGTTTGAGCTCTCCACGAATGATACGATCACGATACTCGGTCGAGAGCCCCTCTTGATAGTACGGCTATCTATCCTATAACCCGGTCTCTCAACTAACATCATGAGACCGGTAAAATAGAAACCCTATCAAGATCATACCTTTGCCTTGCGCATAAATCCACTTGAGGTCGAAGAAGACGATCTTCATCTCCTCAAGACGCACCACCTTTCTCGATTGCGATTCGCTTGGTGAAGAATCACATGTTGCTCCCCCATACACCAATATGGGAGACGCACTCTTCGGCATATGTTCACTTGGCCTTGAGTGTTGATCAACCTGCACTTAGCCTTGATCAACAACAATCTTCTTCCCTTAGCATTGACTCCAACATATGGAGATCAAGCAAAGCTTATGGACACACCTACAAATATAGCTCAATACAAACATTAGTCCATAGAGATTGTCATTAATTACCAAAACCACACATGGGGGAAACCATGCACTTTCAACCGCTGTTTTACCCTTAGTAGCAACAACACACCCCCGCCCTTAGACATTTCTGTCACTCGTGCACAGGAACAAAAGGGGGCATGAACCCACTATCTAGCATAAATACTCCCTTTTGGAGATACACACAATCACTTGGCCAAAGTAACAACGCACATCGGAGAGCATGCAAGAACATAAATCAACATATAAGAATCATGCACAATCTGATCATAACTTTATAATCCATCGGATCCCAGCAAACACATCACATAGCATTACAATAATCAATCTTGATCATGTTAGGCAGCTCACAAGATCATAAGACATGAAGCACAAGAGAGAGACTACCATCTAGCTACTGCCATGGACCCAAGGTCCAAGGTGGGACTACTCACAACTCATCCCGGAGGAAGGCATGGCGATGAAGAGCCCTCCGGGATCGATCTCCCCTCCGGCAGGGTGCCGGGATTTGCTTCAGAATCACCCCCGAATTAGGGTTTGAGGTGACGACGGCGCCTCGGGATGACTTTTCTGGAAAATAATGGCCGCCCCCGTCGTTTTTAGGTTAATTGGGATTTTATAGGCATCGGAGGGGGCCGAGGCGGTGCCCAGGGGGCAGGGGCGGGCCCCACCCGTGGGTCCAAGGGGGCCGCGGCAGGGGGGCGCCTGTGCCCTGTGGGTGGCCCCTCAGTCTCCCCTTTGGTCTTCGGGTGTCTTATTTCGCATAAAAAATCTCCGTAAATTTTCGTCCAATTCCGAGAATATTTCCAGAAGTGATTTTCTGAAATACAAAAACAGCAAAAACAGGGAACTGGCACTGGGCATCTTGTCAATAGGTTAGTCCAACAAAATGCATAAAAATGATGTGATATGATAATAGAAACATGTGACAACATCACAAAATTAGCATGGATCACTCAAAAATTATAGATTTGTTTGACACGTATCAGGCGTCGTTTTCATGCCGGCGGCCCCAATGAGCCTATTGGGAGCGCTATTGAAAGCGTTAGTTGATGACGTGGATCACAGGTTCGTTGGGGAACCCCAAGAGGAAGGTATGATGCAGTACAGAAGCAGTTTTCTCTTGATTACAAAACCAAGATTGTCAGATCCAGTAGGACTTAGAGAAGGCTTAGCAAGGTGTCAACGGCGCCGTTTACAACAATTGACGTGGACCTGCACCCAATCACAAACAAACTACTTTACCCCAACTAAACAGAGAGGTTGTCAATCTCTCCGGCTTGCTGAACACAAAGAATTAAATGTGTGGATGTAAAATATGATGAGAGTGAATTATGACCAGCGAGAAAATGATGATGAAAAGCTATTAAAACGGTTGTAAACAATGTAGGAAAATAGGACCGGGATCCACAGTTCACTAGCGGTGTCTCTCCAGAAGATATACATGATGGGTAAACAAATTACAGCATGGCAATTGACAGAATTGTGGGTGCACAACAAGGCTATCATAAAACAATATAGTTCACCGTTTCATCTAATATGGGCATTACGTCAAAATACATAGACCGTTATCCAACTGCATCTATGACTAATAATCCACTCTGGGATCGCTATCCAGCATGTCACCCAAAAGTATTAAGTTGCAAGCAACAGATCATTGCAATAAGCAAAGTGCATAATGTAAGCAATGTAAATAACACAAGGAAATCACACCGCTGTTTTCTCCCTAGTGGCAACAGCACATCTCTTGTCTTAATCGTTTCTATCAACCCGAGCTCAGACAAGAGAGGCATGAACCCACTATCTAGCATAAATACTCCCTCATACAACACTAATAATTACTTGGCCAAAGCATCCACTAGCATCGGAGAGCATGCAAGATCATAGATAAAACACAACACATAGATGAACAAAAGTAATGACTTCCACAATTCATCGGATCCATGCAAACACAATCATGTAGCAGTTACAAACAATATGATCTTGATCATGATAGGCATCTCACAAGATCTAAGCAATGGAGTACAAGGAGGAGAGACAACCATCTAACTACTGCTATGGATCCGTAGTCCCGTGGTGGACTACTCACGCATCTCTCCGGAGGCAGGCATGGTTGTGTAGATGCCTTCGGTGTCGATTCCCCTCTCCGGCAGGGTGCCGGGAAGAGCTGCAGAACCCTCCTGAACTAGGGCTGGAGATGGCGACGGCCTCGGATGTCTTCTGGAAAATATGATCGGGTACTTAGGGTTTTCGGAGCGTAGACCAATTTATAGGCGAAGAGGCGACTCGAGGCGACGAAGGAGGGTGCCAGGTGGGCCCCAGGCGCAGCCTAGGGTGGGGCCGCGCCTGGAGGGCGTATGGAGGCTAGGAGCCTCCCCTCCGGGTATCCTTCCGGTTCCGTCTTTGTTTCAACTTGGAAATAAATCACGTAAATTTTCAGCGCGTTCCGAGAAACTTCGCAGAACAACTTTTCTGAAACAAAAAGACAACAGAAAACAGGAACTAGCACTGGGCATCTTGTTAATAGGTTAGTTCCATAAATCATGCCAAAATGTTATAAAAACATTATAAAAACATGTGGCACTGATATATAATCAAGCATGGAACATCAAAAATTATAGATACGTCGGACAAATATCACCAGTGTAGATGCTCTAAGAGCATCTCCGCTCGCACCCCCAAAGCCCTATGGGGCGTGCCGGGCAGAAAACAACGCCCATTCGCGCGCCCCATAGGCCGATTTTGTCCGGGGCACCAGCCCAACCCCACGACGCGGGGAGCGTTGCGACAGCGCCGGACGAACAACGCGCGCATGGGCTCGGCGTGTCATTAACACATCAAAATAGCACAAAACCGCATTGCCCGTCGTCCTCCTCCCGCCAAATCAACTGCGCCATCCTCGGTGGCAGGCCCACCCCGTCATACGAATAGAGCCAGATGAGTGGCCGCGGTCATCATGGTCGTCGCAAAATTCATTGTTGCGCCAGGATCGACGCTGAAGTATGCCGTCCCGTCACCCACACTCTGCCCCGTCGCGCTCCGCCTCTGGCCACCCGGTGCCACCCCTCAAGAGGGTGAAGATGGAGGTGCCGGCATCGCTCCTGTAGGAGCTGATGGCGGCGCAGCAGAAGCTCGCCTCCGCAGACAACCCCAGAGCATCGCCGCCGCCTTCGAGGCATCGGTGAACACCTTCCCTACGCTGGCGCGTCGTGGGCCTGCACGTGGTCGCTCGAGGACCACCTCGCGATCACCGGGGCGTCGTTGCTTGACCACACCGGTGCCAACAATGATGAGGCAGGGCCCAGTAGCACCGCCGGGGCCTACACCGTGAAGGAGGAGGACTACATGTAACATCCCAAGTTTTTCAAAAATTTGAAAAATCAAAAACTTTTTGAAAATTATATGTATTTTCTTTTGAAAACACAAAATCATGCATACATGCATCATCATCTTGTCTTGTTTGCATTTGAATTTTCAAAAGTGGGAAATTTAATTCCACTTGAAAACTATTTGAGAAAATATCAAAAAGGGCATATTATGCTCCATATAAATTTTTCTGATTTGTTATGGTTTTATTTGTTCTATTTTGAATCTTGGTTGAGTTTGGATTATATTTATATGAAAACTAAAAATAACTATTTTCCAAAAATTACATTTGTGGTATTTGATTTGATTTTAATAAACCACAAATAATTTTATTTATAAGCCTATTTATAAAATGAACATAAAGGTTTAAATAATCCTTTATGCAATATTTGAATATTTAAATTATTGAAAAGTTTGGAAAAATGAGTTTGAAAGTTTTAACAGATAGGTTTTGATTTTACAAATTTTTAGAATTTTGTTTGAGTTGATTTGGACTTTCGAAACAAAAGTTATGAATTAAATAAGAAAAACTGGAAAAAGAAAAGGAAAAATTGATGACGTCATCGCTGACGTCATCGTCGATAATCACTCCCGCGAGCTTTGATTTTCCCGTTTCTTCCCGATTTGATTCCCGGAGTTTTACTACACCAATTTAAGTGTCGTTTCTTTCTAATAAAAGCTCTTGATCTCCTCCATCCGTTGCCCTTCAAATCCCCCTCCGAGACCATCTAGGCTGCGTTATTTTGTCCGTACGTCCCAGTTTTCAGAAACGCTCAAATTGATTCTTCTCTTCAATTCGGACAATTTACTCTGCCGTTTCCTTCCCCGTTTGATCCTATAAAACCCCCACGTCCTCCTCTTTCGTTTGCCCCAGACCATACCACCCGATAGCCCCCAGGCTGCTCGGATTCGAGCTCGTCGTCCGTCGCCGCCGTCGACCACGGTACCGGCGAATCCCGGCCACCCCGAGCCCTCTCATCACCCCCTTCCTTTCCCTTTTGTCCTTGCGCATCTTTTTGACACCTTTTGGTGCTCCTCCTCGCAGTGGAACGACGGGAGCATCTCCGACCGTCTCGGGCCGCCGCCTTCTCCAACTCCGGCGAGGAATTGAAGGAGCACCAGAGCACCTCGACGCCTACCACCGCGCCATCGAGCCCGCCTCGACGTCCTGCACCCCGTGGTATAAAAAAACCCTCCCCCCTATAGTTTAGCCAGAACGGCCATGCCCGCGTCGTCACCGCCATCCGCCGCCGCGCGCCGGAAACCTAGCTCCGGCCGCCGTGTTCCCGATTCATCCGGGACCATTAGATCCCGATCCGGCGGCCAGTTTTATTTCACGCGAACCGGTATAAGCCAATCAGGGAGCGCCACGTCGCCCTATTCTTTTTCTATTTTCTGTTTTTTGACAGGAATTCATCCAATCTTGTAAATTCAATATCTTTTGAACGACAAATCCAAATCCAAATCCAATGATTTTGATGTTTACAGATTTAGAAAAATGAGTATAATTTATTAGTATAGTTTTTGTTAATTTTTGTATCGTGCATGAACTTGTTATTTACAGAATGATTATTAACTTGCTTAGGCCATAAAATGAGTTCTACAAATCTTTTTTGAGTGAATCAAATTGCTAAATTCTTGTTTAGATGTCCTCTGTACAGTAGCAATGTTTACCAAATTTTATAAAATGTTTTTATGCAGAAACTTTGGAATTTGTGTTAGTACCTTTGTTTTAGTGTTTTGGATTATTCCTAATAAGTAAATTAATAAAAATTGTTTTGTGGCATCATGCATGTAGAATAACCAGAGTACAGAAAGTAAATCTATGTTAGTGTTGTTGTAAAATTTGCACATTCATGCATGGCATATTTTTGTATTTGTCACTTGTGTGAATTTGTATGTTTATTTGTGTGTTTTGTATTTTGTTAGATTACTCGGAGGGTCACGAAGACTTTGGTGGTTGCTATTACTGCCACTCTTGTTGCCAAGGCAAGTGGCACACTTGCATAAGTTTCCTACTATTTTGTTTATATGCATGCTATAGTTGTACTTAGAAAAATTGCATGATAGGTTATTAGTACTGCTATGCTAAACATGTTTAGAATAGTACTCCTATACTAGTTGGTCTAGAATCCTATTATAACTTGGTAGAATTATGGAAATGCTATGCTAAATGTTGTTTTGTGAAAAAGTAATATTCTACTAAGAAATAGGTTGAGTGGCTACTCGGGGCCATGTGTATGGTTTTACCCGAGTATGTGCACTTGTGGATGGCCACCCAGGGACAAAGAGACCGATGTTACTCCGAGTTTTAGTTAGCTTACCGTGCAGCCATAAGTCATATGGGCTCTGGCTTGACTAAGTATGTTGCGTGGAACCGGCCCGGCTTGACAAACAGATGTAGGGGATGTAGGTGGAACGGGTCAAGACAGCAGTGGTCGGGGAAATGCTTCGGAACGGTCTCGGCTCCATCCTCTCCTTTCCTTTTCACTTCAAGAAGATCAAGGTCAGAATGGGCTGATGGAGTCTTATGTTGAAAGTGCACAACCTCTGCAGAGTGTCAATCTAAGTACTTAGCCGTGTCCCCGGTTACGGACAATTTTGAGCTGCTGGACGAGGACGTCAACGGAGGATCTCATCATTCCAATTTCTCTAAGTTAAAATTTTGATGGGTGAACCAGGGTAGTTGAGATAATGGTTGTCATACCATACTTGTCTCGTTTAGATGAAAAAGTGTTTTGAAAAGAGATAGCAAAAATTGGCTTTATGCAAATCAGCCTTCAAACTCCACAAGCCAAATAAGCATATAGGTTATTAGAGTTTTTCCACTATGAGTCCACAAAGTGTCACTTGCTAGATCCATACCAATGGTTCTGACCAATTTTTGGCTGCAACACTTTTACTGTTGCAGGTTGCTCCGATGATGAGTGAGGTTTCGTTTAAGGGTTTCAAGTATGCAACCAACATGTTTCGCCTGTGGCTGCATGAAGATGATGGAGACTCCATGAAGATTAATGTTTTCCACTGCTTTACTCTTTCAAGCTAGCTTCGTGCTATGCAAGTTGTAACGAATATTTTTTTTAAATACTGGATCAAGCGTGTTATAATTGATGCATTGTTGTGATATTCATCGTAACTGTGTGTGCAAATCAATCGATCCAGGGGTTTGCACTGTACACAGGGATCTTGCCATTTTTAAGTGCAGGTCCGCTACACTACAACATTTTTAACTATCGTTAGATTAGGTTTTAGTTTAAGTTTATCAAATTTCGTTCGAATCTTGTACAAATTTCTAAAATTTGAATGAAATCACGTTTATTTTTGTATTTTTTTAAGTAGGTGCGGCGACTAGGGAGGGGCGCCCCCTATATGTGCCATCTCGCCTGGACAACTAATGACGTGGATCACACGTTCGCTGGGAGACCCCAAGAGGAAGGTATGATGCAGCAAAGCAGCAGTTTCCCTTGATTACAAAACCAAGGTTGTCAGATCCAGTAGGACTTGGAGAAGGCTTAGCGAGGTGTCAATCTACTCTGGCGCTTGTAGATTAATGCGGGCCTGCACACAATCACAAACAAGTACTTTGCCCTAATAAAAACAGAGATGTTGTCAATCTCTCTGGCTTGCTGAACACAAAGGATTAAATGTGTGGATGTAAAATATAATGAGAGTGAAATAGGACCAGCGAGCAAATGATGATGAAAAGCTATGAAAACGGTTGTAAGCAATGTAGGAAAATAGGACCGGGATCCACAGTTCACTAGAGGTGTCTCTCCAAAAGATATACATGATGGGTGAACAAATTACAGCATGGCAATTGACAAAATTGTGGGCGCACAACAAGGCTATCATAAAACAATATAGTTCACCATTTCATCTAACATGGGCGTCTCAGACGTATCTATAATTTTTGATGTTACATGCTTGATTATATATCAGTGCCACATGTTTTTACAATGTTTTTATATCATTTTGGGATAATTTATGGAACTAACCTATTAACAAGATGCCCAGTGCTAGTTCCTGTTTTCTGCTGTCTTTTTGTTTCAGAAAAGTTGTTTTGAGAAGTTTCTCGGATTGCTCTCAAAATTTACGGGAATTATTTCCAATATGAAATGATGACGGAGCCCGAAGGACAGCCGGAGGGGAGGCATAGGGGCTCCAGGAGCCACCTAGCCGTGCCCCCCTGGTCATGCGTGGGCCCACCAGGGGCCCCTTTCCATCGCCTCGCGTCGCCCCTTCGCCTATGAATTCCCCTCTGACCTAAAAACATAGGAGAACCGATCACAATTTCCAGAATACGTCAGAGGCCGCCGCCATCTCAAACCCTAGTTCGGGAGGGTTTGGAAGCTCTTCCCGGCACCCTGCCAGAGAGGGGAATCGATGCCGGAGGCATCTACATCACCATGCCTGCCTCCAAAGTGATGCGTGAGTAGTCCACCACGGGACTACGGGTCCATATCAGTAGCTAGATGGTTGTCTCTCCTCCTTGTACTCTATTGCTTAGATCTTGTGAGCTGCCTATCATGATCAAGATCATCTATTTGTAATTGCTACATGATTGTGTTTGCATGGATCCGATGAATTGTGGAAGTCATTACTTTTGTTCAGTTATGTGTTTCATCTATGATCTTGCATGCTCTCCGATGCTAGTGGTTGCTTTGGCCGAGTAATTGTTAGTGTTGTATGAGGGAGTATTTATGCTAGATAATGGGTTCATGCCTCTCTTTTTCTGAGTTCGGTGACAGGAACGGTCAAGGCTAGATATGTGCTGTTGCCACAAGGGAGAAAACATCGGTGTGATTTCTTCGTGTTATCTACATTGCTTAAATTATGCACTTTGCTTATTGCAATGATCTGTTGCTTGCAACTTAATACTTTTGGGTGACATGCTGGATAGTGATCCCGGAGTGGATTATTAGTCATATATGCAGTTGGATGACGGTCTATGTATTTTGACGTAATGCCCATATTAGATGAAGCGGTGAACTATATTGTTTTATGATAGCCTTGTTGTGCGCCTACAATTCTGTCAATTGCCATGCTATAATTTGTTTACCCATCATGTATATCTTTTGGAGAGACACCTCTAGTGAACTGCGGACCCCAGTCTTATTTTCCTACATTGCTTACAACCGTTTTCATAGCTTTTCATCATCATTTGCTCGCTGGTCATATTTCATCATCATATTTTACATCCACACATTTAATTCTTTGTGTTTGGCAAGCCGGAGAGATTGACAACCTCTCTGTTTTGTTGGGGCAAAGTAGTTTGTTTGTGATTGTGTGCAGGTCCGCGTTAATCTACAAGCGCCACAGTGGATTGACACCTTGCTAAGCCTTCTCCAAGTCCTACTGGATTCGATAACCTTGGTTTTGTAATCAAGAGAAAACTTCTTCTGTGCTGCATCATACCTTCCTCTTGGGGTGTCCCAACAACACGCTGATATCCCCCAAGAGCAGGGGATCACTGTAGCACCTCTCAATGTGGAAGAAGGGTATCGATCCGCAGGAGCAAGAAGGAAAAGTTATCTATTCCCTACAACTAAAGTGTCACAAGTTTTAGTTGGTTATGCACTAAACAAGTTTAAAGAACAAGATGGTTGATTTAATGGATGGAAGTTTAATGTAACAAAACAAGAATGTGAAAGTGTCCTAATCCTCTTCAATGCAAGAGGACAAGACAAAGGTGTAAACGGTGCTTGGAAATAAGGCCTAGGGATCATACTTTCACTAGTGGACACTCTCAACAATAATAATATAATTGAATACATAGATATTTCCTCTTCACTATGCTACCCCGAACTATCCTCTGGTTGGATAACGAACACCAATCCAATGTGTAGGGCTACAAAAATCACACCTTAAAGTTCGTATTCCACATCTATGGACACTTCATGCGGTCACTATCCGCATCCAAAGATAGTACTAACAAACACCACAATATCATAGAGACATCCAACACAAATAATAACTCATGATAAGTATTCATGTAATCTTTAGCCTAAGAGCCACACACGGTGCACACACTGTCAACTTCACACCATGGGACAAAGGTGACTCCGGAAATCACATCAATAAAACCACTTGAGTAGCATAATTCATAAGATGACGAAGAGTAACATCTATGGATTCAACTATATTACAAAGCTCATGATCACATAAAGATCACACCATGGGAGAGAGAGATAAACCACATAGCTACCGGCATGAGACCTTAGCCCCGAGGGAGACTACTCCCCCTTCATCATGGAGATGGTGGAGATGTCGTTGGGGGAGATGGAGACCACCCCGGCAGCGCTCCGCCGGAGTTTTCCCCTCCAATCTGTAGCTTCTGATCTCCGTTTTGGTGTTTCTCTGTTTTCGGCCGCCCCCTCGCGAAACTCCTCGGGGGACTATTTATGCAGTCGGTTTTAGGTCAAGACGAAACCTAGGGAGACGAAGATCGACAGCATCGGAGCCACGAGGGGGAAAAGGGGTGCCTCACGCGGCCAGGTACAGGGGCCATGTGGGCCCACCAAATTTCTTCCTCGGACTTCCTTTTTCGCGGATCCTTGGCTCGTACGTCTTCTTCCTTCCAGATATTGGGCCCCGTAAAATCTTAGGTCATTTGGACGTCGTTTGGGTCCTGAAAGTCAAAAACATGGAAAAAAGGGGTTTTCTGGTTCTGCAAGGTTAATTCCAAATAAATAGGGGAAACTGTGAATTATCCCCAAAATCAATATAAAACAATGATATAACCCTTATATGATGCAAATATGATTGAAATATGAGAATTATAATGCAAAGTTCATGTATGCATTTTACATGCATCAACATCCCCAAGCTTAACCTATACTTGTCCTCGAGTATGAAGGTGATAAAACTAACATGGACTTTGCATTTTAATTCTATTAGTGGATATCAAAGATGATTATTATTGCTACATAGAGTCAAATGATTCATCCTTTAAAGGAGTAGCAATATGCAAGAGAGATTATAAAGTGATATCAAATATTCAATGCAAGGATGTTCAATGATAGTTCACAAAGTGTAACATAAAATATAGTAATATGGACCACATGTATGCAATATGATAAGTAAGAACATCCTACATAGGTCATAGAGTAAAGATGAAAATCCGAATATAAAAGGTGGACACTTTGGAAAAGATATATAAATGAGTAGAGGTCAAACATGCATAAGTTTCATTTATCCTCCAAACTATTCTACGTAAGTTATTGATTGCAATGGTAATACTTGGTGTCAAGCTCTCATTCCCCTATCATAGCATCTTGAATAATTAAAATTTAATGTGAAAGCAAATATGAGTAGTGGCCTTGATAAAGCAAAGGTTAGATGTCTCATGCCCCTTAAATACAAGTACCTACACCATGATTACTCAACTTGGGAAACAAAGCAAGTTTAAGTTATCTATCATTGTAAGTAATAATGGTATCATCAAGAGCCTCAACTGGGGTACCTCTTGTCCCATGATATAGATCAAGCCCACATCAAAACAACAAGACAAACAAACATAATGAACAACCTCAACACCCTTTTTATTTACCACTTGATATAGCTTTTTATTGTAGGGTGTATCACAAAAAGTTCAAAATAGCATGTAAGTAAATTTCCACCATGAATGATGCATGGCTTAGATTAGCGGCCCAGGTTTCTCTCTAACCATTTATACAAACTCATTTAAACTTACTCTATTTCCACATTATTTCACCATGATAGGCATCCATAAACAAAAGTACATGATATCAACTAAATTAATGATGGAACATGTTGAAAGCTTTGCATGTGACAGCACATATGGGCTAACTCCCAACCGTAAACATTTATCAAACCACTATCATCATAATATTAATCACAATGGTTCATGTTTATTAAATGCAATAAAAGTAAAGTGTGCATCAACTTCGCGAGAGCTTTTTAACCAACTTTTCCCATTACAATAAATAACATAATCATTTTCGTTTAGAGGTATAGATAACACAAATAACATTATAAACATACTTGGAATAGCATAAATCTAATAGGTAGATATGGTGGACTCACTGAAAAAACTTTGGTTGAAGGTGTTGGAAACAAGTTTTTACTTGTTGGAATTTTTGGGCTAGCAAAAGAGAGAAAGATGACCATCTAGATGCATGCATGAGTGTCCATAGAACTAACTAATTCATGTTAAACCAAGTAAGGTAACATTCAGCATCTAAACATGAATATAAGATAGCTCTTGATAAAACACTTGCAAATTGACACTCATTAAAAACATATGAATTATGCAACTATATGTAACTTTTTAAATCAACTCAAACATCCCTTTCCCAATCATTATAATAGCATCCAACTAAATTCAACCCAAACTTCCAGTAGCTCTCTCATATAAAAATGATAGTGGTGGCCTCAAAACAAAAACTAGACCAACATAACAAACAAATAAAAGACGCTCCAAGTTTATGCGATAAAGTGCATTGATAGAAAAACAGAAGTTAGACGTGTGCAAACCGAGAGTGTGTTGGTCTAGAGGGGATGTCTTCACATCCCCAAGCTTATGGTTTTCACCATCCTTGGATAGCTCTTGGTGCATCTGCTCTAATCCCTGTGAAAAAACTTCAAAACACTGTTTCTCCCATTTCTTTTCTGTGGGGTGACATTAGTAGTGATAGACAAATGCATTACTTGCTGCTTATAATCGTTAGACAAAAATTCATATGAATGTCCAGAAAGTGTATAATATTGTATGCCTATTAATAAACTCAATTGGACGAACAAGATTCAAGTTAAAAGTTCAAAACATGCATCAAACAATATTGAACAGAATCTGTCCAGAAAACTGACTGCAGAAAAACGTATTTTATACCTGACTTAGACATGTCTAAAAATTCTGAAAAAATTCATGCATACATAAGATGAAAAGTTGCAGTTACAGTAAAAATATCAGCTCAATAAGAATTACAGAATAATAACTAAAAATCAAACCGTGCACAGACCTGTGCTGGAATGAAATCTCCGCATGCAAAACAACAACTTTTTCATACCAAAAATGGGTAAAATTTGGCACTTTATTAAAAATTCCAGAAACTAAACTAAGAAAACATTCTCTTGATACAGCAAGAGGACACAAAGAAAATCAAAAGTAAAAACAACCGGGTTGCCTCCCGTAAAGCGCTTTCTTTATAGCCATATAGCTAGGCTTACTTACTTGGTATCAAGATGGTTGGAGTGAGGTGGCTTGGCATCCCCAAGCTTAAATTATTGTACTTATTTGATATATGTAAGATGAGCCCAGGCAGAATAGGAAATAAAAGCATAAAGATCTCACCACAAGACATTAACCCATTAACTTTTAAGTCTAACTCTTTTCCTATGCATTGGCATTTTATAATAGAATAAATCAATAAAGCACAAAGTGACTAGCATAAGAAGGCAAAACAAGTGGGACTTCAAAAGTTTCAACATAAAGAGAGGAAAAAATATTATTGAGATATTTAGAGACATGTTTCCCTCTCTCATAATAAATTTCAGTAGCATCATAAGCAAACTGAACAACATAAGTATCATATAAAGCATTCTTGTCATGATTCACATGCATAAAAGTATTATTATTATTACTCTCCACATAAGTAAAATCCTTCACATTAGTAATAGTGGGAGTAAAACTACCATAGCCATCATTGTAATCATCATAAATAGGAGGCATATCATGATCATAATAAACTTTTCCCTCAATAGTAGGTGGACTGAAAATATCACTTTCATCATAATAATCATCATATATAGGAGGTATAGTATCATCAAAGCAAATTTCCTCCCCTATGGTGTGAATAGGAGAGTTCAGAAATAAAGTAGGACTCTCATGAGTGAGAGTATTATCACAAGCATCAAGTATATCATTTTTATCCTCACATAAGGTAGTAACAATTAAACATGGAGGATTATCAATAAGCATAGGACCATCATCTAAAGCATTATCATATAGCATGTCTAAACCATATTATTCATCATTTTTAAAATCATAAAAGCAAAGTTTATTATCAACCAAATTTTCAGTGTTACCCTCATCCATAGGTGGTGAAGGTGGATGTTTCATCTCTTCATTCTCTAGTTGTTCATCATTTTCAACATCTTCTTGCTCTTCATTGTCCTCCTCTTGGGGCTGCATGGTCATCCCCAAGCTTAGGCTTTTGTCATCTTCTTCACATACTTCCTCAAGCTTATGTTTTCATCATCCTCTTCCTGCAAAACATTAGATCTTCCTTGGGTATCTCTCTTCATTGTGTCAATAACATAAATATTTTCATCAAATTCATTTCTGCAGAGATTAAGGATAATGACAATCAAATCTCTATATTGAGAAGCTATAGGCCAGGTTTCATGTTCATCAATGAAGGTGTTTAACTCATAGGCTGCCAAAAAATAACAAATTGCTCTACTTCTTCCATCCCTAAGTGAGCATAATTCCAAGTATGATAAGTTGCAATAACAGGTTCATGTTTATTGGAAGGGCATTGGAATTTAAAGTGTCTATAGTATTCAGAGCAACAAATTTCTTCCTCATAAAAGTTAAGCAGCTCATTAGCAATTTTATATAGGAGCTCTATGTAGCCTCCTAATCTTTTCCCTTCTTTTGATTTTCTAAATTCAGCAGCTATCATGGCATTTTTATAATAATTTTCCATTTTTATTTTTTTTGGGTTTTTGATAAATGCAAAACTGAAAGTAAAACTAAGAAAAACTTCACAACCAAACAAGTTAAAGAGGAACCTCCCCAAGCTTAGATGATTGCAAGATATAAAACAAGATAAAATAAATCTAAAGTCTAGTGCACACAAGAATAGAAACTTAAGCGCTACGCTCCCCGGTAACGGCGCCAGAAAAGTACTTGATAACCCCCAAGAGCAGGGGATCACTGTAGCACCTCTCAATGTGGAAGAAGGGTATCGATCCGCAGGAGCAAGAAGGAAAAGTTATCTATTCCCTACAACTAAAGTGTCACAAGTTTTAGTTGATTATGCACTAAACAAGTTTAAAGAACAAGATGGTTGATTTAATGGATGGAAGTTTAATGTAACAAAACAAGAATGTGAAAGTGTCCCAATCCTCTTCAATGCAAGAGGACAAGACAGAGGTGTAAACGGTGCTTGGCAATAAGGCCTAGGGATCATACTTTCACTAGTGGACACTCTCAACAATAATAATATAATTGAATACATAGATATTTCCTCTTCACTATGCTACCCCGAACTATCCTCTGGTTGGATAACGAACACCAATCCAATGTGTAGGGCTACAAAAAACACACCTTAAAGTTCATATTCCACATCTATGGACACTTCATGCAGTCACTATCCGCATCCAAAGATAGTACTAACAAACACCACAATATCATAGAGACATCCAACACAAATAATAACTCATGATAAGTATTCATGTAATCTTTAGCCTAAGAGCCACACACGGTGCACACACTGTCAACTTCACACCATGGGACAAAGGTGACTCCGGAAATCACATCAATAAAACCACTTGAGTAGCATAATTCATAAGATGATGAAGAGTAACATCTATGGATTCAACTAGATTACAAAGCTCATGATCACATAAAGATCACACCATGGGAGAGAGAGATAAACCACATAGCTACCGGCATGAGCCCTCAGCCCCGAGGGAGACTACTCCCCCTTCATCATGGAGACGGTGGAGATGTCGTTGGGGGAGATGGAGACCACCCCGGCAGCGCTCCGCCGGAGTTTTCCCCCTCCAATCTGCAGCTTCTGATCTCCGTTTCGGTGTTTCTCTGTTTTCGGCCGCCCCCTCGCGAAACTCCTCGGGGGACTATTTATGCAGTCGGTTTTAGGTCAAGACGAAACCAGGGAGATGAAGATCGACGGCATCGGAGCCACGAGGGGGAAAAGGGGGTGCCTCACGCGGCCAGGTACAGGGGCCGCGTGGGCCCACCCAATTTCTTCCTTGGACTTCCTTTTTCGTGGATCCTTGGCTCGTACGTCTTCTTCCTTCCAGATATTGGGCCCCGTAAAATCTTAGGTCATTTGGACGTCGTTTGGGTCCCTGAAAGTCAAAAACATGGAAAAAGGGGTTTTCTGGTTCTACAGGGTTAATTCCAAATAAATGGGGAAACTATGAATTATCCCCAAAATCAATATAAAATAATGATATAACCCTTATATGATGCAAATAACATGCATCACACGCCATCAGGGCATTACGTCAAAATACATAGACCGTCTTCTGACTGTATCTATGACTAATAATCCACCTTGGGATCGCTATCCAGCATGTCACCCAAAAGTATTAAGTTACAAGCAACAGATCATTGCAATAAGCAAAGTGCACAATGTAAGCAATGTAAATAACACAAGGAAATCACACCGCTGTTTTCTCCCTAGTGGCAACAACACATCTCTTATCTTAATCGTTTCTGTCAGCTCGAGCTCAGATAAGAGAGGCATGAACCCACTATCTAGCATAAATACTCCCTAATACAACACTAATAATTACTTGACCAAAGCATCCACTAGTATCGGAGAGCATGCAAGATCATAGATAAAACACAACACATAGATGAACAAAAGCAATGACTTCCATAATTCATCGGATCCATGCAAACACAATCATGTAGCAGTTGCAGATAATATGATCTTGATCATGATAGGCAGCTCACTAGATCTAAGCAATGGAGTACAACAAGGAGAGATAACCATCTAGCTACTGCTATGGATCCGTAGTCCCGTGGTGGACTACTCACGCATCTCTCCGGAGGCAGGCATGGTGGTGTAGATGCCTCCGATGTCGATTCCCCTCTCTGGCAGGGTGCCGGGAAGAGCTGCAGAACCCTCCCAAACTAGGGTTGGAGATGGCGGCGGCCTCGAACGTCTTCTGGAAATATGATCTAGTGTCCTAGGGTTTTTGCGTCAAGGGGGATTTTCTAGGTGAAGAGGCGATGCAAGGAGGCGAAGGAGCTGCCCAGGTGGGCCCCAGGCGCGGCCTAGGGTGGGGCCGTGCCTGGAGGGCGTCTGGAGCCCCTAGGGCTCCCCTCCGGGCGTCCTTCGGGTTCCGTCTTTGTTTCATATAGGAAATAATTCCTGTAAATTTTCAGCACGTTCCGAGAAACTTTCTAGAACAACTTTTCTGGAAAAAAAAGACAGCAGAAAACAGGAACTTGCACTGGGCATCTTGTTAATAGGTTAGTTCCATAAATCATGCCAAAATGATATAAAAACATTATTAAAACATGTGGCACTGATATAAAACCAAGCATGGACATAAAAAAATTATAGATACGTCGGAGACGTATCAGCATCCCCAAGCTTAACTCCTACTCGTCGTCGAGTAGGTAAGTGATAACAAAACAATTTTGAAGTGACATGCTACCAAACACAATCTTGATCATGTAATCATGTAAAGCATATGAACTGAATGCATTGATCCAAAACAAAGGTTCATTGAATGAAACAAACAATGATTAACCAGGTGTAACATCTAAGCAAGAATTAACTAGAAAAGAGTACCTTAGAGATTTAAAAGTATAACCCTTGACAATGATTGATATCTCACAAAGCAATATTAGTTCAACAAAGGAGTTTGGCCAACACAAAGGAAGATTTAAGTTTTCAGCATAAAGCTTCAACTTGCAACTTTTTTATCTCAAGATAAAGTCAATACAAAGTTTTCACAGTTAGACATAAAGATAACATGAAGTAAAACATGAACCAAAGTTGATACCAAATGATTGCTTGTGGGGTTTAAGAAGGAAGAGGAAGATTGACTCAACATAAAAGTAAAAGAAAGGCCCTTCGCAGAGAGAAGCAGGGATTAATCATGTGCTAGAACTTTTTATTATTTTTTTTGATTTTTGACAGAAGTAAAACAGTTTTGAGATATGCATGCTTTCGTCAACGACTTCACAGTAGAGAAGCTAGCTAGTCTCCCACTTCAAGCGAGGCTTTTAGAATTTTGAGAGCGGCTGGTTTTAGAGGAACGAGTACATTCTTCTTTCTCCTTTGTTTCACCACTAACCAATATTTGAGCTGATTTCTTAGATTTCCATTGTACGGAGGAGAATGGTGAGTTATATTTATATTTTGCTTAAGCCGCTCTCGGGTTGATTCAAGTGAGGACGTAAACAATCAACACCGGGTGAAAGGGGGGAAATGACCTTGCTTGTCACAGGTTATATCTAGCTTCCCACTGCTTCCTCATGAGCTTAAAAACAGGGACACAAAAAGAAGAATTTTGAAAGTTTAAATATAGCACATGAAAATTTTACTTGGAGTGGAAATACCACATGTAGGTAGGTATGGTGGACACAAATGACAAAGATATTTGCCTCAGGGAGTTTTGGCTTAGCAGGATATCAAGCAATAACATAACATCAACTTGGTTCAATGAATCACTACAAATATACATCATGCATAACCACTGAACTTCACACCGTCTATCTTGTTAGCCAAACCAACTCTTTGCAAAAAGAATATCTAGACTTTGAGAACTACCAAGCATGACAAGCACCACAATTTTAAAGCTTTACAGTAGTTCTTTACTAATCTATCCTTACTAGATGATCCACAAGTTTAAGCATTTAATCTACTTCATATCTCTAAACAATTGACAAGTATCAAAGATTCAAGACAATGATCTACAAGATTAAGCAGCACTTTTCATACTTCCTACATGACAATTTCCACTTACCCAAACACCAATCAACTTATTTGAAACTAAACTAAAAGGGTGAAGCAAAAAGAGCAATACTTACTAACTACAAAAGCTAACAACTCTGAACAAGCAAGAGCTGAAGCAAAAATAACAAAGGCTAAACACTCAACACATATAAGTGAAGCTTATGAGTGTATAATGAAAAAGCGGAGCATGTCTCTTTACCAAACAAGCATGCAAGGATCCAAATTATTAAAAAGACCAGAAAACTAACCACAAACAAACTGAAAGTAAAAACAAACTGACGCTCCAAAAACAGCACATAATGAGTAAAGGAATAAAAATATAGTACCATGAGAGAAACTGATGATTGTTGATGAAGAAGGGGATGCCTTGGGCATACCCAAGCTTTGATGCTTGTGACTTCTTGAATATTTAAGAGGAGGGTCCATGGAGAGCCTCCCCAAGCTTAGTATTTTATCCCTTCTTGATCTTACTTCATCACCTCGCACTTGGATACTTGAAAACTTCCTTCACGCAAAACTTATAGCAACTTCATTAGAGGGGTTAGTCCACAAAAACAATATCTTCCTTTAGTTCCAAAGCATATGTCATGAACTTATTTTTTACAACATTAGCTACTATCACAATGGTCTAAGTAAAGCTCCAGCTTTGTAAAGAGCTTCACTCTGCCCGTGAAAGAAGCAATGCAAAACTAAGGACATAATCTGTCAAAAACAGAACAGACTGTAAAGATGAATTTTTTCAGGACACTTATGGACCTAATATCAGAAAACTTAAAACTAGAGAAAGGTATAAAAAACCCTGATTCTTGCTTTCAAAAAATTTCAGCCACAAATAACGTTCTGTGATTTTTTGGATTTTCGAACAGTGAAGAACATAAATCTGTTTCTGTACAGCAAACTCACCGATTAGTCATCCTCTCTTTAGAGGCTATTCTTGGCACAAAAAAACCAAAAGAAAAAGATTCTGTAACATCACCCAAAACTCAAAGAAACCAAAAAAATTGGGTTGCCTCCCAACAAGCGCTTTTCTTTAACGCCTTTTAGCTAGGCAAAAAGATTTTAATGATGCTCTCATAAGAATAAAAGTTGAAACAAAAGAGAGCATCAAGAAGAAAATATCAAACAAATTTAAGCCTAACCACCTTCCTATGCATTGGTATTTTGCAAACAAATAAAGCCATGAAGAACATAGTGACAAGCATAGGAAGGTAAAATAAAACTTTCAACATAGAGAGAGAAAACTCTTTCTTATAAAAATCATTGAGGCATAAAGCAACGAGTATATAAAATTAGAACAAAAGAAACCTCAATTTTTTTATAATGATAGTAATAATAATAATAAAATATTTACCTCTCTCATAATAATTTTTAGTAGTATTATAATTAATATCATCAAGTAACTGTAACATCCCAAATTTTGGAATGTTTTAAAAATCACAAAAATTTAAAACTTTTGTGAAAAATTAAATAAAGTCTCCAAAAATCAAGAAAAGATTTTATAGAAGATTGTTTTGACATCTTCAAAGTTATATTTTAAATTAAATATTCCTTTATCTTCAAATCTCAATTTTAAAGTTTTGGAAATAAAATATTTAAATGGAGTTTCAAATAGTATTTTCCCCTTTGGTTTATTGTTTTAAAATAAATAATATGGGGATATTATAAGCCCTATTTCATTTGTGGAAATAATTTAAATACTTTTGCAAGCTTTGTTTTATAAAAATGTTTTATCTTAAATTATTTGAATATGAAAATGAGTTATCATTTGAATGATATTACTCATATTATCCTCTGGTTTTTAATTAAATATTTTGGGATATTTATAAACCCTAATTTAGAAAATTCCCAATTAGCCATATAAGGCATATTTGATCAAAAGGGTATTTTGGTAATTTTGTTTCGGCCAAAAATAGTTCCTAAATGTCTATTTTGACTATTTGGAATTTTACAAATTTTTACAAATTTATTTGACTTGATTTGGAGGCCTAAATCAAAGTTATAAAAGAAAACAGAAAAGGGAAAAAGGAAAAGAGAAATACCTGACAGGTGGGACCCACAGTGACGTCAGCGTCTTCAACACAGCCACGGCAGTTTCTTCCCGTCGATCCCTCCTCGATTCCTCGTGATTAAGGCCACCATTCGCCTCCCCGAGCACGCCCATTGGAAGCCCTCTCCCTCCTCTCCTTTTCCCCTCTCTCGCCTCCTCGGATTGCGCTGCCAGACGGCCGGAATAGCTCGTCGGAGATCCAACCGTCTGCCGCCGTGTTTGGTCGATTCCCGTCGACACGGTGAACCTCCGCCTCCAACTCTTGATCTTCTCCCCTCCCCTCTTCCTTGCGCGCACGATGATGCTCACGGATAAATTTTTCGTGCAGCCAAACGGGGTCTTCATCCACGCCCGAGGCCGCCGGCGCGCCACCGCCGCTCCGTCCTCGTGTCCGCACCGACCCAAGAGGGGAAAGCCGATGCCGAGACCACCATCCGCCTCCCCGTGTCGAGACGAAGCTCGTCGTCCCCTTCCCGAGCCCAGGCGACCACCGGAGCGTCGAGGACGTCCGCGACCGGAGCCACCGCCGCCGTCCGAGCCGTCTCCGACGACCAACCGCCGCCGTCGGGGTACGAACCCTAGATCTGGACCGTCGGATCCTAATCCAACGGTGCAGTTTAGATCAAGCCGAGCCACAGCTCAAGCCGCAGCTCAAGCCCAGCCGAAGCCGAAGCCGAAGCCAAGCCTTTTCTAGGATTTTCCCGAATTGTAGAAATGGCAGTTTTGCAGAAAAACCCCTGCAACTTAGAACCTTCATAACTTTTTATTGGTTTGGCCAAATTTAGCAAACTTTATATTTTTGAAAAGCTCTGGACTTGTAGAATCTTTTGGCACTGTTAGTTTTTAGTGTAACAAATCCAAATTTATTCAAATTTCAAATGAGTCATTTGAGTAAATTTGACATAGTTTTAAATCTATAAGTCCAAATTTTGCAAATAAAATATTTCTGGAAACCTTGGAACATGCATGACATGATCCCACTGTTATAATTAATTTTTGATAGTTTTAAAAAGATTTCTTAATCAGAGACTCAAACTAGAGTATTTCTGATATAGTTTAATTTCTATAAACCCTTTTAAATTGTTTTCTTTTAGAAAACTTCTTAAAATACTTGCCTCTGTCCAGAGAGATCAAGACCAATCCCAACAACCTGGAAACAACCCTTCAACCTATTCAAATTTGGAATATCCAAATTTGATTTCAGACCAACCCCTGACCCAAATGGCAAACCCCAAACCTAATGCATTGATTCTTTTTGCATATGGGATCATGTATTGAACTTAGACCACCAACCTAGTTATGTTTATTTTCTATCTATGTTTGTTGTTATATTTGTTCTTTTGATTGTTGTATTGTTGCTTATTGCCATATGTTTGTATTGTATAGATTGAACAGAGAGCTATGAGCTACGTTGAAAAAGAGTGTGTGAGCAACGACAAGTTCCAAAAGGCAAGTGCATACACCCTTTCATGAAAGACCTACTATTTTATTATATTTGCATGATAGACTATTTTAGTAGTATGCATGATAGGTGTACTACTATATTGCTATGCAGACCTGTTTAGTATACCACCTTTTCCTATTGGTCTAGGAACCCATTAACTTGGTAGATTTTAGAATTGCTATGCTGAAATGTTTTATTGTAGTAAGAAAGGATAAAAATTCTACTAAGTTAATGAACTACCTGGGTGGCAATTGGTTTTGCTCTATTGGTGGTCAAAGTTGAGTGGCTGCTCAGGGCCATTTCCATGGTTATACCTGAGTACGTGCACTTGTGAACGGCCACCCAGGAACAAAGAGATTTAAGTCACTCTAAGTTTAGATTGCTTCCAGTGCAGCCACTTGGTATTATGGCTCTGCCTTGACTAAGTAAGTTATAGGCCCCGATTCCGGCAGTTCTCAGCGGATGTTATCTTGTATGGGTCTGCCCAGAGGAACCGGGGAACATTTCCCAAAGGTCTCGTCTTCATCTTCACCTTTCCTTTTCACTTCAAGAAGGTCAAGGTCAGAATGGGTTGATGAAGTCTCGTGGTGAAAGTGCACAACCTCTCGAGAGTGTAAAACTATGATCATAGCCGTGTCCCCGGTTATGGACAATTCTGAGCAGCTGGACAAGGATGTCGATGGAAAATCTCCTCATTCCAATTTCATAAATAAAATTTGATGGGTGAACAAGAGTAGAAGAGACACTGGTTTTCATGCCGGTTCGTCTTATAGAAAGTTGAGAAATGAAAAAGCTTTATGAAAAGTAGGACAAAATTGGCTTTATGCAATAGCCTTTAACTCCACCAGCCAAACATGCATATAGATTTAGACTTGCCATTTTATATTCCACGAAAGTATCACTTGCCGGCCTGTCACAAGGTATTGACCCAAATTCCCTGGGCTGCAACGTTAATGTTGCAGGTTTTTACGATGACGAGTGAGGACGTCTAACTTTCGAGCTTGCAACCAACATGTATGCCAGTGGCACATGAAGATGATGAAGCTCTCTGTGCTACTTATGTTTCCGCTGTCAAACTTTGCATTCAAGCTAGCCTTTGGCTATGCAATTTGTAAAGAATATTTTACTTATGATCTCGCGATGTAATATTTATTTGACATTGATGCATGGTATTACATCTATTTGTGAATTGCTATCCGTACTCGATCCAGGGAATAGCATATTTCATGATGTGTCATTGCTTTTCTAAGCGAGGGCGCTACAGATGGTATCAGAGCATTGTGTTGCCTGTAGGTTCGAAACCCTAGGATTGGATTAGAAATAAGAAAGACCATAGGCATAAAGTTATTTTCTATTCATCCAAAAACTTTCCTAATATCTTCTTGTAACCTTCTCACCTAATTGCTATCTAAGTTATCTTATCTTATTTATAGATGACCATAACTTAGAAATGTTTCCGGAGGCGTTGAAGATAAACATGACCAGTATGAGAAGCCATCAAGTGCCTTGATAGAAGACTTCAAATTAGAATTCATAACACCAGAAGTACCTCGACGAACTCGAAGAAATAGAAGAGAATGCTGAAGCACTAAAGAAAGAGATAGACTAGACCACCATTTTACCCGAATAGCGTTATCGTAAATTTTGTATTGACTTACCAAATTGTGGTATGGCAGTACTATCGTGTCTATTTTGAAAAACCTTGTTGTGTTTGTTTGTTATCCAAACTATAATTTCGAAAATTAAGTAGGAGGAGTTGTTTTTATCTCTATTGATTGTTTTTACTGTTAATTGATGCTTGCTAGATGTTGCTTGTAGGATGATTTGTCTTGATATCCGGTGTATGGGTATTAATGCTTCCCTTAGTATCTTTCTATCTCTACTCATCTCTGCTAAACCAAACCAGATGCCTCGCCCACATACCAACCATGATGAAAAAGATAGCCACCTCAAGGTGCCCTATGCAGTCCAGTTGCTGGTAGCAGCTCAGACTCAGATGACTCAAGTGATGAAAGAAAGTCAAGCCAACAACCCCAAGAATGAGTTACCCACAGGAATGCAACAAATGTTAGATAACCAGACTCAATTAGTGCAGATGATGGCTCAGTATATGGCAAGAAACAACAACAACTTACCACAGATGGAAGATGGCCACAAAGAGTCCAAGGAGAATATTATGACAGGACCCAGAGCCTGCAAAATCTGTGGGGAGATTGGTCATTCATCCAAAGAGTGTCCTGATGAGTCACCCCATATGTATACAAACTATCCTGATGAAGGATGTCCTATGATCCAGGTTACCTGCTTTTTGTGTGAAGGGACAAATCACATTCCGGCTCAATGCCAAATCTATCCCATGGTGCAAGAAGTCAGTCAACAAGTCAAAGCGGGAATGCAACAAATTCTCAAGAGGTCTGTGGTAGTACAAAAATGGAAGGAGGAACTCAAGCGAGATACTAGCCATATAACATGTTTCACATGTAGGAAAATGGGTCACTATTCATGGGATTGCTCAGAGAAGAAGGTTGGTGATGGGATCAAGCCAAAACAGTATAAGAAGGGACTTATTATTCATGACAAGATGGAAGGTGAAGCTATAATTAGTACTCATCCTAACTCATCTATGGTCACCACCAAGTGTTGTTATTCATGTGAAGAGGAGGGTCATTTTTCTCGAGATTGCCCCTTTAAACGGACAACAAGGTTCCCAACCGTTGAGATGGATTATGATGAGGAAGATTACAAAGACCTGTTCTCTAGAGAAAGGCCAAAGAAGAAGAAGAAGGACCTTAGTCACATACAGTGTTATAAGTGTAAGAAGATGGGACACTATTCTAGTGACTGCCTCGAATGGAAGACTGAAGAAGAGAGCAAGTTAAATTCTCTCAAGAAGGGACTTGTGAACCATCACAGAACTAATGACGACCACCATCATCACGGTATAAACCGTAGTGGTGGATTCAAAGCAAGCAATGGAGGAGTCAAAGGAAATGTACAAAATGGTCACAACAATGGAAATGGCCAGCAGTGCCACAACCATGAGACTAACAGGGACATCAGTCAGGTGACATGTTACAAGTGCAAGGACAAGGGGCATTATGCGAATAAATGTCCGATGGAAGGCAAAAACTATGTGAAATGTTTAATTGCAAGAAAATGGGTCATTATGAAAGAGAATGCACAGAAGAGCCCCGAGATATGACAACAGTATTTTGCCATCGCTGTAGAGAGACAGGACACTTCACTGATGATTGCCCAAGTCGGAAGAAGCGTCGTGTGAATGCCTTGCTCGACTAATTTTCATTAGATTATGTATGAGGAAATAAGCACTATGATGAAAGAGTGGTGTAATGACGATGTAATAACCACAATTTGTGGGGATGAGTGAAACTTGTATCGAATTTCTTATGCCAAAACTTAAACGAAACAATAGCTATTGTTGTGAAGCCTGCTCATCATATCAGGGATGAAGACAAGACACTGATATGGACAAGCAAAGACGACATGGAAAGCGTGTATCCCAAGGAGAGGGATCACCAAAGAAGCTATAGCTTGTGAGCTAGCATATGTAGTAGTTTTCGTAACCCCATAGTTTGAAGGATCGATAGTTTAGTTCAAGTTGTCTTACAGACTGGAAACATTCTGTTAGACAAGTGAGGATGCCCGAGAGATAGACTACGTGATTTACCTATTTACATATTGAGAAAATGATACGGGTGCAGGATGGACTGATCACCATTCCTACTACTCATGTTATTCCCCTCACTATGTGGATTGATAAATCTGAGTGACATACCTATAAGAGAGACGACGTTGATAAGCTTGTTTTGTAGGAGGATAATATATTATAACCCTATGTGAGGCAAGAGTTGCCGAAACATAAGAATTTCGGTGAGGTTAAACCCCAACTCTCGTGAAGAAGAAGAGGTCCAGCAATGAAAGTTTTGACCTACCATGAGAGTTCCGTTAGAATGGACGCTTTGTTTACACTGAAGGATGCCAGCATAGAGAAGAAATATTTCCGGAGACATCACATGGAGGAGGATGTAATATGTCAAGCCATATTAAAGAGAATGGTATCCGAAGTTATCTAAAGAGACACCCACCTATTGGAGATGGAGCACTTCATGAGTGTAAGATATAGTTGACTCCAGTGAGACCTAAAGACTAACCCGAGGGACCCTAGCCCGAAGGAAAGAGTTCAAGACTGCCTACAAAGTTTCTTTTAAGGGTGGTAGCCCACCTAGTTGCCTAAAACCCGGATAACCGAACCCATCTTTCTTTCTAGCCTCTCCGAATCTCGGGGACGAGATTCCTTTTAAGGGTGGTAGGTTTGTAACATCCCAAATTTTGGAATGTTTTAAAAATCACAAAAATTTAAAACTTTTGTGAAAAATTAAATAAAGTCTCCAAAAATCAAGAAAAGATTTTATAGAAGATTGTTTTGACATCTTCAAAGTTATATTTTAAATTAAATATTCCTTTATCTTCAAATCTCAATTTTAAAATTTTGGAAATAAAATATTTAAATGGGGTTTTCAAATAGTATTTCCCCCTTTGGTTTATTGTTTTAAAATAAATAATATGGGGATATTATAAGCCCTATTTCATTTGTGGAAATAATTTAAATACTTTTGCAAGCTTTGTTTTATAAAAATGTTTTATCTTAAATTATTTGAATATGAAAATGAGTTATCATTTTGAATGATATTACTCATATTATCCTCTGGTTTTTAATTAAATATTTTGGGATATTTATAAACCCTAATTTAGAAAATTCCCAATTAGCCATATAAGGCATATTTGATCAAAAGGGTATTTTGGTAATTTTGTTTCGGCCAAAAATAGTTCCTAAATGTCTATTTTGACTATTTGGAATTTTACAAATTTATTTGACTTGATTTGGAGGCCTAAATCAAAAGTTATAAAAGAAAACAGAAAAAGGGAAAAAGAAAAAGAGAAATACCTGACAGGTGGGACCCACAGTGACGTCAGCGTCTTCAACACAGCCACGGCAGTTTCTTCCCGTCGATCCCTCCTCGATTCCTCGTGATTAAGGCCACCATTCGCCTCCCCGAGCACGCCCATTGGAAGCCCTCTCCCTCCTCTCCTTTTCCCCTCTCTCGCCTCCTCGGATTGCGCTGCCAGACGGCCGGAATAGCTCGTCGGAGATCCAACCGTCCGCCGCCGTGTTTGGTCGATTCCCGTCGACACGGTGAACCTCCGCCTCCAACTCTTGATCTTCTCCCCTCCCCTCTTCCTTGCGCGCACGATGATGCTCACGGATAAATTTTTCGTGCAGCCAAACGGGGTCTTCATCCACGCCCGAGGCCGCCGGCGCGCCACCGCCGCTCCGTCCTCGTGTCCGCACCGACCCAGGAGGGGAAAGCCGACGCCGAGACCACCATCTGCCTCCCCGTGTCGAGACGAAGCTCGTCGTCCCCTTCCCGAGCCCAGGCGACCACCGGAGCGTCGAGGACGTCCGCGACCGGAGCCACCGCCGCCGTCCGAGCCGTCTCCGGCGACCACCGCGCCGCCAGGGTACGAACCCTAGATCTGGACCGTCGGATCCTAATCCAACGGTGCAGTTTAGATCGAGCCGAGCCACGGCTCAAGCCGCAGCTCAAGCCCTGCCGAAGCCGAAGCCAAGCCTTTTCTGGGATTTTCCCGAATTGTAGAAATGGCAGTTTTGCAGAAAAACCCCTGCAACTTAGAACCTTCATAACTTTTTATTGGTTTGGCCAAATTTAGCAAACTTTATATTTTGAAAAGCTCTGGACTTGTAGAATCTTTTGGCACTGTTAGTTTTTAGTGTAACAAATCCAAATTTATTCAAATTTCAAATGAGTCATTTGAGTAAATTTGACATAGTTTTAAATCTATAAGTCCAAATTTTGCAAATAAAATATTTCTGGAAACCTTGGAACATGCATGACATGATCCCACTGTTATAATTAATTTTTGATAGTTTTAAAAAAGATTTCTTAATCAGAGACTCAAACTAGAGTATTTCTGATATAGTTTAATTTCTATAAACCCTTTTAAATTGTTTTCTTTTAGAAAACTTCTTAAAATACTTGCCTCTGTCCAGAGAGATCAAGACCAATCCCAACAACCTGGAAACAACCCTTCAACCTATTCAAATTTGGAATATCCAAATTTGATTTCAGACCAACCCCTGACCCAAATGGCAAACCCCAAACCTAATGCATTGATTCTTTTTGCATATGGGATCATGTATTGAACTTAGACCACCAACCTAGTTATGTTTATTTCTATCTATGTTTGTTGTTATGTTTGTTCTTTTGATTGTTGTATTGTTGCTTATTGCCATATGTTTGTATTGTATAGATTGAACGGAGAGCTATGAGCTACGTTGAAAAAGAGTGTGTGAGCAACGACAAGTTCCAAAAGGCAAGTGCATACACCCTTTCATGAAAGACCTACTATTTTATTATATTTGCATGATAGACTATTTTAGTAGTATGCATGATAGGTGTACTACTATATTGCTATGCAGACCTGTTTAGTATACCACCTTTTCCTATTGGTCTAGGAACCCATTAACTTGGTAGATTTTAGAATTGCTATGCTGAAATGTTTTATTGTAGTAAGAAAGGATAAAAATTCTACTAAGTTAATGAACTACCTGGGTGGCAATTGGTTTTGCTCTATTGGTGGTCAAAGTTGAGTGGCTGCTCAGGGCCATTTCCATGGTTATACCTGAGTACGTGCACTTGTGAACGGCCACCCAGGAACAAAGAGATTTAAGTCACTCTAAGTTTAGATTGCTTCCAGTGCAGCCACTTGGTATTATGGCTCTGCCTTGACTAAGTAAGTTATAGGCCCCGATTCCGGCAGTTCTCAGCGGATGTTATCTTGTATGGGTCTGCCCAGAGGAACCGGGGAACATTTCCCAAAGGTCTCGTCTTCATCTTCACCTTTCCTTTTCACTTCAAGAAGGTCAAGGTCAGAATGGGTTGATGAAGTCTCGTGGTGAAAGTGCACAACCTCTCGAGAGTGTAAAACTATGATCATAGCCGTGTCCCCGGTTACGGACAATTCTGAGCAGCTGGACAAGGATGTCGATGGAAAATCTCCTCATTCCAATTTCATAAATAAAATTTGATGGGTGAACAAGAGTAGAAGAGACACTGGTTTTCATGCCGGTTCGTCTTATAGAAAGTTGAGAAATGAAAAAGCTTTATGAAAAGTAGGACAAAATTGGCTTTATGCAATAGCCTTTAACTCCACCAGCCAAACATGCATATAGATTTAGACTTGCCATTTTATATTCCACCAAAGTATCACTTGCCGGCCTGTCACAAGGTATTGACCCAAATTCCCTGGGCTGCAACGTTAATGTTGCAGGTTTTTACGACGACGAGTGAGGACGTCTAACTTTCGAGCTTGCAACCAACATGTATGCCAGTGGCACATGAAGATGATGAAGCTCTCTGTGCTACTTATGTTTCCGCTGTCAAACTTTGCATTCAAGCTAGCCTTTGGCTATGCAATTTGTAAAGAATATTTTACTTATGATCTCGCGATGTAATATTTATTTGACATTGATGCATGGTATTACATCTATTTGTGAATTGCTATCCGTACTCGATCCAGGGAATAGCATATTTCACGATGTGTCCTTGCTTTTCTAAGCGAGGGCGCTACAGTAACACTGGACCATCATAAATTTCATAGCATAAGTCATCATAAACAACCGTATCCCACTTTATTTCTACCTTCTGATTATTTTTGGTTTTGTTGTGTTTTGGGTGATGTTTAATAGGGGAATCATGGTCATAAGTGTAGCAAGCATCAATTTCCTCAAAAAGCGATATTTAAAGAGAATCCATGGGAACATAACATTCATCCTCCTTTGGTAAGCACGGAGGGTAATTATATAATGTAAGAGTTAGAGAGTTACTATCATTAGGAGGTAGATCCTCTGTTTGTCCTTCACTCTCCTGTTCTTTTTCATCTAATGAGATCTCAGCTTTAGCAATTTCTTCTTCCATGGTTTCCTGCAAGGCAGCAATCTCTTCTTTTAGAGGATAAGTTCTCTCAAGAAATTCAGTAATATAAGGATTATCATTGTAATACTCAAGGCAATATCAAAGTATAATGAATTTTTCAGATTTGTAAGAAGCATCATCAATATCTTTAAGCACAAAAGTAATTTCATAGGCACACATAAAAACAACATATTCTTCAATTTGTTCAAGATTATCAAAATCATAATTTCCTTTAGCATAAGTGGACAATATTTTGTTATCATTATAATCACATTGTAAAGGGAGGTGTTTATGCCTCCTACAGCAAGAAGATTCATTAAGGCACCAGGATTCATCATATGTAGAGCAAAAGTTTTCAGCAAGACTATTCAATTTATTTATTTATGCCCATAAGTGTTTCCCTTTTTCAGACAAGCGGTGTTCCTTATAATATTTCTGTTGTTCCTCTGTGAACCCACCTTGCCAATAAGATCTAGTCTCATAGAAAGTAACCATTGATAGAAAGTAAAGAACAAGGCATAATAACAGGACAAAACCGAAATAAACTAGGTGCTGGAATTTTTAAATTTTTTGTGTTTTTCAGTTTTAGAGCAAACAAAAGGCAAAACAAGACTAACAAAAAATAAACTAAGCAAGACAATAACAAAGTAAAGTGAAAGGATGTGTGAAACTCCCCTAGCTGAAGCTTCCAAGTCCCCGGCAACGACGCCAGAAAAAGAGCTTGATGACGTGGATCACACGTTCGCTGGGAGACCCCAAGAGGAAGGTATGATACAGCAAAGAAGCAGTTTCCCTTGATTACAAAACCAAGGTTGTCAGATCCAGTAGGACTTGGAGAAGGCTTAGCGAGGTGTCAATCTACTTTGGCGCCTGTAGATTAACGTGGACCTGCACACAATCACAAACAAGTACTTTGCCCCAACGAAAACAGAGAGGTTGTTAATCTCTCCGGCTTGCTGAACACAAAGGATTAAATGTGTGGATGTAAAATATGATGAGAGTGAAATAGGACCAGCGAGCAAATGATGATGAAAAGCTATGAAAACGGTTGTAAGCAATGTAGGAAAATAGGACCGGGATCCACAGTTCACTAGAGGTGTATCTCCAAAAGATATACATGATGGGTGAACAAATTACAGCATGGCAATTGACAGAATTGTGGTCGCACAACAAGTCTATCATAAAACAATATAGTTCACCGTTTCATCTAATATGGACATTACGTCAAAATACATAGACCGTCTTCTTACTGCATCTATGACTAATAATCCACCTTGGGATCGCTATCCAGCATGTCACCCAAAAGTATTAAGTTGCAAGCAACAGATCATTGCAATAAGTAAAGTGCATAATGTAAGTAATGTAAATAACACAAGGAAATCACACCGCTGTTTTCTCCCTAGTGGCAACAGCACATCTCTCATCTTAATCGTTTCTGTCAGCCCGAGCTCAGATAAGAGAGACATGAACCCACTATCTAGCATAAATACTCTCTCATACAACACTAATAATTAGTTGGCCAAAGCATCCACTAGCATCGGAGAGCATGCAAGATCATAGATAAAACACAACACATAGATGAACAAAAGCAATGACTTCCACAATTCATCGGATCCATGCAAACACAATCATGTAGCAGTTACAGATAATATGATCTTGATCATGATAGGCAGCTCACAAGATCTAAGCAATAGAGTACAAGGAGGAGAGACAACCATCTAGCTACTGCTATGGATCCGTAGTCCCGTGGTGGACTACTCACACATCTCTCCGGAGGCAGGCATGATGGTGTAGATGCCTCCGGTGTCGATTCCCCTCTCCGGTAGGGTGCCGGGAAGAGCTGCAGAACCCTCCCGAACTAGGGTTGGAGATGGCGGCGGCCTCGGACGTCTTCTGGAAATATGATCTGGTGTCCTAGGGTTTTTGCGTCGAGGGGGATTTTATAGGCGAAGAGGCGACGCGAGGAGGCGAAGGAGCTGCCCAGGTGGGCCCCAGGCGCGGCCTAGGGTGGGGCCGCGTCTGGAGGGCGTCTGGAGCCCCTGGGGCTCCCCTCCGGGCGTCCTTCGGGTTCCGTCTTTGTTTGATATAGGAAATAATTCCTGTAAATTTTTAGCGCTTTTCGAGAAACTTTCCAGAACAACTTTTCTGAAACAAAAAGACAGCAGAAAACAGGAACTGGCACTGGGCATCTTGTTAATAAGTTAATCCATAAATCATGCTAAAATGATATAAAAACATTATAAAAATATGTGGCACTGATATAAAATCAAGCATGAAACATAAAAAATTGTAGATACGTCGGAGACGTATCAACAACCCCATAGAGCTCGTTCCGACGCTAATCCGAACGAGATTTGGAGCGCACGAGTGGAGATATTCTAACCCTTCGACCCAAAAGGCTCTAATTTTTGTCACGTGAATGCTAGTTTGGGTCTTGTACCATAGAAACTACGCAAATGTTTAAAAGATGGATTCGAATAGGGTCACAAGCGGACATCCCGCAGAGGCCCGTATAAATGAAAATTTAGTTCAAAATGTACTACTAAATCCTAGCATGACAATTATAACTAATCTTACCTATTTTCATTATTACGCGGTGGGCGGATTGCGGATTGGGAGCGGAAAGTAGTAGTGGCTCCCGAGTTCCAGTGCACCAGCTAGTTAAAAAAATAAATCAAAAATCATATTTACGAGTTTCAAAAAAATGTGAAAAAACCAGATGTTGCCAATAGTGTATCCCATAAACGTGTAAAATATCAAGTTCAAATCCTTAATATTATGAGCTATACAAAAATAACAAATCTGATAAAATTTGGTGATTTGAAAATATGCATACTCAGATCTAAAGTTTTATCATTTTTATGTAGAACGGTATACAAAGTATTCGAAGTTAATTTTTTACATATTTGTGGAATACACCGTTAACTACAACTATGATTTTTTGACTTTTTTTAAAAACTCGTAAATATTATTTTTTAATTTTTTAAAACACCAAGATCATTTGTGCCGGGAGTACGAAATCTCCACTCGATCGGAAGCACTCTGCTCCGACGCCCCCCTTCAAAAAAGAAAAAATTGGCTTTCCACGTGCGAGGTCAAAGGATGTTTTTCCCCAGCCAAAATAAATAAATACTACTACTAGTATAGGATGATTTCCCCCTGCGCGCGGGCTGGGATCCTCTGCTGTAACAGCACTGCTGTTGCAGTCGCTGCCAGGCGGGCCCGGCCCCACCTGTCATTGGCACGCAACTACAGCAGAGGATCCACACCCCGACTAGCCAGTGGTCGGACCCTCTGTACAGGCAACAGATGCGTGGTGCGTCCCTTCGCCCTGCTTTTCTAGTCTTGCAGCAGGGCGCAGTCGCGCTCTCTCCGGCGGTCTCGAGGTCTCCGCCGCTCAACCAGGGCCTGCGCTCAACCCAGTTCATGCCGCCCTCTCACGGTGAACCCGCCAGGTTTCTACAGTTCTTCTTCCATTATTTGCGTGCGCCTCTTTCGTTGATTTGGGTGGGATTTGTGCCGTGGGGAACTGCACGCGCTCGCAGCTTTTCTTGTTCAGTTGGGAAGAAATGTGGGCAGGATGGTGTATGTATCCGAGTTGCAGACAGATGAACAGCTCGATGGTTCGTCGGTCCCGTTCGTTTTGTGAGACCCACCTACGAGTTTGTATTTTTCACACAAGGGTTTTCCACATTTTCATTTCAAATAACACGAGTGTGAGAGACGGGGTTAAGGGGTACAGAGGAAAACTGAGAGAGGGAGAAGTTGGCACACCTGCCAAGTCTCCTACTCCCCCTTGACAGTTTTTTTTTTTAAGATACACGTGAAAAAGTTGGCCTCCAAGTCCTCTGTTTCTGAATGCACATATGTCTGGCAAGTACTGAATGCTGCACCTTTTTCTTCTTCATATTCTCATGTTTATTTTACATGTCTCGTGATTTGTAGCATGTTTGTCTATACTTGATTGTGACATTAGTGGCGGTTGCTGACCCACATTGCTGTTGAAGCCACTTATTCCAGGTACACCATTGTAGAGCAAAAGGTTTGATTGAGACGTCCAACCTGCAGGTCCACCTTTCAATGTTATCTTCTTCCTCTTGCTTTCTCGGTACACTGAACTCGTCTCTTCCGATTGCAAGAAGAACAAAGTCATGGACTCCACGGATCAGTTTGATAAGGGTCCTCTGCTGGACGGAGCCAATTCCTACCAGGAGGTTTGTGGTCATCGTCTCTCTCTCTCTCTCTCCCGCACAAATATTTGTTTTCAGATATGTATTCGTTTGTACAGATGTATTGGTTCAATCTTTGTTCATTATAGATATCATAAGAATATGAACATCCCTTATTTTGGTACATTGTTCATCTGGATTATTAATGCAATAGTGTATGCTGTTCTAGCAACAGTGTCTTCCATACCTCTCTTTCCTATACATCCCAACAAATCTCATGCTTAATTATCTGAACCATAACATCGTATTAAGACATCGTTAATGTTGTGAGCGCCTGCTGCGTAAATTATAGGGACGGTTCACCTGCGGGAGCGGGTTGGTGCGACGTGAGAGTATGACGGCGGTAGATCAGAGAAATTAGATTGGTAGGGGTTAGCAATTGCAAGCTTGGGGAGTTTATTTCTGCTTGACCCAAAAGACACATGATACACATCCTCTTATAGGAGGACCAACGTCAGGAGGCCTGATGCAAACCTATTAGGACTAGTTATAGGAGGACCAACGCCGAGAGGCAGGAGGCCTGATGTGGGCGTCCTTACCTTGTTGAAGGTGTCGTCGCTGCGACTCTCTTGCCTTCTGCCCTGTTGTTTCAAGGCAAACCATAGATCTGGGTCTCCCGGATCGGACGATGGCTGTACTATTGCTGTCGCTCTCCCTTTTGGGGGCATTATTAGAACACGTGTCGGCTGAAGGGGTTTGGTGGTGGAGCGCTGTTGCATCTATTGTATCGGTAACGACGGGTCTCGACGGCGTGGCGCAGCGGGGTCTCGGCAACGGACAAGTGATGATGACAAGGCGGTGGCGTCGATGGCGGGGGATCTACATACTGGAGATGGGTTGACGGAAGATGGCGGAGGTGACTTCTGGAGCATGCGCATAAGACGTTATCTCTGGATTTAGTCGATGAACCGACGACGGCTATGGCCGGGCTTAAGGCCTCTATCGTTGTGCTAGTGAGTGATGTGTTGTCACCTTGTTTGGCGGCTATGGTCTATATGATTGTTGTAAAGCTTTTTGTCGGTCTATGTTGAATAAATGAAATAAATCTAGGCCGTAAGCATCTTTTTGAAACAGAGGCCGAGGAAATTCCCTTGTCAAAAAAATTACCAACTACTCCCATCTATAGTATTAACGCCACAACAGTTAATTTCCAAGAAACTAGTGAGTCTAATCTTACATAACATAAATAAATTTAAAGAAAACAAAGTCTCCTGAGCCATACTTTTTATGAATGCTGTTTATTTTGATTTGCATCAATTTTCCGAGAACGGAAATTTTTAGAATTGATACTAGGTTTTTTGCAAGGAGAACTTAGTACTATGATGTTGCAAGTAAAACCGAAATAGGGAAAAAGTTTTGTTGGAATAAAATAGTGTGTGCTCAATTCTTTTGTGACCTTCTCTGGGTTCGAATTCCAATTTAAATTCGGTGTTATTTGTAGCAGATTTGGATGAGTTATGGAAAAGGTTCATGGAGGAAGAAATGCAAAACAAAATCCATCTGTTCTGAGGCTAATTATTTCCAATTTGTAATTATGATACTCCCTCCGTCCCATAATATAAGGATAGAGGGAATAATATTTATTTATTACCAGTCCTCCCTCTGTTCATAATAATTTACCAGCAATGCCATAATAATATTATTTTAATGCATATTTCTCTAGTTATACATCTTTGCAAAGTTACATGGGAGAGACTTATCATTGAATTTCTTTACTGTGAAGTGTAGAATACTGCTGAATATACAGGTGATGGATCTATTTGCATCAGTGGGCATCCTGCTTCCAGAAAACATACAGGGAACTGGAAGGCCTCCTGCTTAACCATAGGTTAGTATGGAATAGTGGACAATACACATGTATAGTCAACCTTCCATTGGAACACCATAGAAATGTGATAGTTAAATACTTATAGGCATTTTTTGAGGAATAAATACTTGAACGATGACACTTATACTTCACATTCAACTTTTCGTATGCATCCCAAGTCTCACAGTGTTCGTGAAGATATTTTACCTCGTCATATACCGAACAAAATTATTGTTGAATTTACACTAGAATTGCATGGATGCGTTCTATATTCAATGTAAGATCCAACTGAAAGCGAACTACTTTGTTGCAGTTTGTTCATTCTGCTGTTATCTGGCATATTCTTCGATCGGGAAAAACCTAGTCAGTTATCTCACAAAAGTCCTACATGAAACAAATGTGGCTGCTGCAAGAAATGTTGCAACTTGGAAAGGTACTAGCTATCTGGCGCCTCTGGTTGGAGCCTTCGTTGCAGATTCATATTTGGGGAAGTACAGGACAAGTTTGATCTCCTGTACGATTTTCCTTATTGTAAGTGCTACAAATGACTCATGCCAATTTTTGATTTAAAATAGAGTGAATTTCAGTTTTTACCCTCTAGTTATGCATCTGTGGCACTAATTACCCTATCGAATGAAAACTTGTCTAGATTACCCATTTGTAAACTTTGGACCCTCTCTTTCTGAGGCATTCCCGTTGGGCAAGGTACGAGGTGATGAGTGGAGCTAAAAAATAACAGGAAAACGACGAGTAATTAAAGAGATGGTGAAGAGAAGGCTGGACATTATCGTCGATGATATCTTCTAATCTTTACATAATTTAACGCACCACATAGACCTACGACAAAATGGGGTAAAACCTTGTTTAAGAATTTATTTCTGGTGTATTTTTTATGTTTTTTTCACAAAATGGGGTAATAAGTGTCACAAACGCACAACTGTGTGGTAAAAAGTGGAATTCACTCTATAAAAAACCCAAAGGGTATCATTACACTTTTTTTTGGAAGTAATTACTTACAGAGGAGATCCTTTCTACACTGAAAGAGTAGAACACTAGTACAGAAAAGCCTATCAGTGGCGCACCGTTTTTTAATTCTGTGGCGCACGGCCGGTACGCCACTGAATCGCCGCCACTAATTTTTTTTCTGTGGCGCACCTCCTCCGTGCGCCACAGAAATATTTCTGTGGCGCACCCACCCACCGTGCGCCACAGAAATATTTCTGTGGCGCACCATCCCCACCGTGCGCCACAGAATTTTTTTGAATTTCAAAAAAAAGGGCGGCCAGATCTAGATCTGGATCTAGCCAGATCTAGATCTGGTCGCCGGAATTTCGTTTCGTTTCGTTTTTTTGGAGGCCGTAGATGGGTGGAGGAGGGAGTCGCCGGAGGTTGGTAGAGGATGGTGGTCGCCGGAGTTCGCCGGAGGTGGAGGAGGAGGTCGCCGGAGTGGAGGAGGAGGTCGCCAGAGTGGAGGAGGAGGTCGCCGGTGGTGGAGGAGGTCGCCGGAGGTGGAGGTCGCCGGGGTGGAGGAGGAGGTCACCGGAGGTTGAGGTCGCCGGGGTTGTGGAGGTGGTCGCCGGAGTTGTGGAGGAGGTCGCCAGAGGTGGAGGTGGAGATGGAGGTGGAGGAGGAGGAGAGAAGATGTGGAGGAGAGGTGAAGAGATGGAGGAGGGAGGAGAAGGGGACAGAAGTGTAGAGGAGAAGGGAAGAGGGAAAGGAAGAGGAGAAGTGGAGGGAGAAGTGGAGGGAGAAGGAGAAAAGGGAAAAGAGAGGGAGAAGGGGGCTGGCGGGATTCAAAATTTCGAATCCCGCCCAATAATTCTGTGGCGCACCAATGCCAAGGATGCGCCACAAAATTATTGGGCGGGATTCAAAATTTCGAATCCCGCCCAATAATTCTGTGGCGCACCAATGCCAAGGATGCGCCACAGAATTATTGGGCGGGATTCAAAATTTCGAATCCCGCCCAATAATTCTGTGGCGCACCAATGCCAAGGATGCGCCACAGAATTATTGGGCGGGATTCTCGAATCCCGCCCAATAATTCTGTGGCGCATCCTTGGCATTGGTGCGCCCCAGAATTTTTTCCCTTTTTTTTCCTTTTTTTGATTTTGCTGGGAAAATTCTTCTGTTGGCCATAAATTTTTTTTTTCATTTGGAATTTTGAGAATCCGAGAAATGTCCAACCGGGTAAACCCAGGTGAGGGCGGTTCCGAAATTTTCTCTAGTTTTTTTTAAGGTATTATTCGCATTTTTTCGACGTCGTATGCAAAAGTTATGGCCGTTATAAGATTTTTTTTTCATTTGTTGCAAAAAAGGTCAAAATTCATATTTCAAAATTTCTAGACCTACTAGACACTCATACCTAACTACATCGCAAAGGATTTTATTTATTGAATTTTTTATCATTTTATTTTGGTGATTCGAAGAAAAAATTTCTGTGGCGCACCAGGCGCACCAATCCAGGTGCACCACAGAATTTTTTTTTCCAAAATTCACCAGTCCCCCCAGACGACTTTCTGTGGTGCACCTGGATTGGTGCGCCACAGAAATGTGACTTTCTGTGGCGCACCTGGATGCGCCACAGAAATGTGACTTTCTGTGGCGCACCAAGCACGGTGCGCCACAGAAACATATTTCTGTGGCGCACGAAAATTGGTGCGCCACAGAATGTCGTCTGTCTATAACCCTTTTCCTACTAGTGGAAGCTTTGTATTTACTACACGATATCATGATCTTCTGATGAATGAAAGATACAAATGCCACTGGTTTCTGGTGTCGAGCCGTCAGATGGACATACATCGTTATAGTATGAGATGCGCATTCAACACACTTTCTCTCCCATGCATATAAATGTGCGTCATTTTGTATTAGATGAGAACGTGAAAATTGTGCAAAGCTATAACACCTAAAAGAACAGAACCATAAAGATGGTTCCTACCAGAACAAAAGAAAATATAAGCTCTAAAAACTTAACAGCCTAAGAAAGCTAACAACCAACCTACAGGTCTAACCAAAAACAGAGATCAAAAGATGTTTATTTACCTTAACATGTACATTGAACACTTGAGATCTTTTTTTTCTTAATATGTTCCTTTACCTTTTTTTTTTCCATATGTCAATTCAGGGAATGATGATGTTGGTTCTATCAGCAGCACTTCCGTTAATCTCAGCTGGCCCTCACGCTTGGACTCTTTGGGAAGATCCAGTATCTTCTCAGCACATCATATTCTTCACTGGGTTGTACATGGTTGGTTTAGGGTATGGTGCACAGACCCCTTGTGTTACATCCTTTGGAGCCGACCAATTTGACGACACCGATGAAGGGGAGAAAACCAAAAAGAGCTCTTTCTTCAATTGGCACTATTTCACAATCAATGCTGGTTCATTGATCGCGGGGACTGTTATTGTGTGGGTTCAAGAACATGAAGGTTGGATCTGGGGTTTCACCATTTCTACACTTTTTGTGACTTTAGGCATAGTTGTTTTTTCCTTCGGCTCCATTGTGTATAGATTTCAGAAACCTGGAGGAAGCCCCCTTGCAAGAATATGCCAGGTAGTTGCTGCAGCTATTCGGAACTTCAATAAAGTTTTGCCACATGATCCATCAGCTCTTTATGAGTTTCTGGGGCAAGGTTCGGCAATTGAAGGCAGCCGAAAACTGGAGCATACAACTGGACTCGAGTAAAACTCTATACTGATATTTCAACTATTAAGTTTACAATCTATGCATTCTTTTTTAACTTACATTCAAGTATATATGTTCATTGCGTTTTCTACGAGTATGATATTTTAAGCTACATTTTAACTTGTTAAATTCCTGCAAGAAAAAAATCTTGGATACTATAGTGAAGATTCTTTAATAGATAATATAGTGAAAATTGTATGCTGCCAAATGTCTGTGCTGAAATTGTACAAAAAATAACTCTTTTCCCTTTTCATTTGAGCTACTCATAGCAGATAAGGCACATATAATCTGATCAAGTACATATCTATAGTTAGGAAGGTAATAATCATTTTTGTTTGTGATTCAGGTTCTTCGATAAAGCTGCAATTGTGACACTATCTGACTGTGAATCTCCTGGCCTACTTAATACGTGGAAGATTTGTACTGTCACTCAGGTGGAGGAGTTAAAGATTCTGATCAGAATGTTCCCGATTTGGGCCGCGATGGTATTGTTTGCCGCAGTTCAGGAACACATGTTTTCAACATTTGTAGAGCAAGGGATGGCAATGGAGAGACACATCGGGTCTTTTGAAATACCTGCTGCATCCTTCCAATCTATAGATACTATTACTGTCATTATACTGGTTCCAGTTTATGAAAAAGTCCTTGTTCCAATATTCAGAAGATTCACTAGCAGAGCAAACGGCATTACAACGACGCAGCGAATAGGGATTGGTTTATTTTTCTCCATGTCCGCAATGGTATCAGCAGCATTGGTGGAGAGTAATCGGTTAAAGATTGCACAGGCTGAAGGTTTGGTGCACCGCAAAGCGGCTGTTCCGATGAACATCCTGTGGCAAGGACCCCAGTACTTCCTGCTAGGCGTCGCCGAGGTGTTCTCCAACATTGGGTTAATTGAATTTTTCTACGATGAATCCCCAGATGCCATGAGAAGCTTATCTGTGGCATTTTCTCTTGTTAACATCTCGGCTGGAAATTACCTTAGTTCATTTATCCTTTCTCTTGTGCCAGTATTCACAGCAAGAGGAGGTAGCCCAGGGTGGATACCTGATAACTTGAATGAAGGGCATTTGGATAGATTCTACCTGATGATGGCTGGTCTTAACTTATTAAATATTTGTATCTTTGTATTCTATGCTATGAGGTACAAAGGTAAGAAGGCTTCCTGAGGCTCATTGACCTTGGCATTGTAATGGGAAATAAAAAACTTTGAATATTTTTCTTTGAAAGCGGAAAATACTCACTGTGAGACCCTACATTTCATTTTGGCTTTGAGAAATGGTGTTGTTTATGTTCTCAAACAAAAAAAATGGTGCTGTTCTAAATTGTACAATATGCTTTCATTGCAAAAGAACAATAATACCTGAATTTGCCTGTTACTTAAATTAACTGCGTATTCCTTGGTATCAATGGCCCAGCAGAAATTATTGCCAAGTGTGTATTAGAAATTCAGAACAGAACTATAAGTATGTTGAGTGGATCTGAGGTTTAGGGATCCTACTCCATACTGCATTTGGTTTACGAATGGCAAAGGGCGTGAAGAAATTGCATTGTGATATATCATCATGTTCACAAGTAAACTATGCTGCGGCAGCAAAATACTGAAACTGAGCAGCAGGGCGCTTATGTGCAGCAAAGGCCCAAGTTGGGTGCCTAAATTAGATTTCTCTTCAGATGTACCAAGCTGTAACTGAACTGATCTATTCATGGAAATGCCTCTTGAAATGCCAAGTATTCTTTTATCTAAGAATAACGTGATTTCCCTTCAATTGCAACACAAAATGCATCAGAACACACAGTCAGGGAGACCAAATTCTTCCGCCTATGCTTTGTATGACATCACTTGAGATATTGTCCTCCTATTCGCACACTGAAATCTGGGACGGCAAAAGAAAGTCCTGACCTACATAAGTCGCCGCCCCGCTATGTTGATATCAGCGGAGTAGAAATAGATTACCGTCCACATCCAGTGGCCCGTCCCGGTTTCCACGACGCGTGCCTTCGTCGAAGAACGGATAAGCACAGGAAAACAGTCGTATCTAAGTCTCCGATAAACATGCTAGGCACAAGATGAGAATAGATGGGCGCTGCATTATTCAGTTTTTCTCTGCATCAAGGCGCTTGATTAATGCATCAAAGAACACTTTCACATGTTTCATGAGCATCCCCGTGTAGACGTTAATTGACCGTGTTTTAAGAAGAAGAAGAAAAAAACAGTGGTCAAATGCGACAACAATAGGAGTAATAATAAAAGATAAGATACATGCACATTTAGATTGCAGTCCAAATAAGGATGTTCTCGCAATTACTAAACTTTTGAGGCTACGCTTGCAGTATCGCTAGCAACAATGGCGACCAAGCAACGGAGTCAAACTTGTTGCTTCGTCTCCCTGCTACTTGGATTAGTACTTAGCAGCGGTGGTTTCAGATGTTTTTTTTTTTTGACAAATCGGTGGTTTCAGATGTTTCCAAACAGACAATTTACCCAGTAGTATTTCACCAAGTATTCGTTGAACGGAACATCAAGCCCTCGGAACCTCCCAAGCTGCATTCATGGGGTCGTTGGTGGAGGACGAGGCGGAGCAGCAGATCCTTCTACTGCGCGCGACGCAGCCGGAGGTACTCCCGTCTTCCCCATTCCCTCTCGGTGGAATTGTTGGCCTTTCTCTCTGGAGTTTGTTCCATCAAGATTGAAAAAATCCTAGGGTTTCTACTTTCTAGCTGTGTTATCCCCTTTAATTAGTTTTTGTTTTGTTTTGGCTATGATTGATATCGTGAAAAAAGAAGACAAAAGGCACCTCATATTCTTAGTTCTGGGATCATTGGGTTCGCGTGGAGCTTGTCTAGATTGAAGTGAATTTCTTTGGTTTCTTGAAAATACTGAATTGTCAGTCACACGGTTCAGGCAAAGAAAAAAACAAAGATAAAATGTTTTGAGGGGCAGTTGTGACTAGCAGTTGAGCACCACAGGGGTGACGGCCACCTCTGTAGAATCCAGACGCACTTTGGATTGATGTATTCCATCGGAACACACAGCAATTCTTAAGTTTGCACATCGATTGACCTGTAGAAATTACTTTCAGAGACTGGATTTGCTTGTTGGTGTGAAATTTGCCGACGTTGTCTTGCTCCAGAGGTCTGATGGTTTATTTGACGGGTACAATTTTTGTGGTTTGACTGAAATTGATGGAGTGACACATGTTTGACTGAAACAAGGGTTGTTTAGGTGCGATTATATGTTCTTGTTGTTATATTTTGGATAACCGCCTGTTTAGATTAACTTATCCACGAAGGATAAACTTTGTTATATTTTGGATAACCATCTATTTTGTAAGTAATTATGGTATTGGTCACTGAGCTATTTCTGGTCACTAGGTGTACGTACAACATCGTAATATTTGTAGCTACATGTATCCGTCGTTTATTGGCTCTCTACTACATGACTTTTCTTTAAAAACAATATTCTTCAGCTATAGCTGTATTAATTCGTACTAAAGAACATGAAATGAAGCCGTGTGATGTCTGAGTTCAAATCAGTAATTTCCATTGGAAGATTGTCGTACTCTATAAGATTTTGCTGTTGACAATTTTATCTTCATAGTCCAGTTCTCTTGATGAAGGCACCTATTATTGTGAAAATCCCAGATTTTTTCCACTTTGTGTGTATTGAGAGGGTTCAAATATTGTATGCACATTGAGAGCTCTTATTTGCTTATGAGTTAGAAATGTACATTAGTTTTGAAGTAACAATGTTTTACCTTCCTAGCTTTTCCATGCTGCCTTGTGAGACTGATATCGAAGGTAACTATCAAAAACCGTGTTGATACGGACTAAAGAAACATACTACATGTTTTAGAAAATTAATTATTTTGCTGAGTGTTGTTGCTGCTCGGAGTATGCACAAAATCATAGTGGAACATGGCATTTTTTGCAATACATATTAAACGTATGGTGCCCATACCAAACTCAACTGTTCTTTAAATCGAATCAGTAAAACCCCAGGGAAAACGGATCATCACCACTAACTGGTTTACTTATAGGAGTAAAGATATGTCAATATAGAAGGAAAGGTTTTTCTCCTTATTCTAAGCCTGGACCAATAGCCTCAAGATGCCGACTGCACCAAGTGGAGTATACTAGGTTTATTGTTTATTTTAGGCGTCGCAGCTGTGGGAGATTTGGCACGGAACTAATGGCTTCTAATTGTTCTTCATGAACTCCCTGGCTGTTTCTTAAGTTTAGACGGATAGCACCTGTACTGTAAACTGGTGTCCCACAGCGACCAAGTCTTTGTTAACTCTCTTTGACCAGTACATGGAAAGAAGTAACTTAAATAATCTAAATCCAGGCTTAAAGCCTCTGCTAAAGCGTACTCATTGTAAGAAGTAACTGTGTCTAAAGTCGGCAGCATCTTATACTCATTGTGAGATATGTTCATCACATTCTGTGCCCCGTCAGTTCTACGGAACAGGCCTACATATTTGTTCACTATCAGAATGTCTAGACCGTATTTCCTGCATTGATTCATGGTGATTTAATCAAGAATCTTTTCCTTCAGTGTCAGTATGAAGTTTGCATATTCAGTGAGGCAATTACTTAAAAAGTACTCCGTACTACACAACTGTTGGGTTTGTTGCAGCTTCTCTCAGTTAGTCTTATTTTTGGTTTCATTCAACAGTTTTGTGTTGTAGATTTCCTTTTTTTTTCTTCTGATTTTGATCAAGCTATAGAGCTCCCACTCATCAAATTATTTCTACACGAACTATTAATAATTTCTTTTTCTTCACAGAATTCTGGTGAATACACAGGCGATGGGTCAGTCAGCTACAGAGGTCATCCTGTTTTAAAGCATAATACAGGCAATTGGAGAGCATGCTCATTGATTCTCGGTAATTTAACAAAACTCTTCATTTGGGAGCAAATTGACCATGTTGTTTTTATGGATGAAACCCGCTTATATTTAATTGTATCTGAGTGAGAACTTATTTTGAGGACATGTTCTCAGCTGACTTGCAAAGTTTTAAGCTTCGAACTGATTGGGTGTAATTCCTGTCAATTTTAAATCCATTTCTGCATTTTTGTGCTGAAGCATTAATATCTGAAAATATATTATTCCTAAATACCAGAAACATATTCCTGTTATACCTGCATCTAATGTTAAATTCAACTGGCGATTGTCTTTTCTTACATGATAGGAACTGAAGTGTGTGAGCGCTTAGCCTACTATGGCATCTCAAAGAGTTTGGTTACTTACCTTTCAACAAGACTGCATGAAGGCAGTGTCTCTGCAGCGAGAAACTTTACTACCTGGCAAGGAACATGTTATCTTACACCACTTATTGGAGCAACATTAGCAGATTCATACTGGGGGAAGTACCGGACAATTGCTGTTTTCTCAACTATTTACTTTCTTGTAAGTTTCCACTAGCCAAATACACATGTACGGTGTACCTCATGAAATTCATGCTGGGAGCGGTATCAGATAGTTGTATCTCATACTCACTTGAATGGCTTGCATATTACTCCCTCGGTTCCTATTTATAAGGTGTATTAGTTTTTTGAAAAGTCAAACATTACTATCTTTGACCTAGTTTCTAGAGAAAACTATCAACATTTACAGTACCAATCAGGATCGTTGGATTCATCATGCAATTTTCATACTTTATTTATTTTGTACTGTAAATACTGAGAGTTTTTTCTTAAACTTTGTCAAAGATAGTTTGACTTTTAAAAATAAATACAACTTATAAAATGGAACTGAGGGAGTAGTGTTTAATACTTTGCACATATTGATGAGTTAAATGCCTAATTACTACATTATGGTGGTCTTCCCATTGGTATTTGTTCATGGAGAGGTTAACTGTTAGACAGGGTGAACCGGGTCTACATAGCTTAACACATAACCAACATTATGACCACATGCATAGTAGTAGTTCAACCATATCTACTAACCTGTTAGATTACTAGTATGATCATCAGTTGCAAACCCACTTTGTCCAGTTGTCCTATTTGTGAATCCTACATCTTACTGATGCACTTGTTCCTGCTGATACTTTGTACTAATGGTTCCTTAACATGCATTTAATGTAAGGGGATGGCAGCTTTGACACTATCAGCATTGGTTGCTTCTCTCCAGCCCCCTCAATGTGCTGGGTCCTTTTGTCCACAACCAGCCTTACCACAGTATCTGATATACTTCATTGGACTGTATATGATTGCTTTAGGGGCTGGAGGTATCAAGCCGTGTGTTTCATCCTTTGGTGCCGACCAATTTGATGATACTGATCCTGTTGAGAGAACCAAGAAAGGCGCTTTCTTCAATTGGTTTTATTTCTCCATAAATATTGGTTCATTGATCTCTGGCACTGTTCTTATTTGGGTACAAGAAAAATGGGGATATGGCATTGGATTTGCAATCCCTACTTTGTTCATTGCGCTAGCTATCGGAAGCTTTTTTCTAGGTTCACACGTATATAGATTTCAGACACCTGGAGGAAGCCCGCTCACAAGAGCATGTCAGGTGGTTGTTGCAGCCATTCGCAAGCGAAATGTGGATTTACCAGTTGATAGCTCTCTTCTCTACGAGTGTCATGGTAAGACGTCAGCTATTGAGGGGAGCCGCAAGCTGGAACACAGCAGTGAATTCAGGTACCTTTCTTGGTTATCCTTGACAAGTACTTGCCATCCAAGGTGTTCTTACTCTTACCAAATTAAGGGGAGAAAAATCATTCACGTAATGTAGTTTAGATTGCTGTTTTGAAATTTATAAGGGTTCAAGAAAAGAAGTAAAAGATTTTACTCCCTCTGTTTCAAAATACATGACGTTTCAGACATGGGCAGTCTTTAGATGCAACTTCGACCATTATTTTTATTTGAATATGTTACTAAAAAGTACAGAATAATGAATTAATTTTCATGACAAATCTGATGATACGATTTTTTAGTTGATCAATATCAGTAATCATCTTTTTATTATTGATAGTGCAAGTTAGAAAAGTTCAAGCACACACATCCTAGTATGCCATCTTGTTTTAGAACGGAGGTAATACAGTATAACAAAGTTGACACGGATTTGCATAGTATGCTTCTATCTTGGTATGGCATTCACATGCTTGGAAGCTTGTGTCTTGGGACTTCCTGGACACAGCAATCCTATTTCAGAATCATGACAGGTAAATCTTGCACGAGATGTGAGTACTCTGCAAAGACTTAAATAACTTCTGACCTGATGCATTATCTTTCATCTTACAGTTTTCTGGACAGATCTGCAGTCATGTTATGGAGTGAACATGGTGGTTGTCATAATCCTTGGAGGCTTTGCACTGTTACACAGATTGAAGAGCTTAAAATATTAATGAGGATGTTTCCAATCTGGGCAACAGGCATCACGTTCTTCACAGTGTGCGCTCAAAATTCATCAATGTTTATAGAGCAAGGAATGGTCCTCAACAACCAGGTTGGACCTTTTAAAATCCCACCAGCCACCCTCTCATCATTAGACGTAATCAGCATTGTTGTGTGGGTCCCTATCTATGAGAGATTCATCGTGCCGATAGCCCGGAGATTGACTGGCAAGGAGAGGGGCTTCTCGGAGCTTCAGCGCATGGGGATCGGTCTGTTCGTGTCCACCATCGCGGTGGCGGTTGCAGCATTGGTCGAGATCAAACGCCTGGAGAACGCAAGGTCAGAGGACCTGATCCATCAGAAGGTGCCTGTGCCCATGAGCATTCTTTGGCAAGCGCCTCAGTACCTGCTGATCGGCATGGGTGAGGTGTTCACGTCCATCGGACAAGCTGAATTCTTCTACAACCAGTCTCCGGATTCCATGAGAAGTCTGTGCTCCGCTTTCGCCCTCGTCACCGTGTCTCTCGGAAGCTACCTCAGCTCGTTCATACTGACACTGGTGTCTTATTTTACGATGCAAGGGGGTCAGACCGGGTGGATCCCAGACAACTTGAATGAAGGCCATCTTGATCGATTCTTCTGGCTCATCGGTGGCCTCAGCACTCTGAATTTTCTTGCTTTCATTTATTTTGCACAGCAATACAAGTGCAAGAAGGCTTCTGCACTTTAATTCTTGTCGGCTTTCCTGTTTCTTTTCTTTTCCGCCCTTGCCATGTTTTGTACAGAAAAAGTTGTTTGCATATCTCTCTCATCAACCGGCTACAATGTATTGATGAAAAAAAAAAAGGAAGCTACAATGTACAGTCTCTTCTGTATTGTGTAGTGTTGCATTGCATCCTCTGTGATATTTGGATACAATTTCTTACTCGGACAGTTGGAATTTTACTTTTCCTTTCGTTAATCACGAAACAGGCTTTCGCCCCACTATATAAATATAGTTTCCTTTCATTAATGAGCCTTGTAAGCATGTAGAAGCACGTACTTGGCTTTAACCGACACATTTGTGTCCTCAATCATTTTAGATCTGGACGGTATTACAAATATCTAATGCAACGGTGGGTACCATTACAGTGCACTCAAGTGGTTTTGTTGACGCATTATAAATTACAGTCACGCGAAAAGCACCAAGTACTTATTAATTGTTATCTCGACATTTCGAACCGCTGATCAGCTGATATATGTTGTAAAATGCTACTAATTCTGATCTGCGTGTTGCTAGGGGACAGAACAATTGATCTGGATGGCCCATTACAAGTACGTGCAACTTATTTTTCATTACAACCACATTGATATTATCTGGCAACAAGTAGGACAAAAAATATATTCAAAAGAAGAGAGGCCATACTCTTTCTAGATAAAAGTAGACATGATCTCCACCACTGCATAACCGGTGCACAGCTTGTTTATGATAATACATGGAGTCATGGACTACCTATCATGATAGGATTCTGGTGATACGGTGGATTACGATCTAAACTGGCACGATTCTGAAATTGTTGCCGCGAGGTAGGTTCTATATGGATGGCCTCAATTTTTTTTTCATCTTATTTTGTAAGCCGATTTATTCAGCATCAATACTCGTCTATATGGCTATGGCTTGAGTATGAATGGAGGCCATATTGCCCTTCTTCTTTCCAAAAAAAAAAAGGGAAAATAGGTAACATATTGGAGCTTAAAGATGGAATCAAATGGGACACCGTTAGAGATCGATGGAACCAAATGGGACCTTTGGAGATCGATGGAATTAAATGGTCACCTTTTGGTCCTGAGCTTTCAAACTTTCGAAGTGAGTACAGTGTTGAAGTAGTAAATTTGTGCTTTTTATTAGTTTATTATACTGTATGAACTCGACCTTCTGCCAATATGTCTTCGTGAGTACGTGACTCCGTGAGTCTATAAATTGAGGTGTCCTGCCGTTGTGTTCAACCTTCTCTCCTTCCAGTTAGCTAGGCTGGCACTTGGACCACTATGACATCTCTTAAGGAAAACATGCAGTTGGAAGAACCACTTCTTGAGGTCAGTTTCTCTTTGATCTAGTTCTTTGACATTCAAGTCTAGCAGAATGTAGCTTGATTTTCTAAAGCTATTATGCGTATTTTATTTGCTAAGACGTCACCAATATCTACGAACATTTAGGTATCTTGACAAATTTGGAGAGAATTAGTTCGTTTGATGCCCAAAGTAACATGTGTTGGGTAGCATAGGGATGTCATATCAGTTCCTGGACACTGAAAATTGGAAACAAATGGATCCCTTTTCTTTCTGTTTACCGTTGCAGACTAGCGCATTATGAGTTTATGACCTGCATATTGCTGTGCCGAGATCTGCGAAATGCTGTCTGTTCCATGCCTGATGCAATACTGTTTTTCTCGCAATATTGTCCCTAAAAAAGGATGTTGTGCTTGGAAACATCAGCAAAAACATTTGCAATCAACTTGGCACCAATTTCTGCTTGCTATAGAAGTCTGATCATACTCCTAGGCTACTTTTTATCATTTACGGCATCATGCTTTTGCCAAAAATTTGTAGTACTACTAAAGAGCATTTAGATTTGTCTTATTACAGGATTCAGCAAGAAACAGAGAGGACCGATCAGTTGTTGACATTAAAGGAACTCCAACTCCTATAGGGAAGAACCGTACTGGCAGTTGGAAAGCATGCAAGTTTATCTTAGGTAAACCGGAAACTATCAAATTTCCATGCCGATCTGGTAGAATGATGTCAAGAGTACTTAATTTTAGAGCAGCCGCAGCGCGGCGCTAATATCTCGACGCCAGGATCAAAATCCTGCTGCATGCGCGGTTACTCGTTTCAATCCTGGGCGCCTGACGCAAGATAAGTCGCCCGGCGCTTGTTCTTTTTTCTGGCTAGTTGCGTGGTCTCAAAATAAGAGGCCATGAGCCCTTCGCTACAGATTTTGTTTTGTGATGTACTTAAGCGCCTCGGTAAGCGTCTTGCACTGTGGATGCTCTTAGTCCACTTGTTCAAAAAAAAAATTGTTGTGTGACTCGCATGATGGAGAGCCCGGGAGGGTGATGATAATTCCAATATTATCTAGAGAATTCTCTTGGGATTTGCTTGAGACATACTAGATCTGAGTTCCCACTTACACTGCAGTGACTGAATGCTTCGAGGAGCTAGGGTACTACGCGATCCAGTTCAACCTGGTCACTTTCCTAAAGACGATATTGCAGGAGAGCAATGTCACCGCAGCAAGAAACTACACGAATTGGCAGGGGACTTGCTACATCGCTCCCCTCGTCGGAGCTATCGTGGCAGACGCCTATCTGGGAAGATACCTGACGACACTGGCCTTCTTCGCAGTCTACCTACTTGTAAGCACACACGAGATAATCTCTTCGATGCCACGCATACCGTTAATGAAGCATCATTCAAATGGAACTGACTAGTTTCTTGATAATTCTACTATTTTTTTTTTTTTTTGCAATACAAGGGGATGGCTGCAATGTCGATTTCAGCATCGTTGCCGGCGGCGTGCACCGGGCTCGACTGCCTGCAGGACGGCTCATCGTTTTCGTCCCAGTCCGCCGTGTTCTTTCTTGGCCTGTACATGATGGCCATCGGAGCCGGCGGCATCAAGCCCTGCGTTTCCTCCTTCGGCGCCGACCAGTTCGACGACGGCGTCCCGGCGGAGAGGCTGAAGAAGAACTCCTTCTTCAACTGGTTCTTCTTCTCCATCTACATCGGCAGCTTCGTCTCCGGCACCCTCATCGTGTGGGTTCAGGATCACTGCGGGTGGGTCGTAGGCCTCTGGATCCCAACCATGTTCATCGCATTGGCTATCGTAAGCTTCTTGCTGGGCTCCAGCTCGTACAGAGTGCAGAAGCCTTTGGGAAGTCCACTCGCAAGAGTTTCCCAGGTCATCGTCGCAGCGGTCCGGAAGCGGAATGTACGTTTGCCGCATGAGGATTCTCTTCTCTACGAGTTACCGAAGGATGCGTCAATGGCGGACGGCGCCAAGAAATTGGAGCATACACCGGTGCTCAGGTAACTAGCTAGCTTAATTTTCTTTGGCTGGACCCGGATAGATCCTTTTACAGTGACTGATTGCAAGTATTTCTTCCCAGTTTCCTGGACAAGGCTGCAGTGATCTCTTCGACCGAAGAGCTTTATTCCGACCCATGGAGGCTTTGCACTGTCACGCAAGTCGAGGAGCTCAAGATCGTGATCGGGATGCTCCCGGTCTGGGCCACCGGCATCGTGTATTTCTCCGTCCTCGCGCAGTTCTCTTCGACGTTCCTGGAGCAGGGGAGGATGATGGACACGGCGGTCGGCGCGTTCGCTATTCCTCCGGCGTCGCTGGCTTCCTTCGACGCCGTCAGCGTCATCCTCTTCGTGCCAGTCTACGATAGGGTGCTCATCCCGTTGGCGAGGAGGTTCACCGGCAACGAGCGGGGGTTCTCGGAGCTGCAGCGATTCGGGGTCGGCCTCTTCCTCTCCGTCCTGGTCATGGCGGCCGCGGCGGTGGTCGAGACGAGGCGGCTGGCGCTAGATCGGATGTTGGGGCCGCCGATGTGCATACTGTGGCAGGTGCCGCAGTACCTCCTCGTCGGCGCTAGCGTCGTGTTCGCGTGCGTGGGGCAGTCGGAGTTCTTCTACAACGAGGCGCCGGAGTCGATGCGGAGCCTCAGCTCCGCGCTGGGGCTCCTCACGGTGTCGCTCGGGAGCTACCTCAGCTCGCTCGTGGTCACTGTGGTGTCCGCCGTCACGACGAGGGGCGGCGAGCCGGGGTGGATACCTGATAACCTCAATGAGGGACACCTCGACAGGTTTTTCTGGCTCATCGCTGGGCTCAGCATGCTGAATCTAGCGGTTTTCTTCTGCTGTGCCAAGACATACAAGTGCAAGAATGTTTCATAATCTAAAATAGGGTTTTGTCCCGCCTTAGGGCTCATTTAGTTGCGGGGGGAGAAATACCCAGGGAAAATAATCCCGGCCGGGAATCTGAGGAATCATGTGTAAAACTCCGGGATTCTGTTCCGGACCTCCGGACTAGGGGAAAATACACCCCGGGAAAAGGCCGGGATCCCCCGGGATTCCAGTTACCAAATGAGCCCTTAGAAATAAGAGTCTGCCTATGGTTGCATTTTATATATATGGTCTTTTTGTATTTTTTTAATGGGTCGTATTTTATATTTGTGAGCCTAAGGGTAACTCCAACGGATCAACTCAAATTGATGCGAAATGTGTCCGTCTTTTGTCCGCTTGGATGGTCAGGTGGATAAGCGCTCCGTCCTTCCCTGGTTAGTGCACCCAATGGGGCGACCCGTGCGACCCGTTCCAGTTCTTTTTTCTATTTCATTTTTTCCCGACTCTAATCATTCAAAAACAGTCATTTTTATTTTCAAATTTTAAGATATGTTTGGCATATTTAAACTAAATTGAAACTAAACCCTAGATCTATTACCACTCTTCCGGTTTTGAGGAACTTTGATGCTCCTGGTCATGAGGAACTTTGATGTTGTTGGCCACGTCGATGTCGATGAACGACGTGGTCAGCGGCAAACTCCGGCTGGAACTGGGATGATCCATGTCTGACATAGGCCGAAGAAAGTGGCAAGCTCTAGCGGCCACGTCGATGTCGATGAACGACGTGGTTAGCGGCAAACAGCGGCAAACTTTGATGATGTCGTCCCACGTCGATGTTGATGACCGATGTGGCAAGCTCTAGCGGGAACTGGGATGATCCATGTCTGACATAGGCCGAAGAAAGTTGTACTGGAGTGGTAGGATTTTGAAGGCCGTCGGCATAGTCGGACTCGATGTAGCTGGCGGTGGTGGTGGTGGTGTCCCTTGCAAGGACTGCTTGTCGGGCCACTACGGGGTACCGGCCACTCCTCGTCTTCTTCCTCCTCCTCGTTGGACGAGATCTCAATGATCGACATAAAATACCCAGTGGCGGCTCCATATCAACAGAAGTGTGAAAGAAGTTGTGGAGGCCGATGTTATACTCCGCATCCACTTCTGGCTGGTAGAAGGGCCATCGAATTTTATGTTTCAGAGAGGCCCATTAAATGTTGTGAACCCATGAGAGATATGCATATGCACGTACATTTTTTTCTAAACCAACCGAAAATAGATGACTAACTAACACGACTACTAACACAAGAGGATAACTCATATTTGTTGTAACAAAGTAAACCCATATACTCATGTAAAGTGCAACTAATTTTCGAAACCGGTTGTTGATTGCATGTTCCATCGTGTGTGGGCCGGCATCAGCCGTCCCATCACCAGGCAGCACCGAGCCGTCGTTCAGTGGGAGACCCTCGACAGACGGGAAGTAGATGTCCTCCATGCCGCCGGCAGGGGTCTCCTCTCAACGGGAGGGGAGCCAGATCCAGCACTGCCAAGATGCGGAGTGTCCCCACCACCACCAGCGAAGTGGCTGTCATGCGAGAAGGGCACATGCGAGCTCCAAGCCCGCACCACCTCCAGCTTCACCTCGGTTGTGACGAAACTTCAAAGTCACCGATGCGTGTAAATTATACGCATCTTTATTCTCTGTTTAAACTGTACCCTTGTCATTTATTTGATAAGATATCTACTCTATATCTGCAACTAATCGCTAATGTGCAATCAATTACAAATCTCTTTGTCATGATTTTTATCTGCAATTTTGGACGTGGAAATCATTGGAAATCTGAACTAAAGGTAGGAAATGATCAAGGGAGAAAATGCCAAGTCATGCTGCCTTCATAGCATGCGTAACGACCAGTTGTACGGTGGCGACCGACCGTACCAGCCACCATACCACACTCCATCGCGACCGTTGGATCAAACCGACCAAAAGTTATCAAAGGGCCGAGAGCTAATTGGCATCAGAAGGCCTTCGAAAACCTAATTCCGTCCGCTGCTACTATAAGGAGGAGATGAAACAGCCACCAGAAGAGAGAAACACCCCCCATCACGCCGCCACATCCATTTATCACCATCAACACGAAGTGCTGCCGCATCTCCACGCCACCATCACCACCATAGACATAGCCATGCTACTTTGTGATCTTGATCTCATCGCGATTGACAACATTGTAAAAACTATCATTATTTCAATCCAAGTACTATTTACAACAATGTTTTCAATTGATGATATGATCGCGATGTGTGAGTAGTCCCCTCGGGCTAAGGGTTGAGGCCTAGCCTCGTAGCTATGTGCAATTTATTATTCATGGGAAATTAGCTTAATGAGTTCTTTATGTTATAATGTACGTGTTTGTATATGTGCCTTGCTCCTAGGACTTGTCAGGTACCCAAGACCCCGAAGAGTGATCAAATTATATGTATGATGAGATATGCGTGGAAGGCTGACAGTGAAACTCAGTGACAGCAAGAGGAGTACAACAGCTGAAAGCAATTCTACTAGGAACAACAATGATGTTACAATACTTAATGATTTTGTCTCTTAATTCTTAAATACGAAGGCAACCCCGTGAGACGGATTAGGGACTGCGGTTGGACAAATACTCTTTGGTAACCAGTGTTCTGATCCATAGAGATTTACGGACACATTGCCTACATATATTATATAGCATGAGTAATTATTACTAATAGTTTGCATCTTTATCTTATTTATCCCATGGAACTAACGCACCACTGCAGGTGAAACCTTAAGCCCTGGCCTATTTTAATCCATTGAGAACAACCCTTTCAGATAACAAGATTGGTCCGGTGAAACGTGAATTTAACAGAACTTTCTTAGGCTTGTTGACTAACCTTATCAAGCACATACTTCCAGGTTCGATAAACCCTGGGTCTGATAGGTGAAAAAAGCTACATACTACAATCTAATAATCCAGATCGAAGGTATCAACCCTTTTTCTGGCGCCGTTGCCGGGGAAGTATTTTCCGCTACCCTGGTAAGGTTACTAGAGCCCTTTTTAGTTTCGTTAAATTTTGTTTTAGTTTATTTCCTGTTTCTAGTTTATTTTGTTTAGCTTATTTGAAAACCCAAAAATATTAGTTTACATTCTGTCATAATTACAAAACCCAAAAAATTAGTATGGCAAACAACAAGCTTGGGGAGTTTGCTACTCCCGATGATGACTACTTACGTGCACCCATCACTCAGCCCGCTGTTGTTGCGGAAAACTATGAAATTAAGCCTAATCTTTTGAATTTGATTCAACAGAACCAGTTTAGTGGTTCAGCTTCTGAGGATGCAGGTATGCACTTGAATACTTTTATTGAATTATGTGATATGATGCGTATGAAAGACGTTGATCCTAGTGCAGTTAAGCTAAGGTTATTCCCTTTTTCACTAAGAGGGAAAGCAAAAGAATGGTTATTAGCATTGCCCAAAGCCACAATTACATCTTGGGAGAACTGTTGCAATATATTCGTGACTAAATATTTCCCACCTGCTAAGACTATGTAGCTACATTCTGTTATTACATGATTTAGGTAGGAAGAACGCGAGCCACTAGCGCTTGCGTGGGAACGTATGAAGGATTCGGTTAGGAACTGTCCTAACATGGAATGGAGGAATGATTAATTCTCCACTTATTTTATAATGCTCTTAACCCTATGTCAAAATATATACTTGATACAGCTGCAGGAGGAACTTTCATGGGAAAAGAAATTGAAGTAGCAAAGAAACTACTCAATGATATGCAAGATAATCGTGCGTAGTGGTATACTGAAAGAAACCAATACCAAGAAGGTAAATGTCATCACTGAAACCAACAATGAAGAGCTTACAACAAAGATAGATGAGTTAATCACTGTTCTTATTGGTAAGAATGAAGCCTAGGTAAATGCCATGCATCTCCAATGCTCAAATTGCAGAAATAGATTTTATAGCTCGTAATACTTTTAATTCAGGATGGAAAAACTTTGGACCAAACTATTCCAAGCCATGAAACCATGCAGGAGCACCAAACAACAACAATTACAATGGAGCACCAGTTAATAGTAATTATAATGGAGCAAACAACTATAACCGCCAGTCACTTGAGGATACCCTCAAATCTTTTATTAATTCTCAAACCGAGCAAAATAGTGATTTTATAAAATGGTTGAGAATCATGATAATATACTTGGTCAACTAACCCAGAAAGTTAGTACAACGAAAAATGATCTGCGGGAACTCCAAGAAAGAACCAAGTCTGTGGAATTACAAATGGCCAAGATAGCTAAGAGTCAAACTTTGATTCTAGCAAAATTTGCAGGAAAACCGGAGCCTAATCCAGTCGTAGACTTGAAGATTATGAGAAGTACTATAGAAGATGATACGACTGAATAGCTGGACTATCGCAACGCTCCAACACCAGACTACACTGTAGAAGACCTTGTGAAAATGGTAATCATGAAAAACCCATCAATTGAAGGAGGTAACGAGGCAGCATATAAAGAGTTTATTAATCAAGTTGCTTATAAGGTACAAGAATTAGAAGTTGAGTATGCTAAACTATCTGAAAAGTTACCAGCTAAATTAGAAGATATATTTGAACCAACTGTTAAGATTAATTTAGGTGTCAATGAGATAGTTGCACTTTGTGAACTTGGTGCAAGTGTTTCAACGATTCCTAAGAGCCATTTTGATAAGTTGAATTTGGGTAGCTACAACATAACTGAACTTAAGCTTCATCTTGCTGATTCAACCTTTAAACAAGCTATAGAAATTAAAGAAAATATTGTAGTGCAAATTAAAGGAAGTCCAGCACTACTATAAATTGTTATAGTAGACATGCATGAAGATCCAATAGCACCAATTATACTTGGAAGACCATTTTAAGAACTATTAAAGCTTTGATAAATTTGCATAAAGGTAAAGTGAGGATCGAATTACCCTCTCGAGATCCTTTTGTTGTTCATTTCCCCAGGAAAAAGAAAGTAAAGATCTTTGACAATGGGATCATCACTTTGAAGGCAAACTATTTTGGAATGGGTACACAACTATCTAAACCCAATTAATCATCATCACGGTCGAGCTACACGACCGAAAACAAAAGCACTTCATGGGAGGCAACCTATGTAAACAGGTTTTATTTTGTTTTAGTTTTGTTCTTAGTTTAGTTTTTAGTTTTAGTTCTAAAAAGTGCTGAAAGACACAAAGGAGGAGAAGATCTTATTTCATTTTTTCTATTATCTTAAGTACTGTCAATGTCTCTGGAAATATTATATGCAAAATATATGTGAAAACTGACCCTTTAGGTCCTTAGAAAAATCCAAAGAAATGCAATTTTTAGAGGTGCCAGTGGGTTTTAACGACCACTGGTACGGTGACAGGTGACCGTACCAGCCACCGTACCATGTCGTTGCGACTTGGTACAGCCTCGGAAGCGGAGTTTTTCGCCGGACCAGAATACACAAAAAGTTTAACGAGTGGCAGTACGGTGGCAAGCCACCATACCGGACACGCTGCTCGGTACATCTGCGGAAGAAAAATAGTTTCGTCAAATTCAACGGGAGGTGGTACGGTGGCAAGCCACCGTACCGGAGGCATTAGGCAGAGAAACCACATCTGTAAGACGTAACGTGTGCCGGTACAGTCGCAAGGGACCGTACCCGTCACCATACCAACATGTTTCGCAGGTAATATGCACCTTACTCAATAAATCTAAATTCAGAATTGTTTTCTTCTACTCCTTCCACCTCCAAACCGTCAGAAAACTCTAGTGAGATCTTTTTACTAGTTCATCTTTGGTTCGATTCCTCGCACACAAACGATCCAAGATGAACACAAGGATTCGAACTCGTGCTAATGCCACCACTAGCGCTAGTCAATCTATCCAAATTATCAAGAAGACCACCAACAACGAAAAAATCTTAGGTATCAAATTTTATGAGAAGAACCAAGCACGCAAATTCAATATTCTTAATGAGCACGAGATGAGGACAACCAAGTGGGCTTGTGAAAGAACAACTATTCCCGAGATGTCGCCTAGAGGGGGGGTGAATAGGCGATTAAAACTTTTTCTAATTAGGGGCTTGATAATTACGGAATAAAACTATGTGTTTAAATTAACAAGCCAACAACCTAATTACTAGGCTCACCTATGTGCACCAACAACTTATGCTAAGCAATTCAAGCAACAAGGTGATAGCAAGATAAATAACTTCAAGCACGAAGGCTATCACAATGTAAATTGCATAAGTAAAAGCTCGGGTATAGAAATAACCGAGGCACGCGGAGACGAGGATGTATTCCCGAGTTCCTCCTTGTTAAGGGAGTACGTCTCGTTGGAGGGGTGTGAGCTCGCCACAAGAGGCCTACTCAAGATGCCACAAAGGCCTCACCCTATTCTCCGATGAACCTCACCCAAGGGATTGGTTCACCTTCCACTATCGGAATCCTTCGGGGCGGATTCCGGAGCCCTTTTACAACTTCCTTGCGGCACACACCCACAACTCAATTGGGGGCTCCCAAACTCGTGCCGAAGATTCACAACTCGAAGTCTTCGCGGCACCTCCAACCGTCTAGGGTACACAATGCACCCAAGAGGCAACAAGCTCTTGGGAACACAATGCACCCAAGAGTAACAAGCTTCTCAACCTTCAACTTCACGTATCACCGTGGAGAGAGCAACCCGATGCAACTAATGCAAGAGGCAAGAACACACGAAGTGGTCAAATCCTTCACTCTCAAATTCCAACCAAAGCAACAAATGCTATGGAGGAATAAGAGAGGAAGAACAAAGGGGATGAACACAAAGCAACCCAAAATCTAGATCCACAAGATTCCCTCACTTAGAGGGGATTTTGATTGGTGGAATGGTAGATCTAGATCTCCTCTCTTGAAACCCTAAATTTGGGCAAGAATCATTGGAGGGGAAGAGAGGAATCAAGCTCACAAGGATTAGAGCAAAGGGAAAGAGCAAGAACAAGTGAGCAAGGTGTGTAACCAGGTTTTGGGGGGGGGGGGAAGGAGGCTTTTTATAGCCTCCCCCAAAAACTAGCCGTTGGAGCCTGTCCAGGCCGGAGACTCCGGAGTAAGTGGCCGGAGACTCCGGCCTGCTGGGTCATCGGGGAGGCCGGAGATTCCGGTCCTTGGGGCCGGAGACTCCGGCCAGGCCGGAGACTCCGGGCACCCTCCGGGGTAGCTCCGGACCACTATCCAGAGGCACACCACACAGATGCAAAGAGCGGAGAGAAAACTTGGGGCCGGAGATTCCGGGTCCCTTGGGCCGGAGACTCCGGTGGGCCGGAGACTCCGGTCCATCTCCGGGGGAACTCCGGACCCCTATACAGTGGCGCACCACAGCAAACACAAAACAGCAGCGAAAACAGGGGGGCCGGAGATTCCGGGTCACAGGGCCGGAGATTCCGGTAGGGCGGAGATTCCGGGCCCTCTCCGGGGTAGATCAAAACAGTGAAAACCAGAACTGCCATAACTTTTGCAAATGAAGTCCGAATCGAGTGAATCCAATTTTGTTGGAAAGAGGACGACAAGAGCTTACAATATGAAAACAAGCAAAGGAGATTGTGCGGAGGGATGGAATGGTGAGACCTTTCCAAGCGGATGAACCGGCAAAATCTCCAACACCGAAAACGCACAAGCTTTTCATCAAGACTCCGTTTTCAATGATCTTGGGCTTGTTTCGAAGATAATCACAAGCCCTACAAGATCATGCATATACACATCATAGTCTATCATGTGAGGAGGAAATCATAAGGAGAGAGTTTGACCTCTCGTAGAAGAGACAAACCGGTAAAACCTCCGATATCAAAAACGCAAGAAGATATTCACGAGATCCGTTTTTGATGAACTAGAGCTTGGTATGGAGATGAACACAAGCTCTGAATTCTCACATGGATAAAAGCCAAATAAGAACCAATAAAGATGATTGCATGGATGCAAAGGTTTGAGCTCTCCACGAACGATACGATCACGATACTCGGTCGAGAGCCCCTCTTGATAGTATGGCTATCTAACCTATAATCCGGTCTCTCACTAAACAACATGAGACCGGTAAAATAAAAGCCCTACCAAGATCATACCTTTGCCTTGCGCATTAAACCACTTGAGGTCGATGAAGACGATCTTCATCTCCTCAAGACGAACCACCTTTCTTGATTGCGCTTCGCTTGGTGAAGAAACACATGACGCTCCCCCATACACCAAGATGGGGAGAGCACTCTTCGGCATATCTTCACTTGAACTTGAGAGTTGATCAACCCGCACAAAGCCTTGATCAACCCAACACTTTCTTCCCTTGAGCTTGACTCCAACAAATGGAGGTCAAGCAAAGCACCTTGACTCCAACACATGGAGACAAGCTTGGCCTTGATCAACAAATGATCTTCTACCTTGACCTTGACTCCAACCAATGGAGACAAGCAAGCTTGGCCTTGATCAACAAATGATCTTGACACAAGCTAAAGGACAACCTACACATAGAGCTCAATGCAAATATTAGTCCATAGAGATTGTCATTAATTACCAAAACCATGCATGGGGGCAACCATGCACTTTCAGCTTGTCCTTCAACAATCAACAGGCTCAGGATAGGTAATGATTTTGATTTACTATGCAACAATGTTGGTATCCGTCACTTTATTATGCAGGACATACCAACCTATCGCCGACTGACGTTGGAGTTCTTGAGGACCTTCGAGCACACTGTTGAAGCCTTTCATTATAATGATGCTGAAGAAAGAGTTAAGTTCCAGCTTATGAACAGATCCTATGACATGACTGTTACTGAATGGTGCAACCACGTTGGATTTGTCAACAACAATGGTCATACTCGCACAAGTAACAATATTCTCGACCCTCCACCACATGAATATTTTAAATTAATGAGTGTCCATAGTCACACTTATAAAGGAGGAAATATAGAGTGTCCTGCTATTCGCTACTTTTTCTATGTTCTTGCTAACACTTTGTAGGTATGCAGCAAATTCACTTATGTCAATGAGGATGAGATGCTCATCCTAGCCAATGCCACACAACTACCAACAAAAATGACGCCAAATTTGGGAACTATGCTTCTGTTCCATCTTCACCGACAAGCACACCAGCACCACGGACCCATCACTTGTGGAGGGGTCATCACCATCCTTGCCATCGCACTTAGAATTGATTTGGGTGGTCTATCCCAACTCATCGGCGAGAGGTATGTCGCTCTTCCCACACTGAGAGCTACAGGTATGATCAGTACAAGTCAAGGTAGACTTTATATTCACATACCTGGAGTCGGGCACTTGTTTCCCACCCCTATGCCTAACCTGTTCTCTATCGAGAATGGACAACTACACTATGACCTACAGGGTGTTTAAGAGGAAGTTGAGCCCGAGGCCGAGATGCCCGAGGACATCAATGTGGAAGCAGAGGAGCCCGAGGAGGAGGCTTACATACCGCCGCCATATGCCACCTATCAAGACATCAATGAGCTTGGGGATCACATCACCGTCATAAACAACCTCACCAATGATCTCTATAACACTTCTTTCAACTTATCTCAGATTTTTTATGATTGGGGCAATGGTTGGGCTCCAAGTAGCTTTCTGCCATCTTCACAATGATCTCCCATGTGTTCAAAGTTTAAGCTTGGGGAGGTCGTTGTCACTTCTATATCAAGAGGTGGTGACATGTATCTTTTATTTTCGTTTTTAATTTCGAGGTTGTGTTCTTAGCACTTGCATTGGAGTACTCTCCAATGTTTTTTTTTTGCTTTCTTTTATATTTTTCGTTTTTGTTCGATAGTCTTATTTTTGTTGCCAATTTTCTATTCTAAAAACCTTTCTAGAAAAATCAAAAAAATATTTTTCCTTTTATCCATTTTTCTTTCTGGATGTTTCCATTATAATCATTTTGCAGAAGAGTGACCCACTCTGAGTTTTCAAGAAACACGTCCTAAGGAAGAGAGGAATATTTCATTAACGAAAGGTATGTCTTGTGTCTCCCACTTTTTGAAAGTTGAACGCTTATTTATAAACTGTTGTTTCAAAAAGTTATTATATGATGTGGGAAGCAAGTCTTGATAGATAGAGTAAGATTTTTGTTCACATGGTTATTTAGTATTCTTGTTCTTACTCTATTTTGTTTTAGTTAAGCATGTCTTGCCAAAGTACTTAACTACATAAATTTAATGAATGTGAAAAGGTCTTTTCACAAAGGCTTGGGTGTCATAGAAATTTGTTTGAAGAGTCTGGTTTTGGGAGGTTCTCAACCGCATAGTTTTAACGTTGAATTGACTCGTATATTGCCTTGAAAAAAGAATTGTCTGATAGCCATATGCTTAGTGGTAAAGTGAGATTCAGGCCAAAGTCTGCCATGTTAATCATAAGTAGAAGATATTGCTTTACGCGTGTCTCTACACTTTGTTGCACTCATGAGATGCTGACAACTCCGCTAGCCTGCGAACAATCTACCAGAGATAACTCTCAGATTTCAGCTATCAGTTGATTTAAACATCTGTAACAACAATGTTATGATGGGTAAAATTATCAGTATTTTCTTGAGTGTTTTGCTAGCTGGTTGGACACTCCGCTGATTCTTGAGCAATCAAAAACATTAGAGGGAAACCTCATTTATGTGTCATGAGTGCATCGTAGTTGTGACACCGTCGCAACCCAACCCATCCTTTACATATTTGATGAAACACTTACAACCTTTGGCATGGTCTCACTACTACTTTAGCTAACTTTTCTTGAAATTCAATGAAATAGAAGAATGCACTATAGAGGCTTTAACTTATTTCAGTGGGTGTTAATGAGTACCCCTTAACTATACTTTTTTGAGCAGAATCTCACATTCTTAATATGATGTTTATGATCTTCCTAAATGTTCCTTGGCAGGCAAGTGTTCTTTAAAAGAAGTAGATTAATTGCTGCAATTCTAAATGTCCCTGTTAATATAAATTTTATCTTATGTGTCTTGGCTTACCGAAACTCTTATAATATCTTGTTGTCACACTATGTGTACTAAGTTTTCATTTGAAGAAAGAGTGAGCCATCAGACTACCAATTGTAAGTGAACTAAACTTCTCGTTATTTCAGTTTAAATACAGAGTTCCTTATGATTTTGTTACTTGCTCGGGACGATCAAGGTTTAAGCTTGGGGATGTTGATGCATGTAAATTATACGCATCTTTATGCACTATTTAAACCGTATTCTTGTCTATTTGACAAGATATCTACTCTATACCTGGCACAAATCATTAATGTGCAATCAATTGCAAATCTCTTTGTCATAATTTTTATCTGCATTTTTGGATGTGGAAATCATTGGAAATCTGGACTAAAAGGAAGGAAATGATCATTTTAGAAAATGCCAAGTCATGCTGCCTTCGTAGCATGCGTAACGACCAGTGTTACTGACAGAGCATGGTGCCCCCAATGTGTTGTTTTGGTAATTAATGACAGTCCCTAATGGACTAATGGTTGCGTTGAGTTATACTTGTAGTGTTAGTCCATAGGAGTGCTTGAAGACCATATGGTTGTTTCAAGGTTGAAAGAAGAATATTAAGTGATGGCCAAGATGTTCAAGGTGTTATCCGAAGAATGGTCATGATGAGAGAAGTGCAAGTCCAAGAGGAGCATCTTGAAGAGATCACATGTGAAAGGGATCGTATGGGCACCTAGAGGGGGGGGTGAATAGGTGCTACACCAATTTTTAATCTTTTTCAATTTTAGGCTTAACACAAAGGTAAATTATCTAGATATGCAACTAAGGTGAATTTACCTATATGAGAAGCTAGCTAAGCAACTAAGCAATTAACGATACAAGTAAAGGATAGAGATAACCGAAAGGGGAAGCACGCGGAGACAAGGGTGTATTCCCGAGTTCCTCCTTGTTAAGGGAGTACGTCTCGTTGGAGGGGTGTGAGTTCGCCACAAAGGCCTACTCGACGCCACGAAGGCCTCACCCTATTCTCCGATGAACCTTGCCACAAAGACTTGGTTCACCTTCCACTATCGGGGTCCTTCAAGGCGGACACCGAAGCCCTTACACGGTTCTTGGGGCACACACCCACAACTTAATTGGGGGCTCCCAAATCAACAACACTGCCACGAATACAACAAGTAGTAAGCAAGAATCTAGGGTAACACAAAGCTAACCCTAGAAACAAGAATCCTCGAGAGAACGAGGGGGAAATGAAGAACGGCTTGGTGAAGATGTAGATCCGGGTCTTCTCCTTCAATCCTCCAAAGATCAACGCGTTTGGACGGAGGAGTTGGGAGATCTTGTGATTTTGAGCTCTCAAAAACTAGGGTTCATAAATGCTAACGAGCTAACTGTCTTGAGGTAGGTGGAGGGGTATTTATACCCCTCTGCAACAACTAGCCGTTGGGGTTCACTTAACCCGGAGACTCCGGCCTAAGAGGGCCGGAGACTCCGGTCTCCTTCCGGGGTCCCTCCGGACAGGCTCCAGTAGCTCCCCACATGTTGCACGCTTGATCGAAGGGCCGGAGACTCCGGTCAGGAGGACCGGAGACTCCAGGGCGAGCTGGATACTCCGCACCCGGGCGGAGAGTTGTCGAGGACGCTGGGCGACCGGCCCGGAGACTCCGGTCTCCTTCCGGTGTTCCTCCGGAGGGGTGTCCAGTAGCTCCCCACACTTTGGCCAGAGGGCAGGAAAAACAAGGGGGCCGGAGACTCCGGCCTGAAAGGCCGGAAACTCCGGCCAGGAATTTCCTGCAGCAACCAAAACTTTGCCCTTTCTTCACTTTTTGGTGCAATGATGCTAGGGGTAAAAAATATGTCAATACCTGCACCACTTAGCATCACATTAGATAGTCATTAGTGTTGTTAACTAACACACAAAACTCATAGGGGTTAGGAAATGTTCTTTCAATCTCCCCCTTTTTGGTGTTAGATGACAACACTAAGATTTGCAAAATAAAGATCATATCATGTGACAAATAGCATCTCCCCCTAAATGTGTGCATATTAGACAAGATATACAAATGAGAGGAGACCCACATATAGGGGAGGATGCCACAAATAAAATAAGACATGATATAATCAAGGACACAATCATTTGCCACCATAAGGAACATGATATAGAGGGGTTGATGATAATGTTAGCAACCATACCTTATGAGTGAGAATAAAAGATAATTCCATAGCATATTTCACCTCACATATAATTCAACCATGTTTCCTCAACGACCACAAGATCCACATCTCACATATAAAAAAAGGCAAATAGAGTTCAACACAAAGTTCAACGAAATAAAAGGAACACAAGCTCTTAAGGAATGATAAAAGCAAATGCTTGTGCCCCGACCCATGCAAATCCCACGGATAGCCTACTAGAACCATTTCTCCCCCTTTGGCATCGAAACACCAAAAAGGAAGAAAGGCGATGCTAACGGTCCCCAAAGAGATCACTCGGAGTCCTCGTCGGTGCCGTCATCATCCTCATCATCCTCATCATATTGCGATCCACTAGCATCCTCATCTTCTTCAATCTCCCTTTGAGGCATTGGAGCCTTTCTGGTGTTGCGTGAGGAAGAAGGCATATGGGAGGACACGTCCTCAAAATCAAAATCTGACCAAGGGAATTGCTTTGCGTGCCAAGCATCATAGGAAACTGCCGGCTCACTACCGGAGGATTCATCTTCTTCGGCGAGCTCTTCTTGCGTTGCTTTGCCGGGGAGGTGGAGGAGTCTTGTCCCTCTTTTTCTCCAACTCCTTGAACAACTTATTTTGATTGGAGATGATCAACTTCCTCTCCCTATACCCTTCGTAATTTTCCCGGTGGAGGCACACATTCATGCGGATCATCATCTTTTCAAACCAACTCAACTTCTTTATCTTCCTTTGCACATCATCTCTCCCCTTGCTAACCCATGAGGGAGGGTCGGCATTCTTACTCCTCCTACGAACGGGTGCCACATCTTCTTCCTCTTCTTCACTTGAAGCAAACGGAACACGGGAGGGACCACTTGAAGACGAAGGCTTGTCATGCTTGAGGATTTGAAGAGAGCCGGCCTTGTGAACGGTGAAGTGCTCACGATTGAGGTGTGGCACTTGATCAAGGATTAGCATCATCACATAAGGTGCATAAATAGGATTCTTCATCTCATGCACGGCCCAATGCAACTCGCATTTGATGAAATCCATCACGTCAATCTCATAACCTTGACAATTAACTCCGGCTTGAAGCACCTCATAGGAATGAACAAGAAGATTGACAAGCCCTCCACGAATTGCATCCACATTCCCGGCTTGAGGTGCAATATTGCTTCTAAACATGCGAAGGAGGATATTAAAGGTTGGAAAAAGGTCCTTGTTGGAGCCAACAGCTGACTTGTTGAGATAAAGCGGTGTCAACTTGTTTTTGTCATATTGGACTCCTTCCGTGTGCATGATTCTTCCTTGGGAGGCTTCACCCGTGCGGAACACATAGCCAAGAAGCTCACCGAACCTGAGTCATAGAGGACTCACACTTCATCGGCCCGGTCATCCATGTCAACTTGACATCGTCATCCTCTCCAAACTGAATGGTAGCAAAGAATTGGTGCACCAAGTTGATGTCATAGTTCTGTTGAAGCGTCATGAGGTGCTCCAATCCTAGCTTGCGAACAATCCACACGGCCTCTTGGAAATATGGTTTAGTGCTAAGGACGGAAAGATTAAGCACCTTTTGCACACAAACCTTGTTAGGACCCGAGAGCTTGGCATACACTTCATTCATCACAATTTCTTGCTCCTTTCTCCAAAAGTGGGGGTTGGTGGAGTTTTGAGGCATATCAAAGAAGGGCTGAGATCTCATGGCACGGAACTCCGATTTGTTTAACCCACTAAGGGTGGTCAAATTATCAAACTTGGCTTTCTTAGCCCTCTCTTGAGCAAGGAACTCTTCTTCGGCTCTTCTCTGAGCAGCCTCTCTAGCAGCAGCACCCCTGTCACGCTGAACCAAGCGGCCATCCTCAGTCCGATCCAAATAAGCACGATTTCCCCTCTTTTCTTTTCTAGTCACCTTATTGGGGTTGTGAGTGATTTTCTTGAGACGATGTGAGGATCCTGTGAGAAAACAGATAGGAGGTAGCAGGGGGATAAGCATACATGTCCATGGAAACAAAGGATGCATCAATTGGAGAATCAAAAGCACACAAACTTGATCTACACCGGAGATTCCGGTCTCAGGGGCCGGAGATTCCGGCCACACCGGAGTCTCCGGCCTGGGACAGGCCGGAGTCTCCGGCCCTGAGGCAGAGAATCTAGGGTTAGGTCAAAATTCGATGCTAACGATGCTAGAATTGATACATTGAGATGAAAACAAGCCAGCAAGAGATTCTACACCATAGGGAGCAACACTACACACTCTATCCAAGATCTAGGAGGAAACCTAGAGAGGGAGAGAGGGAGGTACCGCTGCTCGACATGGTGGAGGTCACCAATGGTGGGGAGGAGGTTCCCCAACATTGGAGAGAAGGGGAGGCCGGCTGGACGGCGGATTCCGGCGGCGGGGAGCGGCCGGAGTAGCTTCACCAAGTTGGGGGCGGCAGCAGGGGAGAGGAGAGGGTCGGGGGTGGAAAGGAGTTGTGAAGACAACCCCCACCCCGATCCCCTTTTTGACACCCTGGATTCGCCGAGGCCGGAGTCTCCGGCCTAAGCACACCGGAGTCTCCGGGGTGCCGGATTCTCCGTGGCTTAGGGCGGAGACTCTGCCCAGACCGGAGTCTCCGGTGTTAGACACCGGAGTCTCCGGCCCCCACAACTCAGAGAAGCTGGTTTATGGTGGAGGACATGCATGTGGCAAGAGGAGCAAGTTTTGGGGCAAGGAGAGGCTTGGGATAGACAAAACAAACTGGGATGGTACTTCACACTCAACTTGCAAAAACCAAAACCATAAAAGCCAAGATTGAGTGAGTTTCCCATAAGAACAAAAGATTTGCAAATAAAATCCAATAAAATCCCAAAAGAACCAACTCTTCACTAGGAAGAGGTTGGTGGCCTAGGCCACCATGTATGAGTTTATGGCATGGCACCGCGAAGATATATCTTGGGTCCATAACCAATACTCGTCATTTTAGCTCACAATTCATGAAATGAAAATAGAGATAAATAAATATTTACTATATGCATATTGGGGGGAGGGAGAGCCCAATTTATTAGGACAACACTCCCCCTAAATCCATGCTCACACCTAAACCAAGATAGAGGTTGAAGCTATAGGTGTGTACGCAAGATGGTCAAGCCAAGCTCCTCGAATCCACGATATTTAGCTCATTCCTCAAATAAGTGAATCTTGCTTCATCAAGTGGCTTCGTGAAAATATCCGCAAGTTGGTCCTTGGTTGGCACATATGCTAGCTCAATGTCTCCACGGGCAACATGATCTCGAATGAAATGATGACGAATCTCAATATGCTTGGTCCTTGAGTGTTGCACCGGGTTGTAGGCGATCTTGATGGCACTCTCATTGTCACACAAAAGAGGCACTTTGTCACAATTGACACCGTATTCCTTTAAAGTTTGCCTCATCCATAACAATTGAGTGCATGCACTAGCGGCGGCCACATACTCGGCTTCGGCGGTGGAGAGAGAAATACAATTTTGCTTCTTAGAAGACCAACTCACCAAGGACCTACCAAGGAATTGGCAAGCCCCGGAAGTTGATTTCCTATCATCTTGATCACCGGCCCAATCCGAATCCGTGAACCCACGAAGAGTGAAAGAGGAATCCCTTGGGTACCACAAACCAAACCTTGGGGTATGAACTAAATATCGTAGGATTCTCTTGACCGCCAACATGTGGCTTTCTTAGGAGCCGCTTGATACCTTGCACACACACCTACACTCAACACAATATCGGGTCTAGATGCACAAAGGTAAAGCAAAGAACCTATCATGGAGCGGTAAAGCTTTTGATCCACATCTATACCCTTTGGGTTAAGTTGTAGATGGCATTTGGTATCCATAGGTGTCTTCTTCTCCTTAGCATCGGCCATATTAAACCGCTTGAGCATGTCTTGAATATACTTTGCTTGGCTAATGAAGGTCCCTCCTCTCAATTGCTTGATCTCAAATCCAAGGAAGAACTTCAACTCGCCCATCATAGACATCTCAAACCTATCGGTCATAAGCTTTGAAAATTCATCATTAAAAGCTTTGTTAGACGAGCCAAATATAATATCATCAACATATAGTTGGCATACGAAAAGCTCCCCTTTAACCCTCTTAGTAAAAAGAGTGGGATCAATTTGCCCAACTTCAAACCCACGGTCTAACAATAACTCTCTAAGGTGCTCATACCACGCACGTGGTGCTTGTTTAAGTCCATAGAGCGCCTTATCAAGCTTGTAGACATGGTTAGGGAAGTTGGGGTCCTCGAACCCCGGGGGTTGCTTAACAAACACCAACTCCTTTAAGGGACCATTAAGAAAGGCACTTTTAACATCCATTTGTTGCAATTTAAAGTTATAACGAGATGCATAAGCAAGAAGGATACGGATGGACTCAAGGCGAGCCACGGGAGCATATGTCTCTCCAAAATCAATGCCTTCAACTTGAGAGTAACCTTGAGCCACCAATCTAGCCTTGTTCCTCACAACCATGCCATGCTCATCTTGCTTGTTCTTGAAAATCCACTTAGTGCCAATGACATTGCGGCATTCCTTTGGCTTCTCAACTAGCTTCCAAACCTTGTTGCGCTCGAAATTGTTGAGTTCTTCATGCATAGCTAGCAACCAATCCGGATCTTCAAGAGCTTCGGCCACTTTCTTCGGTTCAAACATAGCAATGTGAGCTTGATGATCACTAAAGTTTGCCAATTGCCTCCGGGTGGACACTCTTCCTCTCACATCACCAATCACCTTCTCAAGGAAATGTTCACGACGTGCCATGGTTCTTGCAACTCTAGCTCGACGACGGGCTTCGATATCCTCATTGCATCTTGGAGGTATCACTTGATCATCTTGATCATTCGAGTCCCCGCCTTGACCGGTAAGCTGTCCTTGATCCCCAGAAAACATATCATCATTGTTGGAAGAGGTGGATGGACCAAGATTCTGAGCTGAACTTTCTTCTGCAGTATGTAGACCGGAGTCTCCGGCCTGTGGCACCGGAATCTCCGGCCCCCCGGATTCTCCGGTCAAGATGGCCGGAGTCTCCGGCCTGGCGACAGGAGGCAGAACAGGTTGTTGTTGAGGGTCTTGAGCTGAATTTTGATTAGGTGCAGCAGTGACTCCAGTAGCAGTTGCTTGCAATTCTGATGAAGATGAAGGCTCCACTTGAGTAGAGCATTGTCCTTCTCGATCCACCACAAGGGGTTCCTCAATGGGGCGGAAAAATCCCACGCCCATTCTTCTTATGGCTTCTTGAGGAATTTCATCATCTACATCGGAAACATGAAATTGCGCCACTTGGGAGCCGTTATTTTCCTCGAACACCACACTACAAGATTCTATGATGCGCCGTGTGGCTTTATCATAGATTCTATAAGTGTGGGATTCGGCACCGTAACCAACAAATATGCCCTCTAGAGATTTAGATTCGAATTTAGTTAAGCGACAACCTTTAATCAAATAGAAACACTTACAACCGAAGACACGGAAGTAGGAGATGTTAGGTTTGTTGCCGGTGAGGATCTCATAAGGAGTCATGTTCAACCCTTTGCGGAAGTAGAGCCGGTTGGAGGAGTGACAAGCGGTGGAAATAGCCTCCGCCCAAAAAGTCAACGGAGTCTTAAACTCCGCTAGCATGGACCTTGCTATATCCATAAGAGTCCGGTTCTTCCTCTCGGCTACACCATTTTGTTGAGGGGTATAAGTTGCGGAATATTGATGACGAATGCCCTCTTCACTAAGAAACTCATTGAGGGTGTAGTTCTTGAACTCGGAGCCATTATCACTTCTAATTGCCAATATGGGGACATTGTGTTGACGTTGCATTTCAACGGAGAAGTCGATGAAGGTTTGTTGGGTTTCACTCTTCGACTTGAAGAAATAAACCCAAGTGAATCTTGAATAGTCATCAACTATCACCAAGCAATACTTCTTCCCACCAAGACTAGCTTCGGGAACGGCACCAAAAAGATCCACATGGAGGAGCTCCAAGATCCTCTTGGAAGAAATAATAGTCTTGGACGGGTGGGGAGAATCATGCATCTTTCCTTCAACACAAGCCCTACAAACACGATCTTTGGCAAAAGAGACATCTTCTTTTAGTCCGAGAATGTGGCCTCCCTTGTGAAGACTTTGCAAAGTTCTCATATTGACATGGGCTAGGCGGCGATGCCACAACCAACCCTTGTCGGCCTTTCCGAATAGGCACATCGAATTTGAAGTGGTTTCCCTCGAAAAGTCAACCACAAACAAATCATCCTCGACGTACCCAACGAAAGCGACCTTTAGAGTCTTGCTCCACAAGATTACCACAACATCAATATCAAAGAAGACGGCATAACCCATCTTATTAAGTGCATGAACGGAAAGTAAATTAAAACCAAGGTCTTTGACAAGCATGACATTCGCTAAGATGATATCCTTAGCGACTACCACCTTGCCAAAGCCCAATACCTCGGATTTTGAACGGTCTCCATAAGTGACGGTTGCATGATTTAGATTTGATCTCAATTCCGTCATCAACTCCTTGCTTCCGGTCATATGTTTTGTGCAACCACTATCAAGCACCCATTTTGACCCACCGGAAGCATAGTCCTACAAGAAATCATTGCTTGGATTTAGGTCCCCATTTTTCAATGGGTCCTCTTTTGTTAGCAACAAGGGTCTTAGGAACCCAAATAGAACGAGCAATGGGTACATTTCTAGGACCAACAAACTTAGCATAGACATCCCCATAATAATCAACAAAGATAATGTAGTGAGGGTTAGTCTTTCCCGCAAAGTCATCACTAATGGTTTTGCCCCTTGTGGCACCACCACTAGCAATGTTAACCTTCTTCTTTGCTTGAGGGATCCTCTTTGCTTGAGGAGCACTAGCAACATTGGCCCTCTTAATTTGAGGAGCCCTAGCATCCTTCATGAAGATCTCTTTCTCCTTTTCTTCCTCAACGAACCCAAGACCAACTCTCCCCTTTTGTGAAGTGACAAACGGTTTCTTACCTAGGGAGATGGCCTTAGCAAGATTGATCTTCAACCTAGCATTTTCCTCAATGATATTTGCATGATCACAAGTAATAGGAGTGGAGGAACTAGGCATATCATTTTTAGGCGGTTGAGCTTGAAGTTGTTCATACGACTTAGTGAGGGTAGAGTGCTCACTCTCCAAAGCTTTGTAGGCCTTGGAGAGCTTCTCTAGCTCCTCGGTTAGTCTAGAATGACCAACACCAAGCTCGACCTTTTCTTTCTTACATGCTTTGTATTTAGCAATTGCATGGTCACGTTCTTTAATGAGTTTAGCAACAATTGCATCATTTGATTCTTCTATAGATTCTAGTTGTTGCTCTAGAGAAACTCTAAGCTCATGCTCTTCTTCAAGATTATCTTTTAAGGATGCAATTTCCATAGCATCCTCTCTTTCAATCTTACCCTTAATCTCAAGCATTTCTTGAGCTTCACCATATTGACTCATGAGAGTCTCAACATGCTTCTTTGTTTCACCTTGCATGTTAGTGATAAAATGATCGAAAGCAACTATTTCCTCTTTAATCTTAAGACTAGTAGCATCATCCACATTACTCATTGCCTTAGGAGATGAGGGTGATGTTACCTCGGTGGTCTTAGCCATGAAGCATCTTGCGGAGGGAATAGAAACATTCTCATTGGGGGATTCAAATAGGGAAGGAGACGATGAAGAAGCAATAGCAATGGCGGCAACTTCATTTGTGGGCTCTTCTTCTTCTTCCCCGGATGAATATTCTTCTTGAGCAAGCAACACAATTCTTGGAGGTTTCTTGTTGATAGCATTCTTCTTGAAGAAAGGTTTCTTATGTGTGTCCTTTGATTTGTCCTTCCTAACAAGCTTTCCTCCATGAAGTTCCCGGTTCTCAAACGGACACTCGGCCACAAAGTGATATTTATCTTGGCAATTGTAGCACGAACGAACTCTTTGGCCACCTTCCTTCCTTCCAACGGTCTTGTTGACAAAATCCCTTGCCTTGGATGGACTCTTCCAAAAGACCTTAGATGTAAGAGCCGCATAGTCCTTGAGGGTATCTTGAAGCTCTTTGGGATCCCAATGTGATACATCTTCTTGAGCCTCATCATCATCTTCTTGCTCCACAACCTTGGCCTTCAAAGCAAGTGAGGTTCCTCTATGCATTCCAATGGCACGGGCTCTAGCATCTTCGGCATTCTTGGCGGCCACCTTGTATGCCGCCATCTCTTGCATGACCTCATTTGATGACATGAGGTGATAGTTGTGTCTTCCTTGCAAACTCTTCAAGTCGGTGGACTCAAACGGCCAAAGGGCACTCACATACTTCCTCTTTATCCAAGCATCATCCACATAGGTTGCACCAAGGGCTCGAAATTGAGTGGCAAGGGTCTTGAGCCTTCGATACATTTCTTCATGGTCTTCACCTTCTAGCATGAAAAAGCCCTCGGCTTGATTGCTCAAAGCTTCATATCTATTTCTTTGCATGCTCTCATTTCCGACAAACTCTTGAGTGAGAATATCCCAAGCTTCTTTGGCGGTGGTGGCAAACTCGATGAGAGACATGTGCTTTTCTCCCACAGAGGTGTGAATGATGTTGAGAGCCAAGTCATTGAGTTGAGAATCCACGGCTTCTCTTCTTGTCATGTTGTTTGGATCGACGGCCTTGAACCCAACTTCAATGATTCTCCATAGTTCACTAGAAGAGCCCTTGACATAAGATTTCATCATAAATTGCCAATTAGCAAAACAAGATGGATTAAGCTTAGGTGGATCACCCCTATTGTTTATATGATAATGTGGCATAGGGAGGTCGGCCGAGTATGCGAAAGGAACCGCATTGTACCCCGGCCTCCCACCATCAATTTTAGGAGGGGATTCATCGGTGCGTTGTTCGCCCTCCCCACTTTGTGCGGCGGAAGCATTAGCCTCTAGGGATGGTGCGGCGGGTGGCTTATTGCCATTCAAGAGTTGCCTCATCATGGCACGCAACTCCTCCATTTGAGTGTCCATAGTTGATTTCAAGCTTGTTTCCAATTTCTTGAGATCATCCATGGACACCGGAGGGGTGCTACCGCCCGTCACACCATCACCGTCACCCATACTCTCTTAGGCGATTAAACCTAACTTAAGAGACAAGGCTCTGATACCAATTGAAAGGGATCGTATGGGCACCTAGAGGGGGGGGGTGAATAGGTGCTACACCAATTTTTAATCTTTTTCAATTTTAGGCTTAACACAAAGGTAAATTATCTAGATATGCAACTAAGGTGAATTTACCTATATGAGAAGCTAGCTAAGCAAATAAGCAATTAACGATACAAGTAAAGGATAGAGATAACCGAAAGGGGAAGCACGCGGAGACAAGGGTGTATTCCCGAGTTCCTCCTTGTTAAGGGAGTACGTCTCGTTGGAGGGGTGTGAGTTCGCCACAAAGGCCTACTCAACGCCACGAAGGCCTCACCCTATTCTCCGATGAACCTTGCCACAAAGGCTTGGTTCACCTTCCACTATCGGGGTCCTTCAAGGCGGACACCGGAGCCCTTACACGGTTCTTGGGGCACACACCCACAACTTAATTGGGGGCTCCCAAATCAACAACACTGCCACGAATACAACAAGTAGTAAGCAAGAATCTAGGGTAACACAAAGCTAACCCTAGAAACAAGAATCCTCGAGAGAACGAGGGGGAAATGAAGAACGGCTTGGTGAAGATGTAGATCCGGGTCTTCTCCTTCAATCCTCCGAAGATCAACGCGTTTGGACGGAGGAATTGAGAGATCTTGTGATTTTGAGCTCTCAAAAACTAGGGTTCATAAATGCTGGACGAGCTGGATGTCTTGAGGTAGGTGGAGGGGTATTTATACCCCTCTGCAAAAACTAGCCGTTGGGGTTCACTTAACCCGGAGACTCCGGACTCCTTCCGGGGTCCCTCCGGACAGGCTCCAGTAGCTCCCCACATGTTGCACGCTTGATCGAAGGGCCGGAGACTCCGGTCAGGAGGACCGGAGACTCCGGGGTGAGCCGGATACTCCGCACCCGGGCGGAGAGTTGTCGAGGACGCTGGGCAGGCCGGAGACTCCGGTCACCAGGGGCCGGATACTCCGGCCTCCCGGAGACTCCGGGCTCCTTCCGGTGTCCCTCCGGAGGGGTGTCCAGAAGCTCCCCACACTTTGGCCAGAGGGCAGGAAAAACAAGGGGCCGGAGACTCCGGCCTGAAAGGCCGGAAACTCCGGCCAGGAATTTCCTGCAGCAACCAAAACTTTGCCCTTTCTTCACTTTTTGGTGCATGATGCTAGGGGTAAAAAATATGTCAATACCTGCACCACTTAGCATCACATTAGATAGTCATTAGTGTTGTTAACTAACACACAAAACTCATAGGGGTTAGGAAATGTTCTTTCAGATGGGTGGCTCCCTATTCAATGTTGTAGTGAAGGGAAGGGTTGTGTTGTGAAATCCTGGCCTCTGTGGCTTGTGGGTTGATCGAACGTGTATAGTTACTATGGTGTACCCCTGTAGGGTTAAATCTTTTCAAAACGCCGTGTCCGCAGTTATGGACGACTTGGGTAATGTGCTGGCTAAAAAGATCATAGACATCACCGTAGAATTAAATAGCCAAATTGCTTAGTAAATAGTCTCACTCAAATAAATAAATGGATTAAAACTTGATCAACGTGTGAGTGCCCGGATTTTCTTACTCGTGGGCTCCTGATACGAGGGAGTTGTCTTAGGGCGGGTATTGTTTGGTGAGTAGAATAGGTTCTACGAGTATGCGCTCTCCTTCCTTATTCTAAATTACACGGAAGTTGTAGCGTGTCCTCTATAGATGTTAGGTGCTGCTGCAAGTCCACCATACATCCATCCCTTTTATCCAGTTGCATATGCGCAGTTCTTTCGTTTACCCTTGTGCGTAAGACTTGCTGAGTACCTCCCGTACTCATACCATCGGGGTCCCGGTGCCCGTTTTCACCGATGCAGGAGCGACAGAAGACTACAACGACCCAGATGGAGGCTACTACGTTGAGTTTAACGCCGACTACGATGAGTAGATCAGAGATCCTAGGTGGCAGCCTGAGACCGCGTGGGCGGGTCTCCTTTTCTTTTCGGTCATTAGACCTTTGATGTAGTCTGTACTCAGACCATACTTTGCTTCCGATGTATTTGGGACATGTGTCCGATGTGATGTAATAAATTATATTTTGAACTATCGCTTGTTCATCCTTTTGTGTCTTAAATGTTCGTGTTGTGATACTCGAAATGTGGTTCCACCAGAGAAATGGAAGTTTCGCTAAGTGGGGCTTACAATTTGGTATCAGAGCATGCACCGCCTGTAGGATCCCTTTTCAACTGGTCGTAGTTGAGTCTAGAAATTATTTTAGTAGCTATTCAGGAAAAATGATACGCGAGAGTAGGAACTCTGTTCTCTTTATTTCTATCCCCACCCTCCCTCTTTTCTGGTAAGGAAGTGAAATGAATTTTTCCCTCCTTTCCTAAATTTTCAAAATAGGTTTTCACGTGTTCGGGGTTCCGTAGTGCCTTTAGGTTGCAACCATGTTTTGGTGAAAAGAAATGTTGCTTCGGTCACTTCACCTTTGTTTTCCTACTCCGGTGTTGAATCTTTTACGGTGCATCTGATGTCTATCCATGTTATCTGTTGCTATCTAATCTTTCTGTAAATCTTGTCTTCTTTTTCTGGTGCTTACAAATGTTGTCGTTATCCTCAGGATGATGAGGGGTAACAATAACCCGCCACCACCCCCACCCCCGCCTTTCTCGGAGATGTTGACGCAGCTGACGCAAGTGGTGGCACAGTTGGCGCAACAACAAGCTAACCAGATGCTACATCAAAACAACCGCAACGAGGGCAATGGACGCGTCTCTCTCAGGGACTTCCTCAACCTGAACCCGAGAGTCTTCGCCTCCTCCGCTGAGCCTCTCGACGCTGATGACTGGCTTCGTGAGATGAACAGGACCCTCGTCACTACACGTGTGGCACCTGAGGACCGTGTCCCCTACATCACGTTTCTTCTACGTGGCGAATCCGCCTCATGGTGGGAGAACCGCCAGGCGATGAGAGCCCTGGGTGAAGCTACTACCTAGGAGGACTTCAAGGACGCCTTCCTGCGCCATCACATCCTCGAGGGGCTGATGGAACGCAAGTGGGAGGAATTCTTCTCTCTGACTCAAGGCAAGATGGACGTCCTCGGCTACAGCAGGGCCTTCAACAACCTGTCTCGCTATGCTGGGGATGAGGTGTCTACTAATGCCAAGAAGCAAGCTCGCTTCCGCAAGGGCTTCAACCGGCGCTAAAATACGCGCTCACACTACCACAGAAATGGCTATCAGTGGCGCACCAAATTGGAATTCTGTGGCGCACCCCCAGGTTTGCTGGGTGCGCCACAGAATTCTGAAAAAATTCAAAAAATGCAAAAAAAAATATAAAAAGTTTCAAAAAAATCAAAATATGAAAAATCCTAATTATTTGAAATTTTTCAGATTTTTTGCACATTTTGAACTGATACCTTCCCGCTAGGTCACCCATCCTCAAATTGCTCCAACCCTAGCACGCTTAACTTCTAAGTTCCACCCACTTCACCTACCCTTGTGCTACTCAAGTTCTTATTGATATATATATCATATGAATCCTCTTAAGTCTTCTATGTGTATATGTTATGTATGTGTTATAAATGTGTGTTTTTAAATTTCAGATTTTTCAAAAACTTCTAAACTTTCAAAAGGAGATTCAAAAGTTTCAAAAGATCCAAAAAAATTCAAAAAAAATTAAATTTTTAAAAAAAACTTTAAAAAATTCAAAAAATCCAAAAAATTCAAAAAACTTATTTAAAAAAATTTAAAAAATTTCAAAAAATCAAAAAAATTCAAAAAACTTATTTTAAAAAAAAACTTTAAAAAATTCAAAAAATCCAAAATTTTTGAATCCCGCCCAATAATTCTGTGGCGCATCTTTGGCATTGGTGCGCCACAGAATTATTGGGCGGGATTCAAATTTTCGAATCCCGCCCAATAATTCTGTGGCGCATCTTTGGCATTGGTGCGCCACAGAATTATTGGGCGGGATTCAAATTTTCGAATCCCGCCCAATAATTCTGTGGCGCATCCTTGGCATTGGTGCGCCACAGAATTTTTTCCCTTTTTTTGATTTTTTTTATTTTGCTGGGAAAATTCTTCTGTTGGCCATAACTTTTTTTTGGTTTGGAATTTCAGGATTCTGTGAATTGCTGACCGGGTAAACCCAAGAGCCATCGAATCCGAAATTTTCTCTAGTTTTTTTTAAGGTATTATTTGCATTTTTTCGACGTCGTATGCAAAAGTTATGCCCGTTTTAATATTTTTTCACCTACTTTTGGAAAAAAAGTCAAAATGTGTATTTCAAATTTTTCCTAACAAATAGACCCTAAACCTTCCCTATATCTGAAAGGATTTTATTTTTTGAATTTTTTATCATTTTCTTTCACTAGGTGCAAAACTGAAAAGGCGATCCACCGGGGGGGGTGTGCGTGGGGGTGAAAAAGTGCTGCACTATTCTGTGGCGCACCGTGGCTAGTGCGCCACAGAAATTCAACTTTCTGTGGTGCATCCTTCTCCATGCGCCACAGAAAGATGAATTTCTGTGGCGCACCAGCCACGGTGCGCCACAGAAAAGGCCGAGATGGACCACGGCCCACTGATTGAAGGTGGGGCCCACGCGTATTCTGTGGCGCATGAAGAGTGGTGCGCCACAGAAGTCTCTCTTTCTGTGGTGCATGGCGTGCAGTGCGCCACAGAAAGTTGATATTCTGTGGCGCATGGGCTAAGGATGCGCCACAGAATGTTCAAATTTCAGTGGCGCATCGACAGCCATGCGCCACAGAATAATTTTTTGTGGCGCATAAATTAAGGGTGCGCCACAGATAGGCAACCTCCCTATAATGCTTTTCCTGGTAGTGTCAACCTCATCAAGACGGCGAACTTCGAGGAGCTTGTCGACACCGCGCTCAAGGCTGAGCATGGGCGTGCCGTGTTTTAGGAGTCACGCAAGCACTCCTGTGAAGGTGGCTCTTCCTCCAACAACGGGCCACCTCAGAAGCGCCGAGTGTGGGTGCCCAACAGTGCTCTCGCACGCGCCACCTACGTTCTAGGGTCTTCAGGTTATGCTCCACGCCCGCCTTCCGCTGCTCCACGGACCATCGCGGGACCGCCAAGGCCGACGGGTCCTCGCCCAGGAGTGACTTGCTACAAGTGTGGTCAGGAGGGCCACATCTCACCGCAGTGCCCGCAGAACCAGCTTCCACCACCACCACAGCCTCGCCCTGCTTCAACTCAGGCGATGGTGCGTGCACCTGCCCCGCAGAGGCCTCTCAACACCAACACCAGGCCTCAGGGACGTGCAGCAAGGGTGAACCACCTCAACGCTGAAGAAGCTCAGTAAGCTCTAGAAGTTTTCCTCAGTACACTCCCCGTAAACTCAGTAGATGCTAAAGTGTTGTTTGACATAGGTGCATCGCATTCCTTTGTGTCGCTTAAGTTTGGGTTAAATCATGGCCTAGCTCATATTTCGTTACCTAAGAATCTTATGGTCATATCCCCTGGCACGCAAATGACAACTTCCAAAGTAAGCCATGATAATGAAATCCAAATCGGAGGTCACTTGTTCCTTGCTTCTCTCATACTTCTTGGAAACTCGGACATCGACGTCATCTTGGGCATGGATTGGTTGAAGGCCAACAAAGCTAAAATCGACTATGCTACAAAGACGGTCACTCTTTCTCATCCTTCAGACCAGATAGTCTATTCACCGAAGTCTACACCTTCTGTCCAGCTCTTTGCTCTAAATGTTGATCCTCTCCAAGCTATCCAAGCCGTTCCAGTCGTATGTGACTTTCCTGATGTTTTTCCGGAGGAGCTCCTAGGTATGCCACCTGACAGAGCTGTTGAATTCGTCATCGAGCTTGAACCAGGCACCGCTCCTATCTCCAAACGACCTTACAAAATGGGTCCTCCCGAACTGGTTGAACTTAAGAAACAGCTTCAGGAGCTGGAAAGCAAAGGCTACATCCGACCCAGTTCGTCTCCGTGGGGATGCCCCACTATCTTGGTGAAGAAGAAGGACAAGACTAGTCATTTAGTCGTTGATTATCATCCTGTCAACCTCCGCACAATCAAGAACAAATATCCCCTTCCTCGCATCAATGATCTCTTTGATCAACTTGCCGGTGCAAAAGTCTTCTCGAAGATGGACTTAAGAATGTGCTACCACCAGATAAAAATCAGGAAGGAAGACATTCCCAAGACAGCCTTCACCACTCGCTACGGTCTCTATGAGTACACCGTTATGTCTTTTGGTCTCACCAATGCTCCGGTGACTTTCTCTCGCCTCATGAATTCTGTCTTTATGGAGTACCTCGACAAGTTCGTTGTGGTCTATCTCGATGACATCCTTATCTACTCCAAATCCGACGAAGAGCATGCGGAACATCTGCGTCTTGTTCTCACCAAGCTTCGCGAACATCGCCTCTATGCTAAGTTCTCCAAATGCGAGTTCTGGCTTCCTGAAGTAACCTATCTTGGGCATGTCATTTCTAGAAAAGGCACCGCCGTCAACCCAGAAAGAGTCCAATCGATTCTCGACTGGCCTACTCCCAAAACAGTCAAGCAACTCAGAAGTGTCCTGGGTATGGCTGGCTACTGTCGTCGCTACATCGAAAACTTCTCCAAAATCACAAAGCCTCTCACCGAACTACTCATGAAAGACAAGAAATTCATTTGGAGTCCAGCATGTGAGGAAAGCTTCCAGCTCATAAAGAAAAAGCTCACCTCAACTCCTGTTCTAGTTGCACCTGACACTTCCAAGCCTTTCCAAGTCTTCTGTGATGCCTCTCTACAAGGACTAGGCGGAGTCCTCATGCAAGATCGACAAGTCGTCGCTTACACTTCTCGTCAGTTGCGCTCTCACGAGCACAACTATCCTACTCATGATCTTGAACTCGCTTCAGTTGTGCATGCACTCAAAACATGGCGGCACTATCTCATGGGCAACACTTGTGAAATCTATACCGACCACCAAAGCCTCAAATACCTCTTCACTCAGCCAGATCTGAACCTCAGTCAAAGGAGATGGATCGAGACTATCAAAGACTTCGATCTCACTCTCAACTACACTCCAGGAAAGGCTAATGTCATGGCCGATGCTCTCAGTCGCAAATCTTATAGCAACAACCTCATGATCAAGGAAAGTCAACCTGCTCTCCATGAGGAATTCCGCAAGCTCAACCTGGAAATTGTTCCTCAGGGTTGTCTTGCTAGTCTCACAGTCACTCCTACTCTCGAGGACAAAATCCGAGAAGCTCAGCTACGTGATCCTTCTGTCAAGAAAATAAAGGAAATGTTCTCCTCGGCACAGCTAAATATAAGTGCTTCTCTCTTGACAACAATGGAACAGTGTTGTTTGAAGGACGCATTGTGGTTCCCAAACTCGAAAGCTTAAGAGAGTTGATCCTCAAAGAAGCTCATGACACTCCTCTTTCTATCCATTCGGGAAGCACGAAATGTATCAGGATCTCAAGCAAGTCTATTGGTGGACCAGAATGAAGCGTCAGATTACTCGCTATGTCTCGAAATGTGATGTCGGTCGCCGTGTCAAGGCAGAACACCAGAGACCTCCAGGTTTACTTCAACCTCTGAAAATTCCTGAGTGGAAATGGGACAAAATTGAAATGGACTTCGTCACTGGCTTTCCTAAGTCCAAGAAAGGCAACGATGCAATCTTTGTTGTCATCGACCGTCTCTCCAAGGTTGCTCACTTCTTTCCAGTCAAAGAGTCTATCTCAGCAGTTCAGTTGGCAGAGCTTTACGCCACAAAGATCGTTCCTCTTCATAGTATTCCTTTGGAAATAAGCTCAGATCGTGGGAGTATCTTCACTTCTCGATTCTGGAAAAGCTTTCAGGAGGCTATGGGCACAAACCTGCTTTTCAGCACCGCCTACCACCCTCAGACAAGTGGACAAGTGGAAAGAGTCAATCAGGTTCTCGAAGATATGCTCAGAGCATGTGTCATCTCCTTTGGCATGAAATGGGAAGATTGCCTCCCATACGCTGAGTTCTCTTACAACAACAGCTATCAAGCAAGTTTGGGCATGGCTCCCTTTGAAGTTCTCTATGGTCGCAAATGTCGGACTCCTCTCAACTGGTCTGAAACTGGAGAACGTCAACTCTTTGGTCCTGACATAATACAAGAAGCCGAAGAAAAGGTTCGCATCATTCGCGAAAACCTGAAGATTGCTCAGTCATGTCAGAAAAGCTATTATGATGGCAAGCACAGGGACATGGTCTATGCTCCTGGTGATCTGGCGTACCTTCGTGTCACTCCCATGAGAGGCACACATCGCTTCGGTATCAAGGGCAAGCTGGCTCCACGATACATTGGTCCTTTCAAGGTTCTTGCAAGACGTGGAGAACTTGCCTACCGGTTGGAACTTCCGGAAAAGCTCTCCAAGGTGCACGATGTTTTTCACGTGTCTCAGCTCAAGAAGTGCTTCAAAGATCCAGGCCGTGCTGTTGATCACGAGTCGATTGATCTCCAAGAAGACCTCACCTATCATGAGCATCCTGTTCTCATTCTCGATGAGGCTGAACGTCGCACCCGCAACAAGACCGTCAAGTTCTTCAAGGTGCAGTGGTCCCATCACTCCGACAAAGAGGCAACATGGGAACACGAAGATCATCTACGATCCGCGTATCCCAACCTTTTCACTTCTGCATAGGAATCTCGGGGCGCGATTCCTTCGAGAGGGGGGGCGAGTTGCAACACCCCAAAAGTATTCCCCTTTCTTTTAATTCCTTGTTAATTTTAGTTCATGCATCATCATGTCATCATCATAAATTTTTGTTGCATTTGTTGCTTTTCCAAAATTCAAAATAAATAATATGGTTTAATTTTTGTGCCACTATCACTTATGTTATTATTTATTTTGAAATCAAACAAATAAAACCAACTTTATATTCTTATCAAGCTAATAAACAAGTTTACCAAGTTGTGTTGATAATATAATTATTTTTGGTACAAATAAAATGGCCTCTATCTTGTTTTCCCTCTTTGTCTCTTCTTATTTTCTGTGGAAAAAGGAAATTTGCAAAAGAAGAAAAAAAAAATGGAAGCAGGCCGCATCCCTTCTTCTCCCCCTTCCTTCTCTCCCGAATCGGCCCTTCTGGCCAGTTAGCATGCTCCTGTTGTCCTTCTCCCTCCTGTCGTTGTCGCCTTTTCACGCCATCGACACCTTTTCCGCCGAGGCTCGCACCACGCCACCGCCACCTCGGCTCCACCTGCTCCCTTCCCCACCTATAAAACGAGCCCCAGTGACGCCTCCCCCAAACCCTAACCCCAGACCTTCCCCTCTCCGCCGCCAGCTTCTCCTCTCCTCTCTGATCTTCTCCCCGAGCCACCACCTTACCTAGCCGGAGGAGATCGACGCCATGGAGGTCGCTGTGCCGGGTTAGCGAGGAGGAGGGGAACGTCTACGTCTTCATCCACGCGGAGCTGGAGTCAGAGCCGGACATGAGCGTCAGGATCTGCTTCCTCTACGGCCGCCATCGTCACCTTCTTCCTCTTCTTCCCCGATGCCGCCGGTCTTCCTCGAATCCCCGCAGCCGTGGTCGACCTCGAGCACGAACGACTACAGTAGCACCACCCCGGTGAGCTACCCTTCCAATTCTCGGCGGAATCCCTCTCCTTCCTCCCCTTGCTCTGGGTGTCGCCGTCGAGCGCACCAACCCTCCGTGGCCGACATGGATGCGAGCTTGAGCTCGAACTCCAGCCGTCCCCCTACATCTGCACCTGCATGCCCGCACCAGCACAATCCCGCACGCACCCGTGCACGTAGCCGCGCCGCCCGTTTGTAGTCACCGCCGGCCAGCGGGGGTCGCCGTCGAGCCGCAGTCCCTGGCTTCGTTTTCTAAATCTCGGTTTCAATTAAATTCAGTTAACTATAGCTTGCACTTCAACTAGTATGCGATCTATCTTCAGACACGATCCGTGCTTAGCCCAGTTAGTTGGTCTGCGTTCCCTGCATCTCAGAAACGTCCCGAGTTCGAGTCCCCCTGGGCCGATTTGAAGCCCCTTTTTCCCTCTTTCTCCAGTAACTGACAAGCAGGCCCATGGGACCCACCAGTCATACTGATGGGTAGAAACCACTCCGGTGAAGAAAGTTTTTCAGATCCAGATCCAGATCTGGCTTTTGCATGTCAGCCCAGTTTTCGAAAATACTTCACAACTAGGTCCTTTATAATTGTTTCTGTCCTGTTTTAAAAACATTTAATTCTTGGCCTTTTCGAATTCAAAAATTGCAAATAAAATATGTTTCGAATTCAGAAAAATATAATCGGTCCAAATATAATTTTTGCTTGATTTTTGGAATAAATTTAAATGGCGAAAATAAATCAATCTTTTGCTAATTAATTAATCTTGCAAAATTCATAACTTTTGATCTACAATTCCAAAAATTATGAATTTTATATCAAAATGTTGCTAAAAATGTAATCTACCTGTTTATAATTTTTCATGCATTTAATGAACATTTTAACTTTCGGGATAAATAGAAAATCCATTAATTGAACTTTAAAAATGCTTTAATTGCATTAGATGTTTATAAAATTGCACTAAGCCACTTTAGCTTTGCCTAATAGAATGGTTAGCACTTTAAATTGCTGCATAATTAAAATGCTCATGTCATCATATTGATTGAAGCATTTGTATTGATTTTCCTTTTGTTATGTTTGTGGTTATCCGTAGACGACGACGTTGTAGAGTACCCCGATACCTCTGAGGATCTAGCCCAGTACCAGGCTACTGAGCAACAAGGCAAGCAGCCCCTCCCCCACTTTCTCATGTGATGCATATGCCTAGTCTTGCATGCTTTAGGTCTCGTTCTGTTGTGTCGTACGATTCCTACTAGAATTGCATATCCTGTTAGTAGTCCAGATATCCCCATATGCCTGCCTATATCCTTTTGTTTGAGTTACCTGCAGTTACCAACTAGCATGCTTAGGAGTTGGTTGTGGTATATCTCATTTTATGCTGATGTTTAGTTGGTATAGCGTAATTAATTAAAGACATGCTATGTGGGTATAATTGTTATTATAATAAAGATATGGCACCGGCGGAAGGCCAACTATGGTGTTTTGTTCTGCTAGTGACGCCTAGGACCCGAGTTCTTTTCCGCTTATCCAAGACTGAGCGCACTACCCACACGTGGGAAGAGTTATGGAACCCCCCGCAACTTAGTACCGGAACTGCGGTATTGCTTAGGGAGCCACAACTAGTTCGGGTGTTTATTTGGAGCATACGCACAAGCATGATGTTGAAGATGAGAGGTTACAACTACGGGGGGCACATATAGGTTGCGGTATGATGCGAAGTGGCCGCTCATGGTAGGTCTGTGCCACCTAGCACGTAGTCGCAAACCTTTGGGCCCGCAAAGGAGTTTCGGCCGGGCTCCCGACGTGGATCAGTCTTAGATGGGTGGCTCCCTATTCAATGCTGTAGTGAAGGGAAGGGTTGTGTTGTGAAATCCTGGCCTCTGTGGCTTGTGGGTTGATCGAACGTGTATGGTTACTATGGTGCACCCCTGCAGGGTTAAATCGTTTCGAAAAGCCATGTCCGCGGTTATGGACGACTTGGGTAATGTGCTGGCTAAAAAGATCATAGACATCACCGTAGAATTAAATAGCCAAATTGCTTAGTAAATAGTCTCACTTGAATAATTAAGTGGATTAAAACTTGATCAACGTGTGAGTGCCCGGATTTTCTTCCTCGTGTGCTCCAAATACGAGGGAGTTGTCTTAGGGCGGGTATTGTTTGGTGAGTAGAATAGGTTCTACGAGTATGCACTCTCTTTCCTTATTCTAAATTAGACGGAAGTTGTAGCGTGTCCTCTATAGATGTTAGGTGCTGCTGCAAGTCCACCATACAGCCATCCCTTTTACCCAGTTGCATGTGCACAGTTCTTTCGTTTACCCTTGTGCGTAAGACTTGTTGAGTACCTCCCGTACTCATACCATCGGGGTCCCGGTGCCCGTTTTCACCGATGCAGGAGCGACAGAAGACTACAACGACCCAGATGGAGGCTACTACGTTGAGTTCGACGCCGACTACGACGAGTAGATCAGAGATCCTAGGTGGCAGCCTGAGACCGCGTGGGCGGGTACCCTTTTCTTTTCGGTCATTAGACCTTTGATGTAGTCTGTACTCAGACCATACTTTGCTGCCGCTGTATTTGGGACATGTGTCCGATGTGATGTAATAAATTATATTTTGAACTATCGCTTGTTCATCCTTTTGTGTCTTAAATGTTCGTGTTGTGGTATTCGAAATGTGGTTCCACCGGCGAAATGGAAGTTTCGCTAAGTGGGGCTTACAGTAGCTCCTTCCCGGGACAGGGTCAGGCGGCCGAATACGACCAAGGAGTTGGGTACCCGGGAAGGACGGGGTGGATCGAGGACGCGATAGGAAAACAGCTAAGTCCTTGCGTCTGCATCCTGCACAGTTAATGAGAGCCTTTGCGGGGGTATGCGTCCACCCCGGCGAACGGTCCGTTTCCCTCTGGCCTAGTACCCGAGGATTGTGGAGAAGGACTCCCGGAAGGTATAGTCCTCCTTAGGGGTATGTCTGCCGCGTTAGCATCTTAGCAACACATTTGGGATACGCGCAGGTAGAGTGCTTGGCACCTAAGAGGCCTCCTCTGAAAACTCGACGACGCGTTAATGCAAAGGGAGATTTGGGAAATGAAGTTGAGTCTAGGGTTGCATTTATCCGAATTTACATTCAGTTCTGCAACTATTTAAGCCTATGCTGCTAAGGCCAGCTCAGAGCTAGATCTCCGTAAGCCCCACTTAGCGAAATATTCATTTTGCCAGAGGACCCACATTTCGAATATCACAACACGAACATTTAAGACACAAAAGAATAAACAAGTGATAGTTCAAATATAATTTATTACATCACATCGGACACATGTCCCAAATACAGCGGAAGCAAAGTATGGTCTGAGTACAGACTACATCAAAGGTCTAATGACCGGAAAGAAAAAGGGACCTGCTGTAAGCCCCACTTAGCGGAAATAACATTTCGCCAAGTAGAACCACAATTGGATTACATCACATGCACAAGTACGACACAAAAAGATAAATAAACATTGTTCGAAATACTTTTATTACATCACAGTGGATCATACGTCCCGAATACAGCGGAAGCAAATCACTCGTCTGAGTACAGACTACATCAATGGCCGTAGGCCAGAAAATAAAAGAGGACCCGCCCACGGTGGTCTCAGGCTGCCGCCTAGGATCTCATTCTACTCGTCATAGTCGGCGTCGAACTCTACGTAGTAACCTCCATCTGGATCGTCGAACTCTACTGTCGCTCCTACATCGGTGAAAACATGGGCACCGGACACCCGATGGTATGAGTACGAGGGTACTCAGCAAGTCTTACACACAAGGGTTAAAGAAATACGGTGCACATGCAATTGGGGTAGGAAAAGGCTGTATAGTGGACTAGCAGCAGCAGCACCTAACAACTACAGAAGACACGCTACAACTTGGGTCTAATTAGAAAGAGGAAAGAGAGCGCTTGCGTTACTGGGCTAAACTACTCACCAAGCAATACCCGTCCTGAGACAACTCCATCGTATCATATACCCACGAGGAAGAAGTCCGGACACTCACACGTTGATCAAATTTTAGCAGGTTATTATTTGAGTATGGCTATTTACTAGTCAATTTAGCTATTTATGATATGCGGTGATGTCTATGATCTTTTTAGCCAGCACATTACCCAAGTCGTCCAAAACCACGGACACGGCTTTTCGAAAAGATTTAACCCTGCAGGGTGCCCAATTGTAACCATACACGTTCAATCAACCACATGCCACCGAGGCATTTAGGTATCTCAACACGACCTTCCCCATTACTACTACATTGGATAGAGAGCCACCTATCTGAGACTGATCCACGTGGGGAGCCCGGCCGAAACTCCTTTGCGAACCCAAACGTTGCGAGAACGGCTTTGGGAGGATAACACTCATATGATTGCTTCTCCGTCCACATGCGGTAAACGCCCAGTCCGCAAACCTATATGCAGTTGAAACATCTTTTCTTGTGTACATGCTCCAAATGGTAAACGCCCAAACTAGTTTGTGGCTCCCTAACCAATATAGCAGATCCGGTACTGAGTTGCGGGGGGTTCCATAAGTCTTTCCACGTGTGGGTAGGGCGCTCATTCTTGGATAAGCGAAAAAGAACGGTTTTACCTAGACGACACTAGCAGAACAAAACACCATAATTGGCCTTCCGCCGGTGCCTTATCATTAAAATAATAACAGTTAAGATATACCAGCTAACCATGTGATAGACCACAACCAACTCTAGTAGGAATCGTAAGACACAACAGAACGGAAGTTCTAAAGCATGCAAGACAGGCATAGGCATCACATGAGGAAGTTGGGGAGGGGCTGCTTGCTTGTTGGCTCAGAAGCCTGGTACTGGGCTAGATCCTCGGAGGTGTCGTCATGAGTCGCAAAGTCGTCGTCTACGAAGAAACCCAAACATAACAAAAGGCAAAATCAATACAAATGCTTCAATCAATATGATGACATGAGAATTTTAATTATGCAGCAATTTAAAGCCCTAATCAATTGAGGAACAATTTAAATGAGGTCCCATGCTTCTATAAAGCATTTTGGAATATCCCCATGCATATAAAAGGTTATTTTATTAGTTTCTACATAAACCGAAAGGTGAAGTATGTTAATAATGTATGCAAAAGCAATGAACAGATAGATTACATTTTCCTCTTTAATTTGATATAAAATTTGTAAAATTTGGAGTTGTAGATTAAAAGATATGAATTTTGCAAATTTTATTTATTATTAGAAGCACTTAATATTTTCCACCAATTACTTTATTAAAACAGGAAACAAATTAGATATTTGGAAAGATTACACCTTCCTGATGCTATTACACATTTTATTTGCATAACTTGAATTCGAATTGGCCCAAAAATAGTGGATTGATTGAAAATAGTACATAAGTTTAAAGAACAACAGAAAAGGGGAAAAAAGGGGTTGCCTTCTCGGCCGGAACTAGGATTCGATCCCTGGTCTCCAGGGTGCAAGACAGGAACTAAACCACTGGGCTGTGCTCAGGTTTTTGTGATTGTGACAGATCATACTGTACATGAAGCAGACAGAGCGATGTTAACTGAAAAACAGAAGGAAAGGTTCAGGCTTCAGACACACGAACGACTATGGCGTCGATCTGCAACTAGCGCTGCTGTCCATAAGCGTGTCCTGGGGCCGAGGGTGCTGCTGAGTGGCCTGTGCGTGTGCTGCTCTGAGAGAGAGCGAGCAGCTCGTGCACAGGAGACGGGAGCGTTAACTGAAACTGAAACTGAAACTGAAATCAAACGACCAGGCTTTTGCACAGGCATACGGCGACAGCGGACGGGCAGGCGGCCGCCGGCGACCAGGAAGTGGCGACGCTGCATTCTGGAAGGGGATCCGGGGTGCGGTGAGTGAGAAGGATGTGCTGGACAACAAAAAGGGGTCGCGGACGTGGAACAAAGCTTGAGCCCGTGCTCGACATCGGCTCGGGCGTCGTCGGACGGCGACCGGCGTCGCGCGCATCGGCGTTCCAGGGCGTCAAAACGAGAACTGAGTGTGTCAAAAGGTTGGCTTTCTCACAAGGAGGTTGGCGGTGAGGCAGCGTGGCTCGAGGACGACGACGGCAAGCGGACGGTGAAGAAGACGGCGTCGGCCTTGGCGTTCCCCACGGACGGACGTAGACGATGAAGACAAATCCGAGCGGCTCCGGCTCCTGGCTCCAGGCGCAGTAGAGGTAGACGACGAGGATGACGCGCTCAGGTGACCTCGAACGCGTCCATGGCGGCGGCGACGATGAACGTCTGGTGGTGGCTCTCGGCTGCTCTCTCGGTGGGGGAAAAACAAGAGGAATAGGGAGCGGCGGCGCGAGGGGAGAAGAGGAAGGGAGGAGGCTGCTAGGGTTTGGGGAGGGCCTCTTGGTTGGATTTATAGGAGGGAAAAAAAGGAGGAGCGAGGCGCTGGTGGCTTGTGCTCCCTCACGTGCGCGTCGTGCTCGTACGGAGCTAGACGACAGCGATGGAAGAGCTGGGCTAGCTGTGCTGCTGCGGTTGGGCTGGCAAGGTCAGGTTGGGCTGCGGCCATTTTCCCTTTTTTTTTCTTCCTCTGCCCCTTTTCTTTTTCCATAAAATTAGAAAAAGAGGAGAGAAGGAAAATAAAATAAAGGCCAAATTACTTTTACCGAAAATAATTATATTACAAACACAAACTTGGTAAGCTTGTTTATTTGCTTAACAAGAAATTAAAGTTGATTTTATTTGCTTGTTACAAAATTAATTAGCAACACAAATGATGGTGACAAGATTAACCCATTTATTTATTTTGAAAAAATTTGCAAAAGAAACAAATGCAACAAAAGTTATGATGATGCCATGATGACGCATGAAATAAAAATTAACAAGCAATTAAAAGAAAGAGGATTACTTAACCAATATAGCAGATCCGGTACTAACAATATAGCAGATCCGGTAACCAATATAGCAGATCCGGTACTGAGTTGCGGGGGGTTCCAAAAGCCTTCCCACGTGTGGGTAGGGCGCTCATTCTTAGATAAGAGGAAAAGAACGGTTTTTCCTAGGAAAACTAGCAGAACAAAACACCATAATTGGCCTTCCGCCGGTGCCTTATCATTAAAATAATAACAGTGATTCCCACATAGCAAGTCCTCAATTATTTAGGATATACCAGCTAAACATGTGATAGACCACAACCAACTCCTAAGCATGCTAGTTGACAGTAACTGGAGAACAAGCATAGGATATAGGCAGGCATATCAGGAATAACTGGACTTCTAACAGGCTATGCAATTCTAGTAGGAATCGTAAGACACAACAGAACGGAAGTCCTAAAGCATGCAAGACAGGCATAGGCATCACATGAGAAAGTTGGGGAGGGGCTGCTTGCCTGTTGGCTCAGAAGCCTGGTACTGGGCTAGATCCTCGGAGGTGTCGTCGTGAGTCACAAAGTCGTCGTCTACGATGAAACCCCAAACATAACAAAAGGCAAAATCAATACAAATGCTTCAATCAATATGATGACATGACCATTTTAATTATGCAGCAATTTAAAGCCCTAATCAATTGAGGAACAATTTAAATGAGGTCCCATGCTTCTATAAAGCATTTTGGAATATCCCCATGCATATAAAAGGTTATTTTATTAGTTTTCTACATAAACCGAAAGGTGAAGTATGTTAATAATGTATGCAAAAGCAATGAACAGATAGATTACATTTTCCTCTTTAATCTATACCTAATAATAAAAGTGTTAAGGTTTCCGCGGTTTTGTTTGGTACGTCATCAAAATCACCATCCCCAACGTCGCGGTTTCCAGATGTGCCGCCATGCTTTCCGCGCACCTGCCCGATGCACACCAGTCAGCCTAACTCATGCCGTGGCCGCCTTCTCTACTGCTGCCCCTGAGCGCTGAGAAGTCAGTTGATCGTTGTTGCTGCTCGAGTTGACTGGACAGCTCGATTTTGTATGGTTAGAACAAATTCGAGGTGTGCTTCTGCTGCTGTCCATGGACCTTCGCCGTCCTGCTGATGCTGCTGAGAAGCTCTTGCTAACTCGCGCCGGCTGCTCTCCTATTCTATTCTGGATGAGGCTGATACTTTAGCCAGCTCTAGATGCACAAGCATGAAAGAAAAAATGCAGAGATTGCAAATGCGCTGGTGAGTGGACGTGAACCAGACGTGTGGGCCGTGTGGCACTATTAACTAAAGTTCAGTTAAAAAATTACCCGTGTGAAAATTTCATGGAGATAGAGTTATAGAAAATGGCAGTACACGTGCAGTGTTTTGGTAGTGCACATACACCTCATCAGTAGTGGAAGTATATTTGATAAGGACACACGATACATATGTTGGACAGGGGCATATTCACGGTACAAAAAAAATTGTTCATTGGAAAGTTCATTTAATGATGACGACGATCACGTCAATGTGCAGGAAAACTAAATTTTAGTAAAAAAAAGTAAACATTGTCCTTCCATAAGTACACACAGTGTCAGTGAATGTGGGGAAAAAACTATCAAGCGAGAAACACATGAAAATAACACCGGAAGTACAAAACTATTGGGTTCAAATGAACCCAACGGAAATTGTAAATCCTTCATTCTTCTAATCTTTTCTGTTACTTATTAATGAAAAACTATACCAATAGTAAGACCTGAACCCAATGGCATGATTCTCTAGCTTCGCCACTAAGTGTCGAATGACAAGGAAACGACTTCACATCTATTCTTGACCAGAAGAGATGGACAATAATGACGTTGATCAAGCATATTGATAGACGGAGCAGGGGGAAGCACGAGACATGGTGGTGTCTGCAACGAATCTGGACAGGATTGGAGCGAGGACTTCATCGAAAACAGGGGAGCACATAGCATCCGAGAGATTCCAAGGAGCGTCGACACAGTCATCGAAGTTGCCTCTCTCGATTCTTGTCAATTTCATTTCAAGGTCCTATGGTCGATGATTTTTTCTGAGGGTTTCGTTGCAAAATCAAGCGAGAATTAATGCTCACATGACAAGGATCCGACTAAAAAAGGTTTTCCAAGTGAGCCCTAATTTGATTTTCCTCTCTCCCGTTGCAACGCACGAGCATTTTTGCTAGTTTGATATAAAATTTGTAAAATTTGGAGTTGTAGATTAAAAGATATGGATTTTGCAAATTTTATTTATTATTAGAAGCACTTAATATTTTCCACCAATTACTTTATTAAAACAAGAAACAAATTAGATATTTGGAAAGATTACACCTTCCTGATGCTATTACACATTTTATTTGCATATCTTGAATTCGAATTGGCCCAAAAATAGTGGATTGATTGAAAATAGTACAGAAGTTTAAAACAGAACAACAGAAAAGGGAAAAAAGGGGTGAATTTCTCGGCCGGAACTCGGATTCGATACCTGGTCTACACGGTGCAAGACAGGAACCAAACCACTCGGCTGTGCTCGGGTTTTTGTGATTGTAACAGATCATACTGTACATGAAGCATACAGAGCGCTGTTAACTGAAAAGACACGAACGACTATGGCGTCGTCCATAAGCATGTCCTGGGGCCGAGGGTGCTGCTGGGTGGCCTGTGCGTGTGCTGCTCCGAGAGAGAGCGAGCAGCTCGTGCACAAGAGACGGGAGCGTTAACTGAAACTGAAACTGAAACTGAAATCAAACGACCAGGCTTTTGCACAGGCATACGGCGACAGCGGACGGGCAGGCGGCCGCCGGCGACCAGGAAGTGGCGACGCTGCATTCTGGAAGAGGATCCGGGGTGCGGTGAGTGAGAAGGACGTGCTGGACAACAAAAAGGGGTCGCGGACGTGGAACAAAGCTCGGGCCCGTGTTCGACATCGGCTCGGGCGTCGTCGGACGGCGACCGGCGTCGTGCGCATCGGCATTCCAGGGCGTCAAAATGAGAACTGAGCGTGTCAAAAGGTTGGCTTGCTCACCAGCAGGTTGGCGGCGAGGCATCGTGGCTCGAGGACGACGAAGGCAAGCGGACGGTGAAGAAGACGGCGTCGGCCTTGGCGTTCCCCACGGACGGACGTAGACGATGAAGACAAATCCGAGCGGCTCCGGCTTCTGGCTCCAGGCGTAGTAGAGGTAGACGACGAGGATGACGCGCTCAGGTGACCTCTAACGTGTCCATGGCGGCGGCGACGATGAACGTCTGGTGGTGGCTCTCGGCTGCTCTCTCGGTGGGGGAAAAACAAGAGGAAGAGGGAGCGGCGGCGCGAGGGGAGAAGAGGAAGGGAGGAGGCTGCTAGGGTTTGGGGAGGGCCTCTTGGTTGGATTTATAGGAGGGAAAAAAGGGAGGAGCGAGGCGCTGGTGGCCGGTGCTCCCTCACGCGCGCGTCGTGCTCGTACGGAGCTAGACGAAAGCGATGGAAGAGCTGGGCTAGCTGTGCTGCTGCGGTTGGGCTGGCAAAGTGAGGTTGGGCTGCGGCCATTTTCCCTTTTTTTTTCTTCCTCTGCCCCTTTTCTTTTTCCATAGAAATTAGAAAAAGAGGAGAGAAGGAAAATAAAATAAAGGCCAAATTACTTTTACCGAAAATAATTATATTACAAACACAAACTTGGTAAGCTTGTTTATTTGCTTAACAAAAAATTAAAGTTGATTTTATTTGCTTGTTACAAAATTAATTAGCAACACAAATGATGGTGACAAGATTAAACAATTTATTTATTTTGAAAAAAATTGCAAAAGCAACAAATGCAACAAAAGTTATGATGATGCCATGATGACGCATGAAATAAAAATTAACAAGCAATTAAAAGAAAGAGGATTACTTTTGGGATGTTACACCCGCCCACGCGGTCTCAGACTGCCGCCTAGGATCTCTATCTACTCGTCGTAGTCGGCGTCAAACTCCACGAAGTAGCCTCCATCTGGGTCGTTGTAGTCTTCTGTCGCTCCTGCATCGGTGAAAACGGGCACCGGGACCCTAATGGTATGAGTACGGGAGGTACTCAGCAAGACTTACGCACAAGGGTAAACGAAAGAACTATGCACATGCAATTGGATAAAGAGGATGGTTGTATGGTGGACTTGCAGCAGAACCTATCAGCTATAGAGGACACACTACAACTTTCGTCTATTTAGAATAAGGTAAGAGAGCGCATCTCGATCTAGTCTATTCTAATCACCAAACAAAACCCGCCCGTGTACCACTCCATCGCATCATATACCCACGAGGAAGAGATACGGGGCACTCACACGTTGAACAAGTTTTAATCAATTTAATTATTCGAGTAAAACTATTTACTAGGCAAATTAGCTATTTGATTCTACGGTGATGTCTATGATCTTTTCAGCCAGCACATTACCCAAGTCGTCCATAACCGCGGACACGGCTTTTCAAAAATATTTAACCCTGCAGGGGTGCAACATAGTAACCATACACGTTCGATCAACCCACAAGCCACAAAGGCCAAGGATATCACAACACGACCCTTCCCTTCACTACGGCATTGAATAGGGAGCCACCCATCTGAGACTGATCCACGTAGGGAGCCCGGCCGAAACTCCTTTGCGGGCCCAAAGGTTTGCGACTACGTGCTAGGTGGCACAGACCTACCATGAGCGGCCACTTTGCATCATACCGCAACCTATATGCGCCCCCCATAGTTGTAACCGCACATCTTCAGTAACATGCTTATGCGTATGTCCAAATAAACACCCGAACTAGTTGTGGCTCCCTAAGCAATACCGCGGTTCCGGTACTAAGTTGCGGGGGGTTACATAAGTCTTCCCACGTGTGGGTAGTGCGCTAGTCTTGGATAAGCGGAAAAGAACTCTGGTCCTAGGCGACACTAGCGGAATAAAACACCATAGCTGGCCTCCCGCCGGTGCCTTATCTTTATTATAATAATAGGTATACCCACATAGCATGTCTTCAATTAATTAAACTATACCAACTAGGCATCAGCAGTGTATGAGATAAACCACAAACAACTCCTAAGCATGCCAGTTGATAACTGCAGGTAAAACAATCAAAGTATATAGGCAGGCATTTGAGGATAACTGGACTGCCATCAGGCTATGCAATTCTAGTAGGAATCATAGGACACAACAAAATGAGACCTAGAGCATGCAAGATGAGGCATAGGCATCACATGAGTAAGTGGGGTAGGGGCTGCTTGCCTTGTTGCTCAGTAGCCTGGTACTGGGCTAGATCCTCGGAGGTGTCATCGTGAGTCGCAAGGTCGTCGTCTACGAGTAAAACACCAAACATAACAAAAGTCAAAATCAATACAAATGCTTTAATCAATATGATGACATGAGCATTTTTAGCTACAATTTCATATATAATTCATAAATTTTGGAATTATAGATCAGAAGTTATGAATTTTGCAAGTTTAATTAATTAGCCAAAGATTTATTTATTTTAGCCATTTAAATTTATTCCAAAAATCAAACAAAAATTATATTTGAACAAATTACATTTTTATGATTTCAAAACATATTTTTATTGCAATTTTTGAATTTGAAAATCCCAAGAATTAAATGTTTCAAAACTGGACAGAAACATATAAAAGGACCTAGTTGCAAAGGATTTTTAAAAACAGGGGGTTTTCTGCAAATGATCAGATCTGGATCTGGATCTGAATTTTTTTTTCACCAGGGTGAAATCTACCCTAGAGAAATGATAGGTGGGACCCGTGGCCCACATGTCAGTGACATGGAGAAAGGGAAAAAAGGTGGGTTTTAACCGACCGGGACGGGATTCGAACCCGGGACTCATCTGCGGCCAAGGAACAGAGACCACTGGGCTAGCATTCGGATCATGTCAGGGAAAAGGGATCGGGGGCCTAAGGGTTCAGATCCAGATGTTAACCGAACTTGTCTGAACAAGGTTCAGACTTTGGACACTGACAGCGACGAACGGCGCGGCCGGCAAAATCGACAAACTGGCGGCGCGTGCGAGTGTGAAGTAGAGTGCGGTGAGGAAGACGTGCTGGTGCAGCAGGTGCCCGGGGCAGAGGAGCTTGTGCTCGTGCCCGTGGACGGCGTCTTCGGGCTACGGCTACGATGTGCATGATGGCAACATCCAGAGCAGGAGGAGGAAGGAGAGGGGGTTACCAGCATGTAACAGCCCCAACTTGGTAATGAAAAATATGAAGAATTTTTCCACTTTTTGTTTCCATGTTTGCACCATATCATCCATATGCATTTGCCATTTCAAACTTTCACTTGGAAACAAATTGAAATGGGGAGGTAAACTTCCCAACCTCCAACCAATGCAATGATCAACTCATCAAAACCAATCATGCTTGTACTTCCAAATGGTTTAGGAAGTTCCAAGTTTACTTTTGAAACCAATTCTTTAAATCCAAATATCACCGAATAAGAATTGCAATTGAGAATCCAAATTTGATTTAACTCAACTCCATTTTTGGAACCAAGTTAAGTTTTCCAAAAATTCAAACTAAAATCATGGGGAGCTTTAATATGATTGTAAGATTCTCCATGAATATTTTCACTATTTTTGGATTTGTCAAAATGCTCCAATTAAATACCTTTTGGAAATTGCTCAAAATTACCTTAATTATAAGCTATGAACAAATGTTGGTCAATATAATTTATTTGACCTCACCAATTTTTGTGGAGTACCTAAAGCTCATTCAGAACCCCTATGAATTTTCCTGGAATTTATAAAAATGTCCTGGTGCCTCTTTTAAATCGCTAAAGTCAGCTGGGGACCTCTTTGCAATTATAGAAATTTGGATCAGGGGGTTTTCGCAAATCTTTCTTTTTCCCTCTCTCTCCCGCACAGTGGCAGCCATGGCCACTGGCGCCATGCCGCCGAGCTGGCCGAAGCAATGCCGCCCTCCGCGTGGAAAAGGAGGCCGCCCCCTCGCACCTGCTCCCCCTCCCTCCTCTCTCCCCGTTCCTCCCCGAAAAATCCGGATCGGGGCACCTTTCTTCCGCCCGCGCGTCCGCTCTACCGACGTGGTGGCTGAGCTCGTTTTCGTCGTCCCCGGTTCTCCCCGCACAAATCAAGGACCACGGCGAGGTCCGCCGCGCCTCTCTCTCCCTCCAGGTGCAAGGAATTGAGTCGGGACCGGCCGAATCAAGGCCGGCGTCTTCGACACCGTCCTCGTCTTGGCCGAGCTCCGCCGGCCGATTTCCGGCGTCCCCGTCCCCTCTCTCGCCGCCGCCGACCACCCTTGCAGTTCAGGGTGAGCTCCGCCCCTCTCAGGCCCCCTCCCGCGCCCCTCTTCTTCTCTTGCGCCGCCGTTCACCGTCGGCCGTCGCCGTGCCACCGTGCCAAGTGAGCCCGGCCTGGACCCCGGCTTGGCCGGCCACGAGGCTGGCTGGCTCGGGCAGGGGCCCGGCCTTGCCCCCGGCCTGGGCTCATCCTGGGCCGGCACGAGGCCGATAGCCTCAGGCACCAGCCCGTCCCTCATGCCAGCCGGGGCTGGCCAGAGGCAGGCCACAGGCCGGCCTCTTCGGGTTGCCCCCCGGCCTTGGGCCCGGCCTGGCCGGATGTGAGGCCGGCCTGTCTGTGTTTAAGTTTTGCCTTTTTGGAAATTAGAGCTAAGTAGTATATTTGATAACTTTTTAAATAATGATACAATTGTGACAAATCAAAGTTCAAAATGTTCAGGAGAACAAAATCTACCAATTGGAATCATTGAATTTGTCTGTTGGTTTTTATTTTCTTGTTGTTTATTTATGAATTCCAAAAGGGTTCAAATAAGACCTAATTTGGGAAAATTTCCTAATTCGATAAATGATTATCCAAAAGTATTGAATAGAATATCAATGTGATCAACACTTTACATGTAATCAAACCATGCCTTTATCACATCATGATCACAAATAGGTATTTGATGTTATTCATAACTTGTTTAAATGAATTAAATTCCATTATTTAATTAATTCGCTATTTATTCATCGGTGCTCCAAAAATTACAAATGAGGTACCAAAATGATCGGAATGACAAACCCTACCCATTTCACGTCATGTTCATGCATATGGAGCCACTTCTCTAATAATTGAATAATGTATGACAATTGTGGTCATTAAGATAAATATGGAGTTGTGTCCAAATAATTGCACTAATTATTTGGAACTCCATTTAATTTGTTAATTAAATTAAATGATAATATCCTTGCATCAATTTGACATGTCATCATGTGATTGAGCATTGCATCTTGTGTTCGTGTGATTTATTTGTTCTTTGTGTTATCTTTTGGGTATCGATAGATTCCGGAGTTGAGGTCACCCCGACCTATCACGACGAGCAGTACTACACGCCCCAGCAGCAAGGCAAGAGATAACCTAACCTTCTTGGCATTCCAGCATCCTATGATTTTATCAAATTATTTTATCCACCATAATATTGCATGCGATTCAAATGTCTCTTTTGATAAAAAATATAGAGAATCCTATGAATGCATGTTTTTCCCCGAGCCAATCACATGTATCCCTACCTATGAACCCTAGAGATGATGTGTTGGCCTGAGACAATAATCTAGTTGTTGGGTTTATATGCTTAGCTATGCTTAGCAATGCTTAGTTAATTAATAGTTATGTCCGTGGTTTATTTCCATAATTGTTGATGTCGATGGAATGATGCTGACTTGGTGGTTATGTGGGGTGCTTAATTAAAATGCTAAGTAGGCTTGGGTGAGTTGCCATCGGGGATGGTGTTTTGCATCACTCTTGCCCCTAAGTGCGAGTTCCTGTCTTCGGAACCAAGGTTTGAGCGTGCTACCATTGGTGGGGACATATGGAATCCCCTTTAACTAAATAACTTGTGCGGGCGTATCCAAGGGTCCTCTAGTTTGTTTTTCCATTTGCTGTGTGTGTGAGCGAAAAAAGAATTGATGAGGATGGTGGTGTTTAGGATGTGGCGATGGGGCAGGGGCTGAAGTAGGCTGGGTAAACTTGCCCTGTGGCCACAGATGACTCTTGGATAGTCTCACGCGAGGTAAAGATTTAACCGCACCCACTCGCCGGTCTTCCCCGGAAGAGGACCAATCAGGTGAGCCGGACGGTACCGGTGGGTAAATTAGTACACCCCTGCAGGGTCAATCTTTTCGAAAAGCCGTGTCCGCGGTTATGGACGCCTTGGGAATGGATTTACGGGATCATAGAGAACCTTAACCTTAATTAATTAATTTGGCAGCTAAAGGTTGCAACTCAACGTGTGTGTACAAGGTTCATTTCCTCGAGGGTGATTCGAGGGAGTGCCTTTGGTGGAGATGAGTGGTGATGGTTACAAGTAGGTTCGACGAGAACCGAAGATGAGATGTTACTCTCTTATCCCCTTTATGAAAAATATTCTGAATAGACGATGCCTTGTGTCTTTTGAATCTTTTAAAAGAAAATCTAACTTTATGCAAAATAGCTACATTGTACAGCTTTAGAGCCTCCGTCAGTCATTGGGCCTATATCGCCCTACTAAACTTGCGAGTACATCGTACTCAGTCTCTCTTTGCTGCTTTATATTTGTATTTCAGAGGAGGACGACACCGAGCAGCTAGGTGGGTTCTACGTGGACATCGACTAGTAGTCCGGGGTTCCCAGGTGGCAGCTTGGGACCGTGGGACAAGCTGGATGGGATCTTTTATTTGTAGGACTCTTAGGCCATATATTTGCATCTTGTTATTAGACAACACTACCCGCTTCCGCTTGATGAACTGATGGTCTGTGACCTTTTGATGTGTAATAATTGTATCTTTCTCATATATGAGTTGCTATATGAGTTTTGTGTCGTAGAGTCTGTGATGTGCCAGTTTGTTCCACAAGTCTCGGTCTCTTTACTATACATGGAAGCGATGTCTGAGCTTATGGCATGATCGAGGTGTTGTGTGCCGATGATGTATTCCGAGCACGCCTGCCAATGAGTTTTGGCCTGGGATTGGTAAACCTAGTAGCCCTCGGTTGTGTAGCATGACCGGTTACACAATGTTCCATTGTATAGTTCTGGGGTCAGGGCGTTACAAGTTGGTATCAGAGCAGGACTGCCTGTAGGAAACCCTTTCTATTGGTCGATGTCGAGTCTAGTTGAAAATTATTTATGACCTAAAAATGAGTTGTGAAAACCTTCTTAGGATTCTTTTTACTCCTCATCCAACTCGCTCTACTCTGATTTCTTACCTCTATTTGTTTTATGCTTGGTGTCGATGTTTAGGTTCTCAGGGTTGGGTTTCTACCGTCCAGTTATGGCCCGAGTCCGTTAAATCCGTTTGATATCGCCGCGGTGACGTTATGTCACTGTGGTTGTCTAAATCTGCCTTAGTGTTTGCCATCTTCAATATCTATATCTGGAAGCACCTTAATGATCTATCCTATCTGTCGAATGTGTTTACTAACTATGTCATTGTTCCAACTCTTCAGAATGGCTCCTACCCGTCGTGGTGAACAGACCAATCCTGATCCACCGCTGCCACCCACTATGGCGGAGGTTCTGATGATTATTGAAGAGGGCCGCGTGCGCAATGAGAATCTACTCGCGTAGTTGGTGCAGCAGGGTGCACAGAGGAACACGGACTGCACCACTCTCAACCATTTCTTGCGGTCCCAACCTCCCACTTTCTCTGAAGCTAAGGAGCCGCTTGATGCGGATGATTGGCTTCGGGCTTTAGAGCGCAAGTTTGCCGCCCTTCACGTTCCGGCGGCGGAACATGTCAACTTCGCCACCTACCTGCTGGATGGAGCCGCCGGCTCCTGGTGGGAGAGCCACGTGGCAATGGTTGCCGCGGGCTATGTCGTCACCTGGGAGGAGTTCCGCGCCGCTTTCCATGCGGCGTACATCCCCAAGCCCATCCTGGAGCTCAAGAGGAGGGAGTTCCTGGACTTGACCCAGGGACGCATGGACGTCCAGTCCTACGGACAGGAGTTCAACCACCTCTCCCGTTACGCCCCTCGGGACGTGACAAATGACGAAGACAAGCAGTACGTATTCCGCAAGGGGCTCGCACCTCGTCTCCGATACGAGCTCCTACCCTTCAAGTTCAACTCCTACCAGGAGCTCTACAACCAGGCTCTCACCATGGAGCAGGGTAGGAAGGAGCTGGAGGCTTCTAAGAGGCCAGCTTCCACCGACCACCAGAGCTCCTCTTCCTCTGAGGGCAAGAAGCGCCGGGTGTTTGTGCCCTTCAGCGTTGTGCCCAAGGCACCCTCCGCACCGAAGACCACCGGGTACTTGCCACCTCCGCCTCGCCCAGCTACTTCGACCTTGGGTGCGGCTGGAGGCAGATTTCGACCTCGGCTACCTGCACCACCGGGGGTCACTTGCTTTGCCTGTGGCCAGCCGGGGCACTACTCCAGGGAGTGTCTCCAGAAGGCACCGGCTCCCACAGCACCTGCACCAGCACCCTCTACCCCAGCCGCCAAGGCTACCACCGTTAGCCATGGCCGCCTGAACCACGTCTCGGCTGAAGGCGTTGAGGAGGAACCCGGATCTCATGGGTACGCTTCGAATCAATGATTACCCTGCTTCAGTCTTGTTTGATTCTGGAGCATCGCATTCATTCATATCAATAGCATTTGCACGCAACCATCAAATCCCATTTGCGAACATGGACTCCCCGTTAGTGGTCAAGACCCCAGGCTCTAGTTGGCATACAAAATGGCTTGCTCCGGAAGTCCAGATTACCATAGGATATTGGTCCTTCCCGTTCCAACTGATAGCACTGAAGTCAGATGGGCTAGATATAATTCCGGGGATGGATTGGTTAGTCAAATACCAGGCCAACCTGGACTGTGCTGCCAAGTCGGTCACTGTGATCCACCCAACCGTCGGGCTGGTGAGTTATTGGTCACCCTCGTCCGCAATTCCCTCCGCTACCACTCCCCTCTCACCGGAGATCAGCTTATGCTTCCTGGAAGGAACCACACCGCCGGAAATGCATGAAGTCGCTGTGGTGTGTGATTTCCTCGATGTTTTCCCGGAGGAATTGCCCGGCATGCCACCTGATCTCAGCGTAGAGTTTGTGATTGAGTTGGTTCTAGGAACCGCCCCAATCTCCAAGAGGCCCTACCGCATGCCAACGGAAGAGCTAACTGAACTGAAGAAGCAACTTGATGAGCTTCTGGAAAAAGAGTTCATCCGGCCGAGTAGCTCACCATGGGGCTGCCCGGTCATCTTTGTCAAGAAGAGGGATACAAATGTTCCTCGGCTGGTTGTTGATTGCCGCCCTCTAAATGCGGTGACCATCAAGAACAAGTATCCCATTCCTCGAATAACTGACTTGTTCGATCAATTAGCTGGTGCAACGGTATTCTCCAAGATGGATCTGAGGTCAGGCTACCATCAGATTAAAATCCGAAAGGAGGATATTCCGAAGACGGCTTTCACTACCCGCTATGGGTTATATGAGTACACCGTCATGTCCTTCGGCCTCACAAATGCTCCGGCTACATTCATGAGGCTGATTAACTCCATCTTCCACGAGTTCCTCGATAAGTTTTTCATTATTTACATCGATGACATTCTTGTCTACTCCAAAACCGAAGACGAACATGCTGAGCATCTTCGACTAGTCTTGACCAAGCTCCGTGATCACTGCCTCTATGCCAAGTTTTCCAAGTATGAGTTTTGGCTAAAGGAGCTCATCTTTCTCGGTCATGTGGTGTCAGCTGCTGGAGTAGCGGTGATACCAGACAAGATTCAGTCAATCCTGGATTGGCCAACTCCCAAGTCCGCCAAAGATATCCGAAGCTTCCTAAGATTGGCTGGTTATTATCGCCGATTCATCGAGGGCTTTTCCAAAATAGCCAAAGCATTGACTGACCTCCTCAAGAAGAATAAACAATTTGTGTGGTCAGACAAGGTTGAAGAAAGTTTCCAAACCCTCAAGGTCAAGCTTACCACCACCCCGGTGCTTGTCCTTCCCGACACCGACAAGGACTTTGTCATCTATTGTGATGCATCTCTCCAAGGCTTGGGCTGTGTTTTGATGCAAGAAGGCCATGTTGTCGCCTATGCTTCCCGTCAACTCAAGCCACATGAGCAAAATTATCCAACTCATGATTTGGAGCTTGTCGCCGTGGTACATGCTCTGAAGCAATGGAGGCCCTACCTCTTGGGCAACCGTTGCGAGATCTAGTCCGACCATCAAAGCTTGAAATATCTCTTCACCCAGCCGGATCTGAACTTGAGGCAGAGGAGATGGCTGGAATTGATTAAAGATTATGATGTGACTCTCAACTATCAACCCGGCAAGGCAAATGTTGTGGCCGATGCTTTGAGTCGCAAGGCCTATTGCAACACCATGATGGTGGAAAAGGCACAACCGGCTCTCCACGAGGAATTTGCTAGGTTGAATCTGGAAATTGTTCCCTCCAGTTATCTAGCTAACCTCGAGATCAAATCCACCCTTGAGGATGAAATCAAGGCCGCCCAGCAACATGATGCTGGCATCCGCAAGATCAAGAAGAATATTGCAAGTGGGAAGGCCAAGTGTTTCTCCGTTGACGATTCTGGTGTGGTCTATTTTGGGGACCGCCTTGTGGTGCCCAAAACGGGAAATACCAAGGAGTTGGTACTCCAAGAAGCCCATGAATCTCCTATATCCATCCATCCCGGTAGCACAAAAATGTACCAAGACCTCCGTCCCAAATTCTGGTGGACTCGCATGAAGCGGGAAATTGCCAAATATGTTTCTGAATGCGACGTCTGTCACCGGGTGAAGGCTGAACATCAAAGACCAGCCGGTACCCTTCGCCCCATAACCATCCCTGAGTGGAAATGGGATGAAGTTGGCATGGATTTCATCACCGGTTTTCCGAGGTCACAAAAGGGCAACAATGCCATATGGGTCGTCATCGACCGCCTATCCAAGGTAGCCCACTTCCTTCCGGTTCGCGAGGATATAAATGCAAAGCAATTGGCCAAGTTATATGTTGCCCGCATTGTTCCTCTCCATGGTGTTCCAATGAGGATCATCTCAGACTGTGGGAGTCTATTCGTGTCCAGATTCTGGCAAGCTTTCCAAAATGCTATGGGAACCCGCCTCAACTTCAGCACCGCCTATCATCCTCAAACTGATGGTCAAACCGAGAGGGTGAACCAAGTTCTTGAGGATATGCTTCGAGCTTGCGTTATCTCCTTCGGCAAGGGTTGGGAGAAGTACCTCCCTCTTGCCGAGTTCTCCTACAACAATAGCTACCAAGCCAGTTTGCAAATGGCTCCTTTTGAGGTTCTTTATGAGAGAAAATGCCGGACTCCTCTCAATTGGTCTGAAACCGGAGAGAGGCCACTCTTCGGTCCTGATGTGATCAATGAAGCCGAAGAGAAAGTCCATGTCATTCGGGATAATCTTAAGGCTGCTCAATCTCGGCAGAAAAGCTATTATGACAAGCACCATCAAGAGGTCCACTATGAAATTGGTGACAAGGCCTATCTTCGAGTTTCTCCTCTCCGAGGCGTTCGTCGCTTCGGGATCAAGGGCAAATTGGCACCTCGCTATGTTGGCCCTTTCACCATCCTGGCCAAGTGAGGAGATCTCTCCTATCAACTTGAGTTGCCCTCCAACTTTCCGGATGTGCATGATGTGTTCCATGTCTCCCAATTCCGTCGTTGCTTCAAGGATCCAATCCGTGGGTTTGATCATGAGGCGTTGGACATTCAGGAGGATTTGACCTATCGCAAGCATCCTATCCGCATCTTGGATGAAGCGGAAAGGAAAACCCGCAACAACACTATCAAGTTCCTCAAAGTTCAATGGTCCAACCATTCCGAGGAAGAAGCCACATGGGAACGAGAAACTAGTCTTCGTCAGGAATACCCCGCCTTCTTCACTCAAGCCTAGAATCTCGGGACGAGATTCCCGTAAGGGGGGTAGAATTGTAACAGCCCCAACTTGGTAATGAAAAATACGAAGAATTTTTCCACTTTTTGTTTCCATGTTTGCACCATATCATCCATATGCATTTGCCATTTCAAACTTTCACTTGGAAACAAATTGAAATGGGGAGGTAAACTTCCCAACCTCCAACCAATGCAATGATCAACTCATCAAAACCAATCATGCTTGTACTTCCAAATGGTTTAGGAAGTTCCAAGTTTACTTTTGAAACCAATTCTCTAAATCCAAATATCACCGAATAAGAATTGCAATTGAGAATGCAAATTTGATTTAACTCAACTCCATTTTTGGAACCAAGTTAAGTTTTCCAAAAATTCAAACTAAAATCATGGGGAGCTTTAATATGATTGTAAGATTCTCCATGAATATTTTCAGTATTTTTGGCTTTGTCAAAATGCTCCAATTAAATACATTTTGGAAATTGCTCAAAATTACCTTAATTATAAGCTATGAACAAATGTTGGTCAATATAATTTATTTGACCTCACCAATTTTTGTGGAGTACCTAAAGCTCATTCAGAACCCCTATGATTTTTCCTGGAATTTATAAAAATGTCCTGGTGCCTCTTTTAAATCGCTAAAGTCAGCTGGGGACCTCTTTGCAATTATAGAAATTTGGATCAGGGGGTTTTCGCAAATCTTTCTTTTTCCCTCTCTCTCCCGCACAGTGGCAGCCATGGCCACTGGCGCCATGCCGCCGAGCTGGCCGAAGCCATGCCGTCCTCCGCGTGGAAAAGGAGGCCGCCCCCTCGCACCTGCTCCCCCTCCCTCCTCTCTCCCCGTTCCTCCCCGAAAAATCCGGATCGGGGCACCTTTCTTCCGCCCGCGCGTCCGCTCTACCGACGTGGTGGCCGAGCTCGTTTTCGTCGTCCCCGGTTCTCCCCGCACAAATCAAGGACCACGGCGAGGTCCGCCGCGCCTCTCTCTCCCTCCAGGTGCAAGGAATTGAGTCGGGACCGGCCGAATCAAGGCCGGCGTCTTCGACACCGTCCTCGTCTTGGCCGAGCTCCGCCGGCCGATTTCCGGTGTCCCCGTCCCCTCTCTCACCGCCGCCGACCACCCTTGCAGTTCAGGGTGAGCTCCGCCCCTCTCAGGCCCCCTCCCGCGCCCCTCTTCTTCTCTTGCGCCGCCGTTCACCGTCGGCCGTCGCCGTGCCACCGCGCCAAGTGAGCCCGGCCTGGACCCCGGCTTGGCCGGCCACGAGGCTGGCTGGCTCGGGCAGGGGCCCGGCCTTGCCCCCGGCCTGGGCTCATCCTGGGCCGGCACGAGGCCGGTAGCCTCAGGCACCAGCCCGTCCCTCATGCCAGCCGGGGCTGGCCAGAGGCAGGCCACAGGCCGGCCTCTTCGGGTTGCCCCCCGGCCTTGGGCCCGGCCTGGCCGGATGTGAGGCCGGCCTGTCTGTGTTTAAGTTTTGCCTTTTTGGAAATTAGAGCTAAGTTGTATATTTGATAACTTTTTAAATAATGATCCAATTGTGACAAATCAAAGTTCAAAATGTTCAGGAGAACAAAATCTACCAATTGGAATCATTGAATTTGTCTGTTGTTTTTTATTTTCTTGTTGTTTATTTATGAATTCCAAAAGGGTTCAAATAAGACCTAATTTGGGAAAATTTCCTAATTCGATAAATGATTATCCAAAAGTATTGAATAGAATATCAATGTGATCAACACTTTACATGTAATCAAACCATGCCTTTATCACATCATGATCACAAATAGGTATTTGATGTTATTCATAACTTGTTTAAATGAATTAAATTCCATTATTTAATTAATTTGCTATTTATTCATCGGTGCTCCGAAAATTACAAATGAGGTACCAAAATGATCGGAATGACAAACCCTACCCATTTCACGTCATGTTCATGCATATGGATCCACTTCTCTAATAATTGAATAATGTATGACAATTGTGGTCATTAAGATAAACATGGAGTTGTGTCCAAATAATTGCACTAATTATTTGGAACTCCATTTAATTTGTTAATCTATTATATACTAAAGGTACATGATGGGCTCACCAGAAAAAAGAGAAATAGTCTAGAAAATCTCACAATAATCAGAAACATCCGGCCATTGATTTACTTTAAAATTGAACCACAACCAATAGATCTCCAGCGTGACACAAGTTAAAGAAAATTACCCACCTTTGCCATTATGAAAAACCCTTTCACCCTACCGGTTCTCAATCTATCAAGTGCAATTTATTTACAACACGATCGTCATCCGCCGTCCGCCCGTCCCAAACTCGGATTCATCTGACGTGATCGAGGCATCATGATCCGCCGCCCCAAACTCAAGAGATTCACCCGATGGCAGGTCAAGAAGTGCATGTCCAGGATTTTGAGAAGTAGTGCCCTAATCAGACTGACATGCACGCAATTGACCCTCGTCAAGAACATGGATCGATCGGTGAGGATTTTTTATATCCTCACTCCCTGCTCCTCTTTCTAATCCTTGGACGCAAACGATCAGGAGGTGCAGCAGCTGAGAGAAAAAGCGGTAAGCCCTATTTGGTTTATGGTGTGTCCAGCAACTTGCCAAGCTGCAGCGCTCACAGAAAACTGATACATGGGATACGCTGTGGTTTCATGAGATAAGCGCCCCAACCCAATCTTCGGCAGATTCCAGGTGAGGTCCTACTACTTAATTAATAGTTCTATATTTTCGTATGATTCAAGCAAAGTAAGAGAGGCCCTAGCGCTGTGTACCAGTTTTTTTTTTTATCTAAACGATTTGCGCAGCATAGTATCAGATTCACCAAACTATAATCTGTGAAAATCAAATTATTTTACCAGCTTTATATGTACGATTATATGAGGGTCAAGGTTTCCTGTTGGATCTAGCAATTTTTCCCCTTCAGAAGTCTTCATATTCCCTACCGCTTTTGGTATGTATGTATTGTACAACAAAGGTACGTACAGGCAAGATAATTTAGCACATCTCGATTTGATCGTGTGCCGAGCACTACGGAAATAAGAACTTCGTACATGTCATTCAGTTTGCACCATGCACTTTGATTGACATGGCGTAAATACCAAAAATTATTGCTTCCAGATCGCTAGAAATCACATTTTAATTCCAGCATGATAAACAAAAGAGGCGTATTTCTTACCTAATTAGCAAAAATTAAATCTAGATCGGTTTGACAGATGTGACGACAACACAACCCAACCCAAAATGAGTCTATGACATAATCATTATCCTGATCACCTGCCCTTGACGTATTCTCTTTGGTTCCCTCTGGGCAATCGACTCTCCTCCCTTTACCTACACATCAGCGTCTTCAGATTTCAGTCTTGCATCATGAATACACCATGCAGCCATGCAAGATGCATGGATCGATCCACGACATTAAAACTTGCCTCATGCATGCACACAGCCGGACATCCCATCCCAAAGCATGTGAGTTTTCCTTTGACCGCTCTATCTGTTTTCTTCCAATTACTGTAATAAACACATGATCAGAAGTTATGGAGGAAAGAGAAGGCCAATTCACTGTACCTTTCCTCAATTTTGCAGTTTTGTTTTTCTTTCACTATGATCTTCGGATTTAGCAATAGCTGATTTCTGCACGGAGCTATATATGCATTAATGATGTGTCACACGAATGGTTTCTGCAATAAATTAGTCAATCTTATTATTACCAAAATCAACGAATCGTTGCCACGATCTTCTTGGTCCTCTGTGCTATGGGTACTCTAGCGGAGAAACTAGATGTAAATTTGAGTCTGGTCGATTTCTTCTGCGTGTTCCTATAAGCGAAATCACTATCCTCTTCTTTAGCATGGTTAGAGAACTACTGTTTTCTTTCGTCACCTAGAGTTATTAATTTGAATTGGAAGCGATGTAAGAAAATCATTGGAATGTATCGGGACATCCTTTATTGTGGGAAGATCAATCTTATTTTCTAGGATGTAGCAACTACTGCAGTACCATGCTTCCATTTACCCATACAAGATGGATCGACCCATGGAATAAAAAATTTGCCTCATGCGCACAACCGGGGGGGAAAAAATCCTATACGACCCAGGCTGGTACGACCCAGCTCATGGACCCTATTCATCACCGTACAAGTCCTAAACACCAATCTTAAAGCAGATTCGGCAGCAGATTTGTTTAACTGAAAAGATGAGGCTTGCCAGACCGGGGAGCTCAATGCCATGCCAGGTAATAGCTCTTGAATTTTTTTACTGCTCCATCTATTAATGAATTTACAATACAACATAGTAGACATAATGTCTAGAACTTTATCAGCATCCACAAGTAGAATAAGACGTGAACGATTACAACAGCTCTATTACAAAGTTTCAGTTTTGTAGCATATAGATGTGAATTGTAGTTCCAATTTTATTAAATGAGATCTTTCAGCCAAAGAAGCCTGATAGCTATCTGAAAGGATGGAAACAACTGGTACACTTCAATTTCAAAGGAATCAAATAGTTTAGTCAAAAAGTTTATAGGCTATATGTCTTCTCCTCCAAACGCAGGTATACAATTGCTAGCGTTCAAACACAACAACCTTCAACCAGCGGTATGGATCTTTGCTAACTATTTTAGTATATCTTTAATGGTATGTCTTCTGGATAAAATTATTTTTATGATACCATAAATACCAAAGTAAGGCCTAAACTGATTATGCAATATATAAGAAATTTCATAACATGATATTTTTGTTGTTAATAATTAATTTTTTGTTGTCCCTAGAATATTTGGTTTGCCTGTGTTAGCCTAAAATGCCAATAAAAAAATTGATGGACGCATGTGTTAATAGTATATTAAGACTAAATATGGATTCATCTTGCTTTTCTTCTTTGCACTTTTGATCTTGATGCGGGCATCATATCGAGGATCGTCTAATTTTTTACGAGAACAACACCTCCGTTATGGAAATTAAAATTATTGTGCAATGTGTTGTTGAGATTAAGCCATGTGCTGCAATTGTCATTTTGTATTCAAGCTTTGCACCCATGTTTTTTGGTACATCACCATACAGGTTGACCTCCTTTACTTGGTGTATTTATATGTTTTGTAGATACCATTAGCTATCATGAAATTGTGCATGGATTAACTCACATCTAATAAATTGTGTATAATAAACTTGTCTTTTTCCTCCTACGTGCATGTTGATCCAATGGATAATATCCAATAGGCTGAGCTTGTCTTATTATTTATCAGCTAATGTAGAAGTTAAAACGTTCCCTCTCATATATGTCCAATAGTGTAAAGCCATGTTTGTTAAGTTATTGAAGCGATCATGTCATGTTTCCTAATTTTCTGTTTTGTAGCATATAAAGTTTGATTACACTATATTTGTTTTTGTTTCAGAAAAAAACATCCATGAACCCATATATGTGGAAACAACTAAGAGGAGGAAATAATTGGCATTCCCAATATTTATAGGACCTTTTTTGTAGATCAAATTACATGCCTTTTCTCCTAAACACATGTATATTGTTTGCTATGTATCAATTTTGGATAACTATTCCAATGTAAAAAAATTCTACAAGTGTAACATCATTTAGCTTTTGCACATGCCATGTGGGTACATATGTTTATGTTATCACAAATATTATGTGTATGATTTTATTATGAAATATAAATATATAAAATATTTTTGCATTGGTAATATGTTAATGCATATTTAAACATAAACATATTGCATTCCAACACGTCATTCCTTTTGGAATTTACATTGGATCAACCGTGCATGGAGCAACTTGCATACATGTTTGATCATGATTCCCCGTTTGCTAAACATAGCATATTTAATATTAGTTGGGATCTCATGAAGGCTTTCCAAGAAATAAACATATTGTTAAGTTGAAAGAATATTTATCGATAACAGGCTGACCTTATTTCGAGTACATTGGAAAAGGAAACCATGCCTTTATTTCAGGATCAACATAAACCATATGAATTATAATATTTAAATCACTATGTATTTAAGATAATTTTCCCATCTATATTGCACTTATCTATCACACTACTTTCTAATTTTATTGTAATATAAAATTGACATATTATATTCAAAATAAGGAAAAATGAAAATATTTTCTATGTTGTTAGAAGCGGCTTTATATCATGGGATATTAAAAGAGTTTTAAAAGGATGCCCGCGCGATAGTGCGGGCCACTGGGCTAGTTAAATTAAATGATAATATCCTTGCATCAATTTGACATGTCATCATGTGATTGAGCATTGCATCCTGTGTTCGTGTGATTTATTTGTTCTTTGTGTTATCTTTTGGGTATCGATAGATTCCGGAGTTGAGGTCACCCCGACCTATCACGACGAGCAGTACTACACGCCCCAGCAGCAAGGCAAGAGATAACCTAACCTTCTTAGCATTCTAGCATCCTATGATTTTATCAAATTATTTTATCCACCATAATATTGCATGCGATTCAAATGTCTCTTTTGATCAAAAATATAGAGAATCCTATGACTGCATGTTTTTCCCCGAGCCAATCACATGTATCCCTACCTATGAACCCTAGAGATGATGTGTTGGCCTGAGACAATAATCTAGTTGTTGGGTTTATATGCTTAGCTATGCTTAGCAATGCTTAGTTAATTAATAGTTATGTCCGTGGTTTATTTCCATAATTGTTGATGTCGATGGAATGATGCGGACTTGGTGGTTATGTGGGGTGCTTAATTAAAATGCTAAGTAGGCTTGGGTGAGTTGCCATCGGGGATGGTGTTTTGCCTCACTCTTGCCCCTAAGTGCGAGTTCCTATCTTCGGAACCAAGGTTTGAGCGTGCTGCCATTGGTGGGGACATATGGAATCCCCTTTAACTAAATAACTTGTGCGGGCGTATCCAAGGGTCCTCTAGTTTGTTTTTCCATTTGCTGTGTGTGTGAGCGAAAAAAGAATTGATGAGGATGGTGGTGTTTAGGATGTGGCGATGGGGCAGGGGCTGAAGTAGGCTGGGTAAACTTGCCCTGTGGCCACAGATGACTCTTGGATAGTCTCACGCGAGGTAAAGATTTAACCGCACCCACTCGCCGGTCTTCCCCGGAAGAGGACCAATCAGGTGAGCCGGACGGTACCGGTGGGTAAATTAGTACACCCCTGCAGGGTCAATCTTTTCGAAAAGCCGTGTCCGCGGTTATGGACGCCTTGGGAATGGATTTACGGGATCATAGAGAACCTTAACCTTAATTAATTAATTTGGCAGCTAAAGGTTGCAACTCAACGTGTGTGTACAAGGTTCATTTCCTCGAGGGTGATTCGAGGGAGTGCCTTTGGTGGAGATGAGTGGTGATGGTTACAAGTAGGTTCGACGAGAACCGAAGATGAGATGTTACTCTCTTATCCCCTTTATGAAAAATATTCTGAATAGACGATGCCTCGTGTCTTTTGAATCTTTTAAAAGAAAATCTAGCTTTATGCAAAATAGCTACATTGTACAGCTTTAGAGCCTCCGTCAGTCATTGGGCCTATATCGCCCTACTAAACTTGCGAGTACATCGTACTCAGTCTCTCTTTGCTGCTTTATATTTGTATTTCAGAGGAGGACGACACCGAGCAGCTAGGTGGGTTCTACGTGGACATCGACTAGTAGTCTGGGGTTCCCAGGTGGCAGCTTGGGACCGTGGGACAAGATGGATGGGATCTTTTATTTGTATGCCTCTTAGGCCATATATTTGCATCTTGTTGTTAGACAACACTACCCGCTTCCGCTTGATGAACTGATGGTCTGTGACCTTTTGATGTGTAATAATTGTATCTTTCTCATATATGAGTTGCTATATGAGTTTTGTGTCATAGAGTCTGTGATGTGCCAGTTTGTTCCACAAGTCTCGGTCTCTTTACTATACATGGAAGCGATGTCTGAGCTTATGGCATGATCGAGGTGTTGTGTGCCGATGATGTATTCCGAGCACGCCTGCCAATGAGTTTTGGCCTGGGATTGGTAAACCCAGTAGCCCTCGGTTGTGTAGCATGACTGGTTACACAACGTTCCATTGTATAGTTCTGGGTCGGGGCGTTACACGGCAGCGGCGTTGCTCACCGAGAGGAAGGAGAGGGCGAGGTCGAGCTAGGGGACGACGAAGAGAAGCTAGAGATGTCAGGGTCGACGATGGTGCACACGCGGGCGGAGGTAGACGACGGCGAGCTTGACACGATCCCGGCAGCTTCGGCTCTTGATTTCCTCGGCAAACTCGACGCGGAAGGTGCACTGGTCCGATTCCTAGCCTCGAACGTCCTTCGTGGCTCCTATGGCGATGGCTTGCAGCAGCTTCAGGTCACGGCCATGGGGGGAGACTCTCGGTGGCAGAGAAGAAAGAAGGGGAGAAAGAGAGGTGGCGGCAACGCGAGAGGGGAAGGAAGAGAGGAGGGCTAGGGTTTGGAGAAGGAGCTCGGCCTCGGCTTTATAGCGGGAGAAAAAGGCGAGGAGGTGGCATGGCGCTGCGACGGCATGGCCGCGAGTGCGGATAGCGACGTGCACGTCCTGTCCGTACGAGGACGACGGCACGAAACGGTGAGCTGGGCCATGGGCTGGTTTCGAGAACGGGACGGGCCGGAAGGAAGTAGAGGGAAAGAAGGAGAGAGGGTTGTGGCCCAGTTTCTTATTTTTTTCCTTCTTTGCTTTTTCTTTTTCTAAAGAATTTTCATAGAAGGGAAAGAATAAGAAAAATAAAATAAGGGCCATTTTATTTTACCAAAATTATTATACTAACAACACTAACTTGGTAAGCTTGTTTATTAGCTTGACAAGAAAATAAAGTTGGTTTTATTTGTTTGGTTGCAAAATTAATTAGCACACAAGTGATGGTGACATAAAATTAAACCATATTATTTATTTTGAATTTTGGAAAAGCAACAAATGCAACAAAAGGCATGATGATGTCACAATTGTGCAGAAATTAAAATTAAAATTAACAAGCAATAAAATAAAAGGAGATTAATTTTGGGATGTTACAACTCGCCCCCCTCGAAGGAATCGCGCCCCGAGATTCCTATGCAGAAGTGAAAAGGTCGGGATACTCGGATCGAAGATGATCTTCGCGTTCCCATGTTGCCTCTTTGTCAGAGTGATGAGACCACTTCACCTTGAAGAACTTGACGCTCTTGTTGCGTGTGCGACGTTCAGCCTCATCGAGAATGAGAACAGGATGCTCATGGTAGGTGAGGTCTTCTTGGAGATCAATCGACTCATGATCAACAGCATGGCCTGGATCTTTGAAGCACTTCTTGAGCTGAGACACATGAAAAACATCGTGCACCTTGGAGAGCTTTTCCGGATGTTCCAACCGGTAGGCAAGTTCTCCACGTCTTGCAAGAACCTTGAAAGGACCAATGTATCTTGGAGCCAGCTTGCCCTTGATACCGAAGCGATGTGTGCCTCTCATGGGAGTGACATGAAGGTACGCCAGATCACCAGGAGCATAGACCATGTCCCTGTGCTTGCTAGCATAATAGCTTTTCTGACGAGACTGAGCAATCTTCAGGTTTTCGCGAATGATGCGGACCTTTTGTTCGGCCTCTTGTATTATGTCAGGACCAAAGAGTTGACGTTCGCCGGTTTCAGACCAGTTGAGTGGAGTCCGACATTTGCGACCATAGAGAACTTCAAAAGGAGCCATGCCCAAACTTGCTTGATAGTTGTTTGTGTAGGAGAACTCAGCATACGGAAGGCAATCCTCCCATTTCATGCCAAAAGAGATGACACATGCTCTGAGCATATCCTCGAGAATCTGATTGACTCTTTCAAGAATCGAGAAGTGAAGATACTCCCACGAAGTCCATAGCCTCCTGAAAGCTCTTCCAGAATCGAGAAGTGAAGATACTCCCACGATCTGAGCTTATTTCCAAAGGAATACTATGAAGAGGAACGATCTTTGTGGCGTAAAGCTCTGCCAACTGAACTGCTGAGATTGAATCTTTGACTGGAAAGAAGTGAGCGACTTTTGAGAGGCGGTCGATGACAACAAAGATAGCATCATTGCCTTTCTTGGACTTAGGAAAACCGGTGACGAAGTCCATTTCAATCTTGTCCCATTTCCACTCAGGAATTTTCAGGGGTTGAAGGACAATGGCTGGTCTCTGGTATTCTGCCTTGACACGGCAACAGACATAACATTCCAAGACATAGCGAGCAATCTGATGCTTCATTCTGGTCCACCAGTAGACTTGCTTGAGATCCTGATACATCTTCGTGCTTCTAGGATGGATGGAAAGAGGAGTGTCACGAGCTTCCTTGAGGATCAACTCTCTTAAGCTTTCAAGCTTGGGAACAACAATGCGTCCTTCAAATAACACAGTCCCCTTGTTATCCAGAGAGAAGCAGTTGTATTTAGATGTGCCCAGAACAACGTTTTCCTTGATCTTCTTGACTGAGCATCTTGGATTTTGTCCTCCAGAGTAGGAGTTGTCGATGGATTAGATCAACGGTGAAGATACAGGACTATGTACGCGCGGGCATCGTCGATGTGGGTTAGTAGACGAATGACACGGGAGACAAGATTTATACAGCTTCGGGACCCGGGAAACATCGTCCGGTAATATCCCTACGTGCTGTTTGTGGCTAGGTCTTATTCCTCTCATGGTGGAAGGCGCCGATGAGGCGGCTCCTCTTGTCTAGATCTGTCTGATTCTATCCTCTTGGTGCACCTTGCCCCTCCTTATAAAGGTGGAGGAGGCCGGCTTACATGTCGAGTCCTTTTAGGACACTGCTAATCTAATACAAGTCGAGTCCTGTCCTTGTAGGACACTGCTAATCTATTACAAGTTGGCAAGGTGAGTCCTTGTCCTAATCCGACTGTGGAGTCGGCCTGCTGGGCCACCCCGGATGGGCCACGTTAATCCTCCTTGCGGGTACCCGTGTCCCATATCCCCGACAGGAGTGGTTGTCAAGCTAGCAAGATAACCCTGAGGATCAATTTCCAGATTGAGCTTTCAAAACTCTTCATGGAGGGCAGGTTGACTCTCTAAGATCATGAGATTGTTGCAATAGGATTTGCGACTGAGGGCATCGGCCATGACATTAACCTTGCCCGGAGTGTAGTTGAGAGTGAGATCGAAATCCTTGATACTCTCGATCCATGGCCTTTGTCTGAGATTCAGATCTGGCTGAGTGAAGAGATATTTTTGGCTTTGATGGTCGGTGTAGATTTCACAAGTGTTACCTGTCGTGGAGTTGTCACGACAAGTACTTCCTCCGGGAAGCTAAGTTGTGGGGCCATTGGCGACTAGGACACAGGAGTTGTTAATCTTGACAAGGGGACAAGGAGTTTACCCAGGTTCGGCCCCTCTATTTAGAGGTAAAGACCTACTTCCTACTTGTTCTTTATTGCCGTGGACTCGATCTCGATTACAGGGTTCCGAATCCGCTAACTTTGGAGTCGGCGACTACGGGTTTGGTGTTTTTTGACAGCTTATCGATCTAAGATCCAGGGCCGTCCTTATAATGGCGGCCGGGTCCCTAGACTTACAACTTATGCCGAGTTACCCACGAATATGGAGTCCTACTCTAGGTCTTCACCATCCGAGTTGGTCCTCCGGGTTGTATTAGGACTCTGGTCCATGTCGGGTCCTTTCCCTTCTGCTGACTCATAATGGGCTGGCCTGCTTGTTCCTTGTCCAGCCCATGTTGCTTGAAGTGTAACCCGACTTGGGCCTCCTGGGTCTTGGCGGGTCCACCTTCCGGCTCCATGGGCCTACTCGGAAAGTATCCCCCCATCAGTAGCCCCCGACTTTATCTTGGGCGCAGTCTTGGCATATTCGTCCGACTCCTTTTCTCTGACTTCTCTTTTGAAGTCGACAGCTCAGAAGTCGCCGACTGTTGGTCCCAAGATGAATTCCTGCACAAATATAACAAACTTGATAAAAAAACAAACCGGCCCTCTCCTTTACTCAAGCCTCCACACTCGACCCCCACTCTCTGGTTGGCCAGGTGGCTGTAGCCCTTTACGAGTTGGCTAGGAGGGCAGACTTCCTGCTCATCTGTACTGAGGACTCATCCTTAAAAACGAGTCGACCTTTCTTAATTATTTTTTATCTCATTTCCGCACGTGCCATCCGTTGACCGTGACTGTCGGGACACCTCGGTTTCGCCGCATATCTTGACCGGCCATATTGCAACAGATTCATCCCGAGATTCCCGCGCATGCGGTGCAACAGACAGCGCCGTTATTCTCTAGGGTTCCACTTATCCCCTTTATTTAAGCGGGGGGGGGGGGGGGGGGGGGGGGGGGCAGATCTCATTTTATCCTCTCTGATCCCGCTTCGTCTTCTTCCTTTGTCGCGCGCACGTGTTCTCTCCCACGCACGCACGTTCATCTCTCTTCCCCCATGGCACCCAAGCTCTCCAAGGCCGCCAAGGGGAAGAAAGCCATGAGCTCGGTGGTCGACATCGCCGCCGCCGCCGCTGCTGCACCCGCATCCAAGCGGACCATCTCCGCCAACTGGGGCAGATCCCCTCTGACCCAAGATACCCTCAAGGGCTATGAGGAGTCGGGGCTCATCTCTGCCAGTATCTCATGGCGCGCCGCCGGCGAGGACACAGAGCCCTCACCGGCCGCCGGGGAGGTCATCGTTTTTGGTGAGCATCTTTTCCGCGGCTTAACTCCCCCCGTCAATCTCTTCTTCCATCAAGTCCTTGACTTCTACAAGCTCAGAATCCACGATCTCGCCCCCAATTCCATCTTGAATGTTTCCAATTTCATCACTCTGTTTGAGGATTATCTTCAAATCTTGCCTGATCTGTACCTCTGTCTAGAGCTCTTCTATTGCAATCCCCAGCCCGAGTACTCTGGCGGCCCACTTCTCAAATCTGGAGCCGTTGCTCTGTAGCGTCGTCAGGGCTCTCTCTTTCCCAAGCCTATTCTGCCGAGTCGTATCAAGGACTGGCAGAAATCTTACTTCTACTGCAAGGACACGTCCCCTGCGGACAAGCCCCATCTTCCCGACTTCTCTCTTGACAGTCTCCAAATGAACGCCAACATGAAGGAAAAAAGCTCTGAAGATGCTCGTCCGAAAGTCGAATCCTTGATGAGCCGGCTTCGCGCTCTTGTGGCGCATGGACTCAGGGGTATGGGTCTGGTTCTTTGCTAGACGACTTGGAGGATGTCGTGGTATTGTCGAATCTAGCCACAGCAGGGGTGCCATCGAGCTAGGTAGAGAGAGGGGTTTAGGAGATGTGGGGTGTTCCGGCGACGGGATGAAAAAGGGTTTACCCAGCTTCGGATCTCGCAATGATGGCGAAACCCTACGTGCTGCTATAATTCACTATAAGGCAATATGCGCCGATTACAATGAAAGGTGTCTAGGGCTTCTGAAAGTAAATCTCTGCCCTAAGGCGTCCAGTAGGCCGGCTTATAAAGGCGTCCGTAGGGCTTACAGGAGGAAACCTAACCGACTAAGTCATAGAGTTCTACTCTAATCCGGCTTGGGCTCCGCCTTGTGGGTCAAGTCTTCCTCAATGCGGGCCGACTTCTGGAACCTTCCCTTAGCCGGATGGGCCTCCTGCGCTTCATCACACTGGGCTGCCCGGTTAGCCGGAATTTGGCTTACCACCACTATGGGCCACCCTGGTACGCTGGCTTTGGTCTCCTTCATGAAGGTACCTATTCGGCATAACCCCAACAGTCGCCCCCGGAAAGCTTCAAGTACTTCAGCAGTCGGCTTCAATTTTCCATCAAAGTGTTGTCCGGGAAATTCTTCATCCGCCGTCAGTCTTGGAGCATTCCCAACCTGCAATCATTCCGAACTTCTTTGTCGACCTCTTCGTGCCGGCATATCATGCCGAAAATCATTTGGACGAGTAATGACACGCGTCCATCGATTTGGTGACTCTGTCAGACCCAGCAGTGTGAGTGGAGAAGCATCTTTGAATGCAGGGGCTAACTCCGTTTTTCCCGCGCGAGAATCGAGGAGTCGGAGGGAAGAAATCCTCTCGAAACGGCTTGATTCATGACGCGTGGCGGAAATCTCGGCTCCCGACCGTTGCGTGAATCTCGGCGCACCCGCTATAAAAGCTGGCCTCTTCGCCTTCGCCGTAGCCAAGCATCCATTCGCAACCCTAGCACATCTCTTCTCCAGATCTCATCTCCTCCCCGAGCTCCAACTCCTTCATTACTCCTCCGAGCTCCATGGCATCCGTCACCCCGAGCTCTCTCGTCATCGACGCGATGCCTCTCGACTCGGCGCCACCGATGGGTGGCTAGGTTTCCGCCGCCACCTCCGCCGACTTTGTGCCAACCGCCGCTGCATCTGCATCTTCTCTGGCCTCGGCGAGCACCTGCACTGTCGCAGGCCGCGATGAAGTGGATTTAGCAAAAGCCGCAGTCGAAGCCGCCGCTACAGTGGCCGCCGCTTCTGCGGCCGCTGATGCTGCAGCCGGAGGCTTTAGTGCCGGCGAAGAGGAGGAAGAGGAAGCCGGCAATAACAGAGGAGGTGCCAACAACCCGACCCACAACTGGGTCATCTCTGCTGTGGAAGAAGGCGAGCTCCAAGGCATGGCCTCTGATGGCGTCCTTCCTCCATCTTCCGCTTCTGCGCCTGCTTGGCGCTCCGCCTTAGGCGACTCGTACCCGACACCGATCAGGGATGAGCGGGTACTCCTCTCTTCCCATATCTCTATGGGTTTTTCTTTGCCACCGTCGGCTTTTCTGATAGAGATCTTAGATCACTATGGCCTTCAGCTCCACAACATCACTCCCAACAGCTTGCTATACATCTCCGGCTTTGTAGCACTCTTTGAAGGCTATTTAGGCATAAAACCTAGGTTAGACTTCTTTGAATGATGCTTCTTAGTCAAGAGGCAAACTATGAACAAGGAGCTGTTGGTGGTCGGCTCTATCAGCTTCAACTACCGTTGGGATATGAGTTGGTACCCTCAGGTGCCAATCGTTGATTTGGCAAAGGGGTGGGCATCCACCTTTTTCTACTACAAGGACGTGGCGTTGCCAAACCGGCTGCAGGTCTTGCCCCTTTCACAGACGAGGCCGGCACGCCCCTACACTTGTGGAAGAAGAAGCCGTCAGCTAGAATGCCGGCAGACCATGCCGCCATTCAAGCAAGGATTTCGGAGTTGACCTCCGGATCTCCTCCCCTAACTGGGGAGGACACCATTGTATGCTGGGTCAAGAGGCGGATCCAGCCCCTCCATTACTGTACTCGCATCTTGTGCGAGTACACCAATAATGCTGATCCCATGAGGACCAACGAAGAAGACCTGGAAGAGGAGCTCTACCAAGCGTGCCTCAACCGGCTTATCAAAGCCCGGTCTAACGAAGGCCAGCAATATGAAGAGTCGCTGCCGGTGTATACGGCAGCCAACCCTCCCCCAAAGGTTCTTTGCCGAATCCAAAGTTCAACTCTTCAAGGGATTTAGACTCTATGCTTAACAATCTGACTTGTGTTTATTCTTAAGATTCCTGGTGTTGCCGCCTCCGGGTCAGCTGGCACGTCATCCAGCAAAGTGACCAAGCGGCCAGTCACCTTTTCTTCGGCTCCTGCAGAGAGCCGGAAGAGGAGAAGCCAATTTGAAACGATTGGCGCCAAGTCATCGGAGGATGACGACGCTCTCGATGGGCTCAATATCCCCAGCAAGAAGTAAGTCGACTGACACATCTCCTCCTTACTCTGCAACAATGCCGGATATGCTAAGCTTAGACCTTTACCTTTGCATGATAAAGAGAGGCACCACCTTAAAGCAAGAGGTATGCGCCACATGCAAGAAAGCCTCTCCAGCCGTTCCTCGCCCAACTCCTTTGGCTTCAAAGTCAACTCCAGCGGAGGAGAGCTCCCCCCGAACCATGACGGCGAGTCCAATTCTTGGGAGAGCCGGGATTATTCCTCCGACCCAATGGACGGAGATGACGGGGAAGGCGACTGAACCTTCCTCTCCACCAAGGGCTGAAACTCCGGCTAATGATGCCCCAACCTTTCCTCCGATTAAGGCGGAAGCCTTCAATGACGAGGGACACATCAAGCCGGAGTTCATGAGCCGGTTCATGAAAGCACCTCGGCTTCCTCGGAAGAAAGGAACAACCGTCCGGGATGATGAGCCGGATCAGACCAAGGCCTATGACACCTTTGATGTCATAGAGATCCTTGAAGATCAGCAAAATTATTTTGCTGAAAGCTTTGAAGTTGGCATGACGCTTCTCCGTGAACACTACCAGGTACATATCTTCCTCAGCAGCCCCCGAGCACTATGCCGGGTTAAGTTATAAGAACTAGCCGACATAGTGATCCGAGTCAATGCGTATGCAACTGCTTAGCCCCCTAGCCACGAAATGCCGTCATGTAGCCACTTTGACTTGTCAATATAGCTTTAGGCTTTTAGCAATTCCTTACGCAGATCCACTGAAAAATTGGCGCTGAAACCATCAATTGTTTGGGTGTACGAAATCAGGAGATGTGCCGGCTAAAAACTGAGCTGGCGAACAAGGACGCCATCATCACTGGGTTTGAGGCGGACCGGGTTCAGTACCAAGGTAGAAATGCTGAAAACTTAACTTTGCATAATGGTTATTTTTATACTGCTGACATTTTGTTTTGCAGACGCCATTATAAAAGCCAAGGAGCTTGTTGAGAACGCCGGCATTCTCGACCGGCTCCGCGACGAAAACACCGAGCTAAAAAAGCTTAATCAGTCAATGTCGACGGAGCTAGAGATGGCCAAGAAGGGCCTTGCGCAAGCCAAACAAATCTTGGAGACGGAGAGGCAAAATCATAAGGATGCCCTTCGTGAAATCCAGGACCGGCTTGACAAGCGCCTCAACGAATCGGTGGCCATCGACAGTCAGCTTTTGAGTAAGTTATTTAAAACCTCAAACTTCTTTCTGTCTTAGCCACTTTTAACTGCAACTTCGCTTTTTCTTGGAAGTAGGGGAACTTATCCCGAAGATACATTCTTTGGGAACAAAGCTTGTCGAGAAATTCTTTCCCGGCAACCCCGAACCCTTGACGGACCTTGCAGGTTTGGAAGCCGAACTGGACGAGGCGACCTCGTTCTTTGACGAACGGCTGCGGTCCAGTCCTCGTGGCGGTGCAAAGACGGCATTGGGACTAATGATGGGGCACTACCCGGAGGCAGAAGCCTGGCGCGTTGCATCCGGCTTTCCTCTTGAAAAGAAGGACGGCACGCCGCTGGACGATCAAGAGCGCAATAAAATCCTTCACTCCATCTCCGGCTACGCCAGCAAAGTTGCCAATATGGCCTCCCTGACCCCCATCTTCAAGGAAGTGCCCTGCCCGCCAACTCCCATCCAGTCTGATGGTGACGACGAAGAAGCGGACAAATCTGCATAAGCCGAACTTGCTCTTTTGAGCCGGCCTTCCTGAAAAAGTAAATATTAAGATGTAAATCTGTTCAAACAGTATGAAATGCTTGTAAACAACCAAGTCTTTTGCTGTGTTAATTCAGCTTATCTATTCTGCAAGTTTGCAATTTTTATGCCTCAGTTTATTCTGGCCTTGACACTTTAGCCTTTAAGCGCCGGCAAACCTATTGCGAAGCAAACTTGCTGGGTAATAGGGTACACAATGACCAATCTGTTTAGACCCAGAACAAGTGCCGCCTTTCGGTGCCGAAAACGCTTTGAAGCAACCCGGCGCAAAAAGGTAGCAGACAAACATTAATTTGGCAAAACGTTGTTTTTTCATCACCTTAAGGCGGATTCAACATGAAAGATAGTTTACCAACAAGCAACACAGGCAATTTCGGGTAAACAGATGATAGCAATAAGATCATTGGGAAATAAAGGATGGTACAGATTCTCGAATTTCACATGAGAGAAGCCAATTTTTATTTCATGATCACATTAATATGGTTAAAATAGAATTTGCTAAGTGCAAAAAGGACGTAGCTGAGCGATATTCCACGGACGTTTCGTCTCATCTAAGTCATCATCTACATGCCTTTTCCTCTTACGACCTTTCTTCCTGGGATCTTTCTTTGAATCCCTTAAGTCGAGGAGATAATATGATCCGTTTTTCAGAACTTTGCTGATAACAAAAGGTCCTTCCCATGGAGGGGATAATTTGTGCTGCCGGCTTTGCACAAGCCGAAGCACTAAGTCACCTTCTCAAAAAGATCGATTCCGCACTCTATGGCTTTGGTAGCGACGTAGATCTTCCTGATAGATGGCGGATCGTTGGAGAGCCAACTCTCTTTCTTCTTCGAGGATATCTAAGCCGTCTTGACGTGCTTCTTCTGCGTCTTCTTCGACGTAGGCTGCGACTCGAGGCGAATCGTGGATCATGTCGGTTGGGAGTACCGCTTCTGATCTATTTGTGGTAGTACGAATACTCCATAAGACCGCCGGCAATTCATCAACCCAAGCGCCGGCTGCTCGATGCAATGGGGTTCCAAGCCTCGGCTTAATACCTTGCAGAATAATGCCGTTAGTTCGCTCTACCTGTCCATTGGATTGCGGGTGTGCCACCGATGCCATGTCGAGTCGAATTTTTGATCGGCTGCAAAACTTCGATAGCTCACCGATGGCAAAGTTTGTGTCATTGTCAGTGATAATGCTATGCGGTATGCCGAATTGAGTAGTTATCTCGACGATGAACTTTGTAGCTGTACCGTCGAGTTTCTTGATGGGCTTTGCCTCCACCCACTTTGTGAATTTGTCGACCGCCACCAGCAGGTGAGTTAAGCCTCCTCTTGCTGTCTTGAAAGGTCCCACCATGTCGAGCCCCCAGACCGCAAACGACCAAGTAATAGGGATTGTCCGGAGCTCCTGAGCCAGCAAGTGAACCTGCTTTGCGTAGCGCTGACATCCTTCACAAGTCATGACGATGTTGATAGCATCCTCCTTAGCCGTTAGCCAGAAGAATCCGTGCCGAAACGCCTTAGCGACGAACGCCTTTGCCGCCACGTGATGCCCACATTCGCCAGACTGGATTTCCTCAAGGATTTGCCGCCCTTCTTCTGGAGAGACCCATCTTTGGAAGATGCCGGATGTGCTCCGTTTGTAAAGCTGTCCATCAATAATCATGTACGCCTGTGCTCGGTGCTCAATTTGATGGCTCAACACCTCGTCGTCCTTGGGCTGTTCCTTATTAATCAGGAAATCAATGTAGGGCGTGGTCCAATCTGGGGTTACCAAGCACACTTGAACTGATTCTGCCGACAAGGGATAATTTTCATCGCCGCCTTTGATGGACGGCTTATGCAGATGGTGGAGAAATACATCTGGGGGTACTGCCTTTTGCCTGGAGCCTATTCTGGCCAAGGCGTCAGCAGCTTCATTGTCATCTCGGGAAATATGCCGGACCTCTAAGCCGGCAAAGCATCTACCGAATTCATCGATTGTTCTCCTGTATTCCGCCATTGTGGGACTTTTCGTGTCCCAGCATCCATCTAGTTGCTGCACAACAAGATCCGAGTCGCCATAGCAGAGGATGCGCTTTACTCCCAACTCCTTAGCCATATGAAGGCCATGGAGGAGAGCCTCATACTCTGCTACATTGTTGGTGGCGTTGAACTGGATTCGGAGGACATAACTGAGCTTATCACCCTTAGACGACTTTAGCACCACTCCAGCCCTCGAGCCTTCCTTCATCTTTGAGCCATCAAAGTGCATTATCCAATACTGAGAATCCGGCAAAGGTGTGCTCTCCATCGCCTCTGTCCAATCTGCAACAAAGTCGGCTAGAACTTGGTATTTGATGGCGGTCCTCGGCTTATACTGGATGTCAAAGGCTACTAACTCGATGCCCCATTTGGCGAGTTGGCCTGTTGCGTCAACATTGTTGATGATGTCCTTTAGTGGAGCTTTGCTGACCACCGTGATTGTGTGATCCTGAAAATAATGCCGTAGCTTTCTGGCGGCAAAGAATACACCATAGGCTAACTTCTGGTAGTGAGGGTAGCGTTGATTTGAATCTGAGAACACCTCGCTAATGAAATAGACAGGGCGCTGATCCGACCATTGCTTCCCTTCCTCCAGGCGCTCCACTACAATGACGGCACTTATCACGAAATTTGTGGCCGACATGTAGAGGAGAAGCGGCTCTTTTTCCCTCGGAGCATGCGTCAATGTATACTTCAGCTGTGCCAAAGCTGCCTCTGCTTCCTCTGTCCAAACAAAATTGTCCGACTTCTTGAGGAGCTTGTATAATGGCAATGCTTTGTCACCAAGCCGGCTAATGAATCGGCTTACAGCCACGGCGGAACCCGTAAGCCGCTGTATGTCCTTTAGACAAGTCGGCCTCTCGATGTTCTGAATCGCCTTTATCTTTTCTGGGTTAACTTCAATTCCTCTTTGAGAAACAATGAAGCCCAGAAGCTTGCCTGCAGGTACTCCGAAGACGCATTTTGCCAGATTAAGCTTCATCTGGTACTCCCTTAGATTTGCAAAGGTTTCCGACAGATCGGCGATAAGATTGCCACGCTTCTTCGACATGACCGCTATGTCGTCGACGTAGACGTGAACATTGCGGCCAATTTGCTTGTCCAAACACCGCTGCATACACCTTTGGTAAGTAGCACCGGTATTCTTTAAGCCAAAAGGCATTATGACATAGCAGTAATTGCCATATGGCGTAGTGAAAGATGTCTTGACTTGAACTGACTCCTTCATCTTAATCTGATGGTAACCCGAATAAGCGTCCAGAAAACATAGCATCTCTGAGCCGGCAGTTGAATCAATGACCTGATCGATACGCGGTAGGGCGAACGGATCCTTATGGCAGGCTTTGTTTAAGCCAGTGAAATCAATGCACATACGTAGCTTAGAGGTTTTTTTTCTTTGGAACAAGCACGGGATTTGCTAACCAATCAGTGTGGACAACTTCGCGGATGAATTTAGTGGCGGTGAGCCTTAGGATCTCTTTTCCAACCGCCTTGCGCTTCTTAGTTCCGAGCCGGCGGAGGCCTTGTTTGACCGGCTTAGCGTCCTTGGTGACTTTTAAGGAGTGCTCGGCAAGTTTCCTCGGGACACCTGGCATGTCGGATGGTGACCAAGCAAAGATATCCCGGTTCTCACGGAGAAACTTGACGAGCTCGCCTTCCTATTTGTTGTCGAGACCGGCACCGATGATGGCCTCCTTTGTCAGATCATCCTTTGAGAACTTGATTTTCTTGGTGTCATCGTTTGGCTTGAAGCTCGAGTCAACCTTAGAGGACGGCTTTTCAGTTGCCGGCATCTCATCGGGACCCATTGTATTCTTGAGATCCTCCAATTCTTCCTTGCAGATTTCTTCTTCAGCATGGACGGCATTGGCGGCCTCACACTCTTTGGCTTTCTTGAAGTCTCCTTTGACTGTGATGATCCCATTGGGTCCCGGCATTTTCAGCTTGCTATAGATGTAGCAGGGCCGAGCCATAAATTTGGCGAAAGCCGGACGTCCAAAGATTGCATGATATGCACTTTTAAAGGGAACCACCTCAAAAGAGACGTCTTCTGTCCGGAAATTATCCGTGACACCAAAGGTGACCTTCAGGGTGATCCTTCTCATTAAGGAGGCTTGTCATCCCGGCACAATCCCATGAAACTTCACATTGCTGTGGCTGAGTTGTGACTCGGAGAGACGCATTCTCTTCAATGTTGCGGCGTAGAGTATGTTGATGCTACTCCCACCGTCCATAAGCACCTTTGTCAAGTTGTATTTGTCGACTATAGGGCTGACAACCAAAGCGTAGGTGCGTGTTGAAGGAACTCTGTCCGGGTGATCGCTGCGATCCCATGTGATGGGAATGTCGGACCAAGCCAAATACTGAGGAACTGCAGGTACCGTAGCATTGAGTTCTCGCCAAGCCGCCTTTTCCTTGCGAGAGGAATCTGTTGCTAGATTGACGATGAGAATTTCGGCATGCTTAGGAAATTTACTGCCTTTGCTGTCTTTGGAGGCTGCGTCATCCGACTCTGAGGCAGCGTCCTCCTTCTCTTTGTCGTCCTTCCTAGACTTGTGCTTGTTCCTTGACTTGCTGGCTTTGGGATCTTTGGCAATCTCGCGATTGATGTGACATTGCTGCAGCGTGTGGGAGCTCGTACCATCCGGCCTCAGATGATGGACATAGGGGTTGTGCTTGATGTCGTCATACTTCACCGCTGGCGGTCGGGATGATTGGTTCTTTGCCGGCTTCTTGCCCTGGCACTTGGTATTGCTTGAGCTGCCCTTACCAAAGGTAGCAGCAACCTCGTGAGAAGGGCCGGCTTGGTCTTCAACTTTCTTTTTCCCGGACTCGCGTCGGTGGGTTTCACCGTCTTCCCTGTTGCCATCGTCAGCAGCAGCGTACTTGTTAGCACAAGCGAGCAAGCCCCCCAAGGTTTCTAACTCGTCGCTGTAGATCATGAAGCGAAAAGTTGTCCCTTTCCTAAGAGATTGCTTGAAGACATGGATCGCCTGAATTTCTGAGACGCCTTCGCAAGCGTTTTTGATTTCACTCCATCGTGAGACTAACTCACGACTAGACGTGTTCTTTTGTTGCACACACCGCTGTAAGTCGAAAATCGACTTTGGGCGCTTATATGTGCCCTGGAAGTACTGAGTAAAGACGCGCTTCATGTCACTCCAGGTATGAACTGTCCTTTCCGGCAAACCTTTAATCCACATACGTGCCGTCCCGGTTAACATCAGGGGAAAAAATTGTACTGCGGAGTCGGCGCTGCCTTGATATATGTCGCAGGCACTGACGTAATCTGAGAGCCAGGTCTCAGGATTAGCCGTACCACTGTACTTCTCCACCATCTTTGTTACATTTGACAAAGTGGGAGGTAGTATTTACTCTCTGATTGTTCTGCCAAAACACTTGGGGCCGAGGTATTGGGCTTGTTTGGCCGACTTCCTCTCCTCGATTAGGCTTCGAACATCATTGGCTGATGGCGGTTTACCAACCGACTTTTCCTGCCTTGGTTCTTCCCCGTGACGGCTTTGGCTCACCCTACTTGCGTTACGCGGGGGGCTTGGAGTCCTTTGCCGTCGTGGAGGGGGTATGTACTTGGAGGGGTTATCTCCCTCTTTGTGCGGTTGAGGCGGCGGTGGAGGTGGCATACAATTTCTGTTACCCTCCCTTCGAGGTGGATTTTCCCCCTCACGTCGTCCCTCCTGACGGGATGGTGCCGCCTTTTCCTTGCGAGGGTCCTCCTTTCGCTCCCGGCTCTGATGCTCTTCCCGGCTTCAACCAGCCTCACGATGGCGTGAAGAACCTGTCCGGGATTCCGCGCCTCTAGGCTGCCTTTCCTTCGGGTCCTTGTCGACGCCTTTGTTGTGGCTGCTTGAGCCGGCTGGGTCATCGCCTGGGTCTGCAGGTGCAGCAGCCATCGGCTTCTTGGCCGTCGAGTTGCAAAGACGAGAGTCGTCAACAAGCCGTTCAGACTTTACTTGCGAGTCGTTTTGATGCTGTTGTGCAACCTCCAGTAGATAAGCCGAATATTTGAGGCGAGCGTCACGGTCCAACGATTTGTCGAACATGACCTACTGGGCCGCCTCCATGTTTTTGGCTGGGGTGTTGAAGTAACACAAATTAGTCACCGGGTCACGCCGGTGGTGGTACTTTCTCCAGACTGAATTAACATGGTCGGCTTCCCACTTGCTGCGGAAATCCAACCTCTTATGCAGATTCTTGTCGTGAGCCGGACGGAAGACATCATCGGCCCCCTTTTCTCTCTTCTTCTGGATGAACTCCGTTTCCTTGTTTGCGATCTCAACCTCGCGCTCCGCTATCTGGGCTGCATGCTCTTCCAGCTCGGCGCGGCGCTTTTCCATGTCGGTTAGCGATGCGTTTGGAGGAAGTGGGGTTAGCAGTTATTTGTACTTTGCCATCCTTTCTTCGTGCTCCTTCTCTGCTGCTTCACCGGCCGTAGCGTCAATGTTGTCTCCTGTAGCCGGCAATCTACCAGCTCCTTTCATTGGAGCCAGCAGTGGCACAAAATCCACCTTAAGATTTCCGGCTTCTGGAGTTTTTTCTTCGCCATTGGCGGTTTTCGAGGTGTTGGGGTCATCCTTAGTACCTGAGACGTCACCCATCAAGACCTCGGCAGGGCGTCCTAAGCAGGATGCAACTTTCTGACTAAAGTCGTCGGATTCTCCTTCAGATTCGAGGTCCTGCTCCATATGGGCAGTGTCCCCTGATCCGGCTTCTGAGTCAGCCCCGGCCTGCAAAGCAGGAAGGATAGACTCAGATTCTGTCATCGACTCGTTAGAGCCGGATTCTCCTAAGATGCCAACAAAGTGGAAGTCCGGCGCCGTCATGTTGGAACTTGCGTCGTCTTCAGAATCTTCATCGTCAGCGTCGAAAGCCAGATCCAGATCGGCGATCTCCTCAGAGTCCAGATCCGATCCTTCATCAAAGTTGCTTGGGTGGGTGGCGGGCATGCTCGAGGTGAAGCCGAGATCGTCCAAAGCCTGGGCGGTGAAGCCGACGAAGATGTCGAAACCGCCGACAGAGACCGTGGACCAGCCGGCAGGATCCTCCTTTGCCAGCGTCCAAAAGCCGTCGTTGAATACGTGGCCAGCTCCTGTCTCGTCGAAGTTGCTCACCAAGCCGACCGCGATGGTGTCGCCGACTCCGCTCGTAGATCCCGGACGGAACGAAACCCCGGACATCTCTTGCCCCACGGTGGGCGCCAACTGGCGTGGTATTGTTGAATCTAGCCGCGGCAGGGGTGCCATCGAGCTAGGTAGAGAGAGGGGTTTAGAAGACGTGGGGTGTTCCGGCGACAGGATGACAAAGGGTTTACCCAACTTCGGATCTCGCAACGATGGCGAAACCCTACGTGCTGCTATAATTCACTATAAGGCAATATGCGCCGATTACAATGAATGGTGTCTAGGGCTTCTGAAAGTAAATCTTTGCCCTAAGGCATCCCGTAGGCCGGCTTATAAAGGCGTCCGGTCCTAGGGCTTACAGGAGGAAACCTAACCGACTAAGTCACAGAGTTCTACTCTAATCCGGCTTGGGATCCGCCTTGTGGGTCAAGTCTTCCTCAATGCGGGCCGGCTTCTGGAACCTTCCCTTAGCCGGATGGGCCTCCTGCGCTTCATCGCACTGGGCCACCCGGTTAGCCGGAATTCGGCTTACCACCACTATGGGCCACCCTGGTACGCTGGCTTTAGTCTCCTTCGTGAAGGTACCTGTTCGGCATAACCCCAACAGAGGATCCAGCCGCTGAGCACCAGAACTCGGCTGATAGTCGAGTACACTCGTTGCGTGACGGATGACCTCCGAATGTCCGAGAAACAAGCCAGCACCACCGATATTAATCGGCTAGTGAAGAAACTGACCGGCAAGCTGGTGAAGGACCAGGAAAGCTTTGGTCTTTCCCCTTTCTACATAACAACTCCTCCACCAGCGGTAAATTATTTAATACTTGCACTCTGACTTTGCTCTTGCTATATTTCAACTTCTTCTTTGTCTAATTATATCTTTCTGAATCTTTGCATAGCTCAGTGATAGTTGGTGGTCAATCAATGTCCAAGACGCCAGAGCTGAAAGCAATGAAGGCGTCGATGAAGAAAACCAGGAGTCTCTCCAGAGACTCCTGATGATGATGCCAAGGGTCCTTCTGGTGAGGACCCGCCAACTGCTGTGACGACTTCTTCTGGCAAGTCATCCAGTGACAAGGACCCGGCCCCCACTCCTTGCAGGACTATGAAGAGGAAGCAGTAGACTGGTGTCCCAAAGGAGCCCTTTTCACGTCTTCTTTCAACTCAAGATCCACTTACTAAAGATGACAAACAAACACAGGCCATGCAAACCGCCAGGCTGAGGAAGCTGCGGAGCAGTGGACCAGGTGACGTCTCGCTGGTGATTCCCAGCACTCGGAAGCGCAAGTCGCCCTCCGCTTCTCTTCCTTCTGCTGAGGACTTGTACGACTCTGGAGCCATGCCATCATCCGACTCCAATGCCTCCTTGGACTTGGAGACCAACACTGGGTAAGTTAACCCTTCACTCATATTCTTCCGACTTGTTTGTCTTTCCTTTGTATGCATCTTTCCATGATTTTAACTTTTCCAGTTCTTCTTTTAGGGCTCGCCCTTTGACTATGGTTGCAAATCTCTCCAAACACAACTGATGTCACCTCAGCACACAAGGCTGAAGCTCCACCTACACTGTCGACTTCCACTAGCCACAACCCACGGCCCAAACTGAGTATGCCATGACGAGTACTTCCAAGGAACCTCTACCTAAATCCAGCAGGGAACCTGCAGATCCTGCCTCCGACCTCGTTATTGACTATAGCCGACTCCGTGTTGGGGAGAACAAGTCTTTCACGGAAGGGCGAGGAGCTGGCCAGCTTGATGGCACTGAAGATGATTCATGCTGTGAGTCCTTCAACTTTTCCTTTATAAATTGTTGTCTCTTACCATACCAGTAGACCTCAAGCACCAAACTGTGGCGACTTGGGACTTAAGTTAGGTGCTTCATGCTTTACTGTCAGCCTTGTAGAGAAAAATTTGAACTTTATGCCTGTAGCCCCCAAGCGCCGAGTTGTTTTTAGCTTGCAACAACTCGGAGCTGAAGACTCTAAACATATTTTCATCTGCTCTGAAAATTTTGACCCATGAGTAGCCCCCAAGCGTCGGGTTGTTAGCCTGCGACGACTCGGAGCTAAAAAACCCTGAAACTTCTGCCTTTCTTTAAATTTTTATCCATGAGTAGACCCCAAGCGCCGGGTTGTTAGCCTGCGACAACTCAGAGCTACCATCTGCACTGCAAAAACTGTGTAAAACTGAATTTTGAACCATTATAGCCCCCAAGTTCCGAGTTGTTGATCATAACATCTTGGGACTCGTAGGTCACTTTCTGTGGAATTTCTGAAAAACGGTTAACTGCTAACCCTGTCTTGCGTCCCTTTGGGAAAAGAACTCCCTGTAGCCCCAAGCGCCAAGTTGTGCATCTTTGATGACTTGGAGCTACCTCTAACATATGACTCTTTGTGTTGTTGTTGCAGGCCATTGTCTCTCGTATGCAGAGAGATATGAAAAATCTTGAAGAAAAGGCGGCTGCTTCCGCCAAATCTGCTGAATATGAAAGAAACCTCGCTCGCCAGCTTGAGAATGACTTGAAGAAAGTCTGTGTCGAGCTGGAAGACGAAAAGAAGATGGCTGCTCACAACAAAAAGTTTGTTGAGAAAGCCATCAAAGACCTGAATACTGGCCTTGACCGCTGTCGCACGGGAGTCAAAGTGATGACCCAACACATCTTTGGTAAACTCCATTCCTTCTTAATCTTGTACTTTAACTGCCAACCTTGTGTTTTGCTATACTGACTTGTTGCAATCCTTCCAGGTTCAACTTATCCCAAAATGAAATTAGTAGTGGGCCAACAGATGAATGAGCTGCTGGATTATTGTCATNCTATGGTCCACCTCGAGGCTTAGCTTTGACCAACTAGGGTCCACGTTTCTACTCATTCAGCTTTGGCCAACTCTGACCGTTTGGTGAATTTATTTCTCCGTGTTCGACTGGACTGACTCTAGTGTGACTGGACCCAACACCGTTCCTTAGGTAGGAACATTACTAGATTCTAGATTTGACACTCTCGAGAGGTTGCAACTTTTATCCACACGTTGGGGTCTAAGCTTGTACAGCCGGTACCTGCCGCACAAACCTATTCCCCCAGCCGTCCGCTCTACCAAGACACTCCTTGTATAGCTACCGACTTACCACTCGGGCTAAGTCTTATGACGAAGTGAATCCGGCACGTCCCCAACTCATGAGCAACGCCTAGCTCCGGAACCTTCACAAGACTAGCCCCGACCACAACTATGCAGTAACCGACTAGACTTGCCAAGTGGGTAGCATCAAAAGAGGCTCGATAGGCTACTAAGCTACGGTCTGCCCATTTCAACGACGCATGGTTGTGCGGGTGTGTTTGGCGAGTGGCACTATTTGACTCAATCTAGTCGACGGAGGTGGTTATCTTTTTAGTCAATTTTTATTCTCGGCCATAAGACAGCAGCAAACGTTAGTCCACAAGATATACATGAGCATCAAATAATCACATAGTAGTTCAGCAAGTAAAATAAGGTCAACCGGGCGATGGCGGAGTTTTCTCCGACCAGTGACAGCCACAGGTTGGGTAAAGATAAAATAACAAAATCAACCGGGCGAGGACGGAGATGTCTCCGGCCAGTAGCAGCCACGGGTCGAGTAAGAAGATAAAATAACAAAATCAACCGGCGAGGACGGAGATGTCTCCGGCCAGTAGCAGCCACGGGTTGAGTAAGAAAATAAAGTAAAACAATCGGTTAGTGTCAATCGGGCGATGGCGGAGATACCTCCGGCCAGTGACAGCCACAGATCGACTACAAGGTTAGTGGAGGCGTCCACGCGATCCGTTCCACCATTCCATTGACTGCGGTGGTTCCCCCAGTCCATCGTCGCCGGAACGGGAGTGGGTCATGGTACCATCCACGCATGCCACAACTCTACATAAAAGTAGCCGCTTCAATCCACTTGGGCAGGACCCAACGTGTATTTAGACGGGGTAACCGGAACTCAACCCACGCTTGATGGGTTTATCGTATTGCAGGAAAGTAAAGGTACATGAAATAATAATACTGAAAGTAGGCGAGATTCAATTCACGTGGGCGGTGCCCAACATGTATTTAGTCGCCGGCCGGAACTCAACTCACGGAACATGAGTTTATCGTATTGCAGAAAGTAAAAGTAGCATTAGGTCACATGAAATAATAGGCATGAAATAAGACATGTGGGATGCAACTATCGCGCAAACAAGTAACAAACAAGTCAAATAAGGCATCGATGACTGGGGAACGGATGGTTGGGGGCTGATGGCTTGCATTCTGCTGTGGGGTCACCTTCTCCTTCGTTAAAATGGTCGGAATCTATTAGAGAATTCAAAAATAGGCATTATAAACCTTCCAATAGCTACTCAACAACTTCCCAAGCACATAAGCTTAAAATATTTCAAAACCAGTGCCATTGGATAGAGGATTTCAAAACAAAGCCAATGCAAAAAGATTCATATTTTTCTGAATTTTTTTGAGTGAGTTATGACCTTCCAAAGTTAACCCTAAAATCTGCCCTTCTCAAAAACAGAAAATAAACAAAAGAAAACATTTCGGAAATGTTTAAAAGTCTGACGGGCTGGGCCCACTGGTCAGTGGCCCACTAGCTGAACCGGTACGTACCAGTGAAGAAAAAAAAAAGCAGAGGGGAGGGAGTCGCCGTCGCCGGCGTGCTCACCGTCGAGGACGAGGGCGTCGATTCCGGCGATCCTAGGGCAAGGTGAGGGTGGCTACGGGCTCCGGGGAACTTGGATTGGGGAAGGGGGAGGTGCTGGTGGCGGGGGGCTCTAGAGGTGGGGAATTGCTCGGAGACCGAGCGGCGGAGACGTGCTCATCGCCGGCCTTCCGGAGCTCCTGTGGGGCTGATTCGGGGTGGGGAGGAGGCTCAGAGGGAGGGCGTGGCGGTGTGGTGGTCGAAGGGAGCTGGGGTCTCCTTTTATAGCCCACCGCGGTGGGGGTTCCGGACGCGGGCCGTGGTGAGGTGGCGGGCAAGGAGGCCGTGGCAGGGGAAGACGACGGGCGGCGCGTCGATGGTGTAGCAAAGGGGCATCGCTGGACGACGGGAAATCCGCGGCTGTGGATAGGGATGAGGGTGGCGAGGTACTGGTGCGGGAGAGCGACGTGTCCGACCAGCGGGCTTTGCGTTGAGGGTGTAGCGGGCGGCGCAGAGGGGGACGGCGGACGGCGCGGTGATGGTGTGGCGGCAGTGCGACGCTGTGCGGTTGCTAGTCGAAGGGATTCGCGGGTGAGGGCCTGTGGAGGGGCACAGTGAGGTGGGGGAGGGGGGGTCCCAGGCGGCGCTGTTGGTGCGGCGCGTCGGCTTGCGACCGACGGCGCACATGGGAGGTGGCAGCGACGCGTGGCTCGGGGGGGTGGTCGAGGGAGAGGAGGAGAAGCAGGAGGCGCAAGAGGAGCTCAGGAGGGAGGCCAACGGCGACGACCAGAAACTGGCGGCGCCGCCGGGCATGGGTGTGCCAGTGGTGGCCACGCCACTGGCCATGCCGAAATCGGCATGACCAAGTTTCTCTCATCCTAGGGTCCCAAAAGTAAAAATAATCATGTCACTTGGCGCCAAATCAAATTTCCCACAACTTTGCAGAACAAAATTTTCCCAAAATCTAGACTTTCCCTATACAAAACTTTCATCGAACAGCTTCTGCTGAAAAGGGGAAAAGGGTTTTGGGCATTTAAAATAAAAGATATTTGGCCAGGAAAATTCACAGAGGTAGATATTGGTTAGGAGCATCCACCCTGGGGTTTTTGGAATTTTTGGAAAATGTTTAGTAGGGTTTCCAAAAATAACAAGGTCTAGGCCAGAAAGTAAAACAGGGAAAAACTCAATTATTTCCTTATCAAGGTATCAAATATTTTTACATATTTGGGTTATACACTTGTTAGAGATCCTCCCTGAATTTTTGTAGAAGTTTTGAAGATGGTTTTGACCTACTTCCTTTGGAAAGCTAGGGTTTTGGGGTTTTCGGAAGAAAATAAATCAGGGGAAAAGTCAATTCTTTTCCTAACAAGTCACCCAATATTTTTGCATAAATGGGTTCTAAGCTAGATGGGGATCACTCTGGAATTTTTGGGGAATTTTTGAAGTCACCCTTGGTATAGCTCCTTTGGAAGGCTAGGGTTTAAGCCCCTTTTGTATTAAAGAAAAGACAAATATTTGGGGAAATCTTGGGGGTAGAAGAAAATAGAGGTGCCATGATTAGAAGATCCAAATTCAAATCCAAATTTTGTTTTTGTCAAATAAAATTTTATAGGGCCAAAATTTGGGATGTGACAGATGCTGCATCGACTCGGCTGACGGGTTCGACTTCCACCCACTTGGTGAACTTGTCAACTACAACTAGCAGGTGGGTTTTGTGGCAAGGTGACTTTGAAAAAGAACCCACCATGTCAAGCCCCCCAAACTGCAAATGGCCAAGTTATTGGTATGGTTCTAAGCTCCTGGGCTGGCACATGATCTTCCCTGGCGTACCTCTGACAACCATCACAAACTCGGACTATCTTTTTTGCATCTAAGTGCGCTGTCAACCAGAAGAAACCATGCCTGAAAGCTTTGGATACCAAGGACCTTGTTGATGCATGATGACCACAGTCTCCTGCATGGATTTCCTGCAGAATTTGTCTGCCCTCCTCTGGGGATACACACCGTTGGTAGACTCCCATGGTGCTTCTCCGGAACAACTCCGGAACTTGGGAGTTGCTGCAACCAATGCTGACTCCGGGTCCGGAAAAGCGAGCTCCTCTTCTGAAGGCAACTTAACTGACAGATGATGGAGTTCATCCAAGAAGACGTTTGGTGGTACTTTCTCTTTTCTAGATCCCAGCCTTGGTAATGCATCTGTCGCCTCATTTTTTCTATGATCAATGTGTTCTACTTGGTAACCGGAAAAGAACCCAGCAATCTGGTCGACTGCTCTTCTGTAAGCTGCCATATTTGCATCCTTTGAGTCCCAAGTTCCTGACACTTGTTCGGCTACGAGATCCGAGTCTTCAAGGCACCAGATTCGCTTGACATTCATCTCCTTGGCCAAGCGGAGTCCATGCAACAATGCCTCGCATACTGCCATGTTGTTGGTGCAGTCAAAGTGCAGCTGAAGGACATAGGCCAACTTGTCTCCCTTAGGTGACGTCAGAACGACGCCGGCTCCTGATTCCTCGAGTTGTCTGGATCCGTCAAAGTGCATTGTCCAATACTTGGAGCAGGGCGTGTTTGGTGAAGATGTGAAGTCGGTCCAATCATTGACAAAATCTGCCAAAGCTTGTGACTTGATAGCTGTGCGCGGCTCATATGTGATGTGGTAAGGACCCAATTCAATTGCCCACTTAGCGACTCGTCCCGTCGCGTCTCTGTTGCGAATGATGTCTGCTAGTGGTGCTGAACTCACCACCTTGATAGAGTGCTCTTGAAAGTAATGCTTGAGCTTTCGACTTGCTAAAAAGACTCCATATACCAGCTTCTGCCACTGTGGGTACCTTTGCTTGGAATCAGTGAGTACCTCACTAATATAGTAGACAGGGCGTTGTACTGGATACTCCTTTCCCTCCTCCTTGCGTTCCACAACTACCACTGCGCTGACAACTCTCTCGTTGGCAGCTACATACAGTAACATGGGCTCCTTATCTGTAGGAGCTGCAAGTACTGGTGCTGTTGACAAAGTTTTCTTCAACTCCTCAAAATCGTTGTCAACTTCTTTGTCCCATAATAACTTGTCTGACTTCTTCAGGAGCCGGTAGAGAGGACCCGCCTTTTCTTCGAGTCGTGATATGAATCTGCTTAAAGCTGCAACACAGCCTGTAAGCTTCTGGACATCCTTTAAACAAGTCGGCTTTTGCAGATTACTAATAGCCTTGATTTTCTCCGGGTTTGCCTCAATCCCTCTCTCTGAGACGATGAAGCCAAGTAGTTTGCCTGCTGGAACTCCAAATACACACTTGCCTGGATTCAACTTCATATTGTACTTGCGCAGATTGTTGAATGTCTCTGTTAGGTCAGCGATCAAGGAGTCGGCTTTCTACGACTTGATGACCACATCGTCCACATATGCATGGATGTTTCTTCCAATTTTCTCTTGAAAACAATTCTGAATGCATCTCTGGTATGTTGCTCCTGCGTTCTTGAGTCCAAAAGGCATTATTTTGTAACAAAAAGCTCCGAAGGGTGTTATGAAGGAGGTTTTCAACTCGTCCTCCTCCTTGAGTCTGATCTGATGGTAGCCTGAATAAGCATCCAGGAAACAAAGTAACTCGGAACCTGCTGTGGAGTCAATGATCTGGTCAATGCGTGGCAAGGCAAAAGGATCCTTAGGATATGCTTTGTTCAATCCTGTGAAGTCAATGCACATACGCAATGTCTTTTTTGGCACTAAAACTGGATTGGCCACCTACTCTGGATGCAATACCTCTTTGATGAAGTCGGCTGCAAGGAGTCGGGCCACTTCTTCTCCTATAGCTTTTATTCTATCATCATGAAACTTGCGAAGTCCTTGTTTTACAGGTCTTGCGTTAGGATTAACGTGTAAGCTGTGCACGGCGAGTTCTCTCGGGACACCTAGCATGTCAGATGGCTTCCATGCAAAGACGTCCCGGTTCTCACAGATGAACTCGACGAGTGCACTTTCCTATTTATCAGAGAGGTGTGCCCCGATGGTGAACTGCTTGGAGGAGTCACCGGGGACAAAATCAACTTGTTTTGTATCTTGAGCCGACTTGAATTTCATCTTCTCCTCTGTTGCCGGCTTCTTGAGCACCGTATTATCTTCTGGGTCCACATGTGCTTTATAGAACCTGAGCTCCTCTTGGGCACAAGCTGTCTCCGCCATAGCTGCATCTCCTTGCTCTCACTCCAATGCCATCTGCCTAGTACCATTGACTGTGATGACTCCTTTTGGTCCTGGCATCTTCAGCTTCAGATATATGTAGCATGGCCTTGCCATGAACTTGAAATACGCGGGACGTCCAAAAAGAGCGTGGTATGGACTGTGGAGATCCACAACCTCAAAAGGCAAAATTTCTAACCGATAATTCTCAAAGGTGCCGAAAGCAACTTCCAGGTAAATCTTACCAATGGGTTTTGCCGACTTCCCTGGTACTATTCCATGGAAAACTGTCTCTGTCGGTATGAGCTGCCTGTCTTGCAACTTCATCCTCTTGAATGTGTCATAGTATAATATATTGATACTGCTACCACCATCCATGAGTACCTTGTCAAGCGTGTATCCTCCGACTTGTGGTGCTACCACCAAGGCTAGTTGCCCCGGGACGTCAACCCTTGGTGGGTGATCTGCCCGACTCCAGGTAATTGGTTGCTTTGACCATCTTAACCATTGAGGTATTGCCGACTCCACGGCGTTGACTGCGCGAACTTTCAATTTCCTTGCTCGCTTGGAGGTGCTGGTGGTGAATACATGATAGCTCCCTTGACTCGGATGATGTGGCCGAGTTGCTATGTAGTACTGCCCCTGGTTATCCTGAAGCTGCTTGGGGTTCTGCTGAAAACCCCCTGGTTCCCTTGCTGGTTTCCTCCACCATTGCTGGGTCCTGGGTTGTTTCCGCCTGCCCCACCATAGTTGCCAGGTCCTCCATTATTACCTCTGTATCCATCATTTCTATCTCCATTGTTGCCGCGGTTGGCCGGGTTGTTTTTTCACTGCTGCAGGTCGACACATTGTTCTAGGGTATGCCCACACCTGCCGTTTCTGGCGTGGCGAGGACACGGACTCTGCAAGATTTCTTGAGGAGTCGGTCTGCGTGCCTGGTAACCTTGTGAGTTGTTGTCCCTGCGCCTGTTCCCCGAACTGGTATTAGCTACTAAGTCGGAGTTGTCATACGGCCGCTTAGTCCCTCCATGATTTTGATTCCGATGTTGACTCTGGTTGTGATTCTGGACACTACTACCTTGGCCCTTTCCGACTTCTTCCTGATCCTTGGTTTATCCGTGGCGGCATGCTTGTTAGCTCCTGACATGATTTCTCCAATGGTAATAGGTATGCCCTAATTCAAACTATCCTTCATACGCCCTAGCTTCCAACATAGTGGATTAAAAGTGCAGTTCCTTTCCATGGCCATCAACACAGAGATTGGTGGGAGTCCTTCTGAAGAATTGATGATCTTCGAGACTCGCTTCATCCAATGCCTTGCATATTCTCCTTTCTTCTGAACACATATCTCTAGGTCCTCAATGGTACCCGATTTCTTGCAAGTTCCCTGAAAGTTTTGAATGAAAGCGATCTTCAACTGCTCCCACGAGTTGATTGACTTGGGGGGTAAGTTTCTCATCCAAGCTTGAGCTGCTCCATCCATTATAAGATACATAAACTTTGCACACAAATTTCCAGTTGCATTGCAAATACTCATTGCCATCTCATAACTTCTGAGCCAGGAAGTCGGATCCATATTGGGCTCATAGTTACCAACCTTGCATGGCTCCTTAAAGCTACTTGGGAAGGACTCGGCTCTGATTGCTTCTGACAAACACCCTGGACCCGTCAAGGAAGGTGAACTTCCAGGCGAGTTTACCTCTATGATTGCACGAGTTGTGTGGACAACTTCTGCTGCTATTACTGGCTCTAGCTCCGGCTCTTCCGGTTTCTAGGGCTCTGGCCGCAGCAGCTCTCCTGTTCAATACCTCATCGACTCTTCTTTGCTCTTCCGAAGCAGTCGGCACATGTGGGTGATTCCTTGCCAGCTCACGGCGTCTTGCGCTCGACGACCCGGCCGGATGAGATTCATCATGCCGACTCCTTGTTCTGGAATTGTATGGAGTTGAATGAAGTCTGCTTGCGTCTGGAAAGTTGGGGTAAAGAGCTTGCTGCTACAATGCTGTTTTCAACATATCTATGGCGAGTCGTGCTTCATGTGCCGTTGGATTCTCATTGAGTGGAATTCTCTCCAGTACCATGGTTGCTGCGTGTACATTATCCATTGGATTTGAGTAATGACCTGTGGGTGTATGAAACGTCTGCGGTGGTGGACCCATACCGCCGACTCCTCCTCCAGGTGGTGGGGGTGGTCCATTGGCTCCAGCTCCTGTTCCGACCCCTCCTGGTGGTGGTGGTGGTGTTGTTGCTGCTCCTGCTCCAGGTGCTGATCCTCCGACTCCTGCACCTGGGCCTGTTGGTGTCTGAAACAAGTTGGTTGGATTTATGTAAACTCCTTCGTTCAGTCGGCTCCGAGTCCTCCGATGTTGAATTGATGTGAGTTCTTGCTGGCGATTGCGTACTGCTACTGCTACTGCTTCAGCTTGTACACATTCATGTTCTGCTTGTATGCGAGCTTGTTCAGCTTGTATGCGAGTTTGTTCAGCTGGTATAAGGGCTTGGTCCGCTGCCAATTTACGGTTTGCTTCTCTAATGCTTCGCGAGCCGCGATCAATTCCTCTGCACGAGCCGCTGCATTGTCCGCTGTAATTTCCTTTGTCAGCAAGTTGGGGTCAAAGTGTCTCCCTCCACCACGTTCTCTACCGTTTTCTGGTCCGGACATGTACACTCCAACATGGCGTGGACTTGTCGGGGATTGCACATATTCCTTCTCGATTCCGTAACCAAGTCGATCTTCAAATAATGGTAGGATTGACTCTGAATCTGCATCGTAATCTGGCTCTGAATCTGGCTCCGGCAACATCTCCGGCTCCTTTTCTTCGGTGACTATGCCGACTTGTGATGTACCAACAGACTCCTCTCCATCGGACTCGATGACAGCTGTTGCTTCCGAAACAGATTCCAAATCGTTAACACGGTTACCTGAGACGTTGACCAAGCCAATGAACACGTTGATTTTGCTGAAGATGAGCTGGTAGCCTTCCTCGACTTCATCCATCTCCGGGCTTCACCCGTAGTCGTCGATCTCGGTCTCGCCATACTGGTTGGTGTAGAACCTACCGATGGCGAGCTTCTCCATACCTCGGCGAGCTTCTCCCATGATCTAGACTCCTTTCATCACCGGCCCCACGGTGGGCACCAACTGTCGTGGGGTTGTCACGGAAAGTACTTCCTCCGGGAAGCTAAGTTGTGGGGCCATTGGCGACTAGGTCACAGGAGTTGTTAATCTCGACAAGGGGACAAGGAGTTTACCCAGGTTCGGCCCCTCTGTTTAGAGGTAAAGACCTACTTCCTGCTTGTTCTTTATTGCTGTGGACTTGATCTCGATTACAGGGTTCTGACTCCTCTAACTTGCGAGTCAGCGACTACGGGTTTGGTGTTTCTTGAGAGCTTATCGATCTAAGGTCCAGGGCCCTCCTTATAAAGGCGGCCGGGTCCCTGGACTTACAACTTATGCCGAGTTACCCATGAATACGGAGTCCTACTCTAGGTCTTCACCTTCCGAGTTGGTCCTCCGGGTTGTATTAGGACTCCAGTCCGTGCCTGGTCCTTTCCCTTCTGCTGAGTCGTAACGGGCTGGCCGGCTTGTTCCTTGTCCAGCCCATGTTGCTTGAAGTGTAACCCGACTTGGGCCTCCTGGGTCTTGGCGGGTCCACTTTCCGGCTCCATGGGCCTACCCGGAAAGTATCCCCCCATCAGTCAGCATGGGCTACAAGTATATAGCACTCTTCTTGGTTGTAGAGACAACAAAAGAGAGATATTAATTACAAGTCTAAGTCAGTTATTAGCATGTAACATATCAGTTGATAGCTAAGATTGCAGGACCAGCTCTCTCATTTTGTTAGTTAAAGAAGGAGACGATTCATGCCAGTTTTTCCCCTTGCACAGTATTGGATCCCTCAGATACTTCATCTGCAGGTTCCCAAACAAACAACAAACAAATCAACTCCTTCAAATGAGGAAGTAAAATAAAGCAAATAATAACCTATTGAATCAACTCTTTGGTTGTCCTCGAGCACAATAACTTGCTGTTTTACAATTTTGATATTTTTTGGCTTAAATGCGAATCCAATACTATAAATAAACATATATTATTAGACTAACTGATGCGTGGTTTGATTACTCCTCCGTGCTGAACAGGTCTTGACATGTTCATATTACAAATGAGAGCTTGACTGACAATATATTTACCTCTAGTCTGGAAACTCCAGTTTGCTACACTTGCCACTGGATGACTGCCCTTTAGCTTATACTTACCTGTTTTGGCCATTTCAACACATCAAGTGTATACGGTAACACCATCCACACAATGTCAGTCTTTTTTAGTCGCTAATGAAATCTACTTAACAGAAGCATACCGCTAACATCTCACCTGAAATTTTGAAATTCCGAGCACGCTGAAAAATAAAGACAGGATAGAACGGAGCTGACCCAACGTTCAGCCCACCGGGATAGCCGGCCCGGCCGGTCGGCGTGCCGAAGAGCAGCGGCAACAAGCAAGCTTGATCTTCGACTGTAGCAAATCATTTCAGAACAAAATAATTAATCACCGTACAAAGCATGTCAAAGCAGAAGAAGTAATAGCAGCTGAACTAGCTTGTAAGCAACATTGACATGAAATAGCAGATGACAAGCATGCAGGAACATGGATGAAAAATAGCAGAGAAAAAGCAGGTCGAGAACATAGATGAAAATAGTAGATGACAAGCAAAAATGAACTAGACAAGCAATTAAGCACGCATGTACACAACTAGCAGATGACAAGCGTAGGTGAAATAGCTGACGAGAAGCGTGTACAAAACATAGTTGGAAACCATGCTGAAATGACAGCACACCCAAGTGCATAATTTAACAGGTGTATCTGGTGGTGCTGAAATGACAAGGGATCTGCATGTACAAGCAATAGATGCGACATCAGCTGAACTAGCTTGATAGGAACATAGATGAAAAACAGCAGATGACAGACATGTAAGGAACGTTGAAGTAAAATCTTGATTCCGGAGATGTAAACAATTCTGGGGGACTTACAATTGCTTTTTTCACAGGCGTAGAGAATCCACCATTCTTTTTCTTGTGCGTCTCTTTGAACAATTGTAGGGCATCTTTCTCCGCGTCGCAGCAAACCTCGTAGCTACGAGAACCTGTGAGAGCAGGGAACTGGACGCTTTTTCTGCTGTTAGCATCTTTCAAACAAGCCGTCTACACAAACAAAATAAGAACAGATTAGCGACAGTCCACATTCTAGAATTGAAACGGCGGCAAGCTTAAGTGAACAAAGACATGGACCTGTTTCTTAGATGTGGACCAGCTATCGACTAACAGGCACCAATCAGCTTCGTTCATGTGTTTCACTTCCTTAGGAGGTTTACGTGTAACTTGAGTCTTGTCTTCACATGTGTCCCAATGGATGGCCTTTAGATCATGGTGTTTTTGCTTTGTACGGTTCTTGAGATTTAGCATAAGAGATGAACGAATCGTGGGGTCTTTGATGTCCACAACAGAATTTGCCTGATACAAAAGAAAGATAATTCTTCAGTTTTATGAACAACAATACAAAGAACTGGGATCAAGAGTTACAAACTTATAGCCACATGGCCCATGTAGACAGAAAGTATGTCACTCCTCTTCTTGTGCAATTTCTAGTGGGTTAAGATTGGCACAACCTCCTTAACAGCTATTGAACACACAGTAGCATACATGCTAGCAATCTTTGCGTCAGCTGGGCGAGACTTTCCCGGAGGAATAACAATTTTGATCCTATTTCCTTTGGACATCCTGTCCAGCTGCTTTCCCATGTTGATTCCCCTATCCACCTCGACACATACAATCATGTTTCCAGTTCGATAATCTACAAAAATTGCGCTAGAGTTACTGTTCTGCATTTGGATTTGATTCTGTAAATGGCTAGTGTAGAGCAAGAGTATTCAATATTTCTAGAATGTTACCTTGGGCAGCTTCCAGCTCGACTTGGGCAGATTCCTGCACGACTTGGGCAGCTTCCTTGTCGACTTGGGCAGCTTCTAGCTCGACTTGGGCAGCTTCCTGCTCGACTTGGGCAGCTTCTAGCTCGACTTGGGCAGATTTCTGCTCGACTTGGGCAGCTTCCAGCTCGACTTGGGCAGCTGCCTGCTCGCCATGGGCAGCTTCCTGCTCGACTTGGGGAGCTGCCAGCTTGAGTGGGGCGGCTGCCGTCTTGGCCTTGTCAGCTACCTCCCCGGCGTGAACCACAAGTGGCTCCTTTCGTGTGGCATCTACCTTCTTGGTTTTGGCAGATAACTTCCTGGGCTTGGCAGGTGTCTCATTGCTTTTAGGGGCTGCTACATTGGCTTGTTGATGTGCTCTTTCGTGGCGATGCGGTTGCAGGTGCTACTGCTGGAGTCGGTTTGATCTTTTTATGTCTTGTATCAGGGGTTGTGACATCGCCTGCAGGTGCACTGACGTGCTTGATTTGCTTAATCGAATTACCAGGAGGCATCTTTCCCCTACAGGCTGTCACCTTGACTTTCCACTTCCTAACCTACACAGTTTATATGCACAATCAATTGGGATAGTAGGACCAAATATATGGTACAACAGTCTCTTAGACGAGAAGTTCCACACAAGATAAGTGAGGAGCACCTTCATTGTTGAGCTATCATGCAATGGTGTTGAGCTAGAATGTAAGGGTTCAGCCTGCAGCCCATTGCCCTCACTAAAAAGTGATTCCACTGGCATGTCTCCGTTGCCTAGTGCAGAGCTTTCATTCTTGCTTTTTTTAGGGGAGAGTATGGTTTGAAATGAAACAGAGCATGTTAAAGACCTACCCAGTCGCGGATGGTTTCTCATGATAGTTTTGATCCGTGTTTCATCCATGGGTTTTGTTTGTGTTTCTAACATGAATAAAGAGCTCCACATAAGGTACAAGATAACACTTGCTAACATATTAAAGGTATAAGTAAGCAACTCACTTCCGGGGTTCTTCCATGGGGTGATGTGCTAATATATAGGGCTGGTATTGATTGTTGTGTACTACTCCCTCCGTTCCTAATGAATGAACATACACACTGAAACAGAGGGAGTACTAATACAAGACTATAGGAATGCAAGAAAAGTGATCTAAAGCCTAATACGAGTTGGGAAATAAGCAAACTTTGACCATAAAGAAGTAGTAAGTAGGCAATTAAACAAACATGTGCAGGAAAAAAACATCGAACAAACTACAATAACTCTCTGAAGATTGCCTCCGGGGTTTAGAGCTTTTTTCTTACTCCTTTTTAGGGGAGGAACCGTCTCTTGGGGGATTGAGGTGGCAGACCTTGATGACATAGTTCCTGCGAGGTTAGTGACGAGGTGGTAGACCTTGACGACGAAGTTGCCGCGAGGTTAGTGAGGCGGTGGCAGACCTAGACGAAGGGGCGAGGTTGGTGACGAGGCGGACAACCGACAATCTGGACGGTGAGGTGGCAGATGTTGATGGGGACCTGGACGGTTAAGTGGCAGATCTGGACGGCGACCTGGATGGCGAGGTGACAGATCTTGACGACGAGGTGGCAGATCTGGACGACAAGGTGGCAGATCTGGACGGCGAGGTGGAAGACCGGTACGGCGAGCTACACGGCAAGGTGGGAGACCGGAATGACGAGGTGGAAGACCGGGATGGCGAGCTACACGGCAAGGTGGGAGACCGGGACGACGAGGTGGAAGATCGGGAAGGCGAGCTACACGGCAAGGTGGGAGACCGGGATGGCGAGGTGGAAGACCGGGAAGGCGAGCTACACGGTGATGTGGAAGACCCGGATGGGGAGCTAGGGTTTGGGAGGAAGGGAGGCGAAATTTGTGATGAGGCAGGGGAGGCGAAATGTCGATTGGGAGGGGAAATATCGTTGAGGGGCAGACAGAGATTCGAAATTTTGTGCGGGAGAGGCCGGCGGTGTGCGGGAAGCGCGTAAGTTTGGGCGGGAATTTTTGGGGGTGGGCACAACATTGCTTTGGCCGTCAGATGCATGATGGATGGCACACATTATTGACGTAGAAATCGGGAAAATAGTAATAACATGGGATACAACTTGGATTTATATGTTCCTATGTCCTAACCTAACACGACCAAGGATATAATTCCACTGGTGTACCCCCTCTCGATCGATGCCGGTCAAAGGGGTAGAAGATACTGTTTTGACTTCCGGTCAAATGGTTAGCTAGGTTTGCCCCGAAGCTGACGGGGGCGGTACGGAGCATCGGAATCCAACCAGATCATGCATGGGTCCCAAATATATGTATAGGAATGTGTTGGGAGGTTTAAATATATAGGAAGCATTAAAATCCCAAGTGTGACCCGCTTCACAGGTGACACGTAGTACTTAGTACTCCGCACGAAGGTTCTGCAGTCATAGCTGAAAAACTCCCACTTTCGACGAACCGTAGGGAATATTGTGATAACATGGATAGAACTTAGCTTTATATGTTCCTATGTCCTAACCTTACACGACCAATTATGGAATTCCACTGTTCTACCCCCTCTCCATGCCGGTCAAAGGGGTAGACGATACGGTTGTCATACGGAGCATCGAAATCCAACCAAATCATGCATGGGTACCAAATATATGTATAAGAGCGTGGTGGGAGGTTTAAAGACGAAGCATCAAAATCCCAAAGTGTGACGCGCTTCACGGACGGCTGTCATAGCTGAAAAACTCCCACTTCCGGCGAACCGGAGGGAAAATAGTGATAACATGGGGTACAACTTGGCTTTATATGTTCCTATGTCCTAACCTAATACGACCAAGGATATAATTCCACTAGTGTACCCCCTCTCGATCGATGCCGGTCAAAGGGGTAGACGATACTGTTTTGACTTCCGGTCAAATGGTTAGCTAGGTTTTCTCCCGAAGCTGACGGGGGCGGTACGGAGCATCGGAATCCAACCAAAACATGCATGGGTCCCAAATATATGTATAGGAATGTGTTGGGAGGTTCAAAGATATAGGAATCATCAAAATCCCAAGTGTGACCCGCTTCACAGGTGACACGTAGTACTTAGTACTCCGCACGAAGGTTCTGCAGTCATAGATGAAAAACTCCCACTTTCGACGAACCGTAGGGAATGTTGTGATAACATGGGATATAACTTAGCTTTATATGTTCCTATGTTCTAACCTTACACGACCAAGTATGGAATTCCACTGTTCAAGCCCCTCTCGATGCTGGTCAAAGGGGTAGACGATATGGTTGTCATACGGAGCATCGGAATCTAACCAAATCATGCATGGGTCCCAAATATATGTATAAGAGCGTGGTGGGAGGTTTAAAGACGAAGAATCAAAATCCCAAAGTGTGACGCGCTTCACGGACGGCTGTCATAGCTAAAAAAACTCCCACTTCCGGCGAACTGGAGGGAAAATAGTGATAACATGGGATACAACTTGGCTTTATATGTTCCTATGTCCTAACCTAACACAACCAAGGATAGAATTCCACTGGTGTACCCCCTCTCGATCGATGCCGGTCAAAGGGGTAGACGATACTGTTTTGACTTCTGGTCAAATGGTTAGCTAGGTTTTCTTCCGAAGCTAACGGGGGCGGTACGGAGAATTGGAATCCAACCAAATCATGCATGGGTCCCAAATATATGTATAGGAATGTGGTGGGAGGTTTAAAGACATAGGAAGCATCAAAATCCCAAGTGTGACCCGCTTCACAGGTGAAACGTAGTACTTAGTACTCCGCACGAAGGTTCTGCAGTCATAGCTGAAAAACTCCCACTTTCGATGAACCGTAGGGAATCTTGTGATAACATGGGATAGAACTTAGCTTTATATGTTCCTATGTCCTAACCTTACACGACCAAGTATGGAATTCCACTGTTCTACCCCCTCTCGATGCCGGTCAAAGGGGTAGACGATACGGTTGACATACGGAGCATCGGAATCCAACCAAATCATGCATGGGTCCCAAATATATGTATAAGTGGGTGGTGGGAGGTTTACAGACGAAGCATCAAAATCCCAAAGTGTGACGCGCTTCACGGACGACTGTCCTAGCCGAAAAACTCCCACTTCCAGTGAACCGGAGGGAATCTAGTGAGAACATGGGATACAGCTCGCTTTATATGTTCCTATGTCCTAACCTAACACGACCAAGGATAGAATTCCACTGGTGTACCCCCTCTCGATCGATGCCGGTCAAAGGGGTAGACGATACTGTTTTGACTTTCGGTCAAATGGTTAGCTAGGTTTTCTCCCGAAGCTGACGGGGGCGGTACGGAGCATCGGAATCCAACCAAATCATGCATGGGTCCCAAATATATGTATAGGACTGTGTTGGGATGTTTAAAGATATATGAAGCATCAAAATCCCAAGTGTGACCCGCTTCACAGGTGACACGTAGTACTTAGTACTCCGCACGAAGGTTCTGCAGTCATAGCTGAAAAACTCCCACTTTCGACGAACCGTAGGGAATCTTGTGATAACATGGGATAGAACTTAGCTTTATATGTTCCTATGTCCTAACCTTCCACGACCAAGTATGTAATTCCACTATTCTACCCTCTCTTGATGCCGGTCAAAGGGGTAGACGATATGGTTGACATACGGAGCATTGGAATCCAACCAAATCATGCATGGGTCCCAAATATATGTATAAGAGTGTGGTGGGAGGTTTAAAGATGAAGCATCAAAATTCCAAAGTGTGACGTGCTTCACGGACGGCTGTCATAGCTGAAAAACTCCCACTTCCGGCGAACCGGAGGGAAAATAGAGATAACATGGGATACAACTTGGCTTTATATGTTCCTATGTCCTAACCTAACACGACCAAGGATAGAATTCCACTAGTGTACCCCCTCTCGATCGATGCCGGTCAAAGGGGTAGACGATACGATTTTGACATCTAGTCAAATGGTTAGCTAGGTTTTCTCGTGAAGCTGACGGGGGTGGTACGGAGAATCGGAATCCAACCAAATCATGCATGGGTCCCAAATTTATGAATAGGAATGTGGTGGGAGGTTTAATGATATAGGAAGCATTAAAATCCCACGTGTGACCCGCTTCACAGGTGACACGTAGTCCTTAGTACTCCACATGAAGTTTCTGCTGTCATAGTTGAAAAACTCCCACTTTCTACGAACCGTAGGGAATCTTGTGATAACATGGGATAGAACTTAGATTTATATGTTCCTATGTCCTAACCTTACACGACCAAGTATGGAATTCCACTGTTCTACCCCCTCTCGATGCCGGTCAAAGGGGTAGACGATATGTTTGACATACGGAGCATTGGAATCCAACCAAATCATGCATGGGTCCCAAATATATGTATAAGAGCGTGGTGGGAGGTTTACAGACGAAGCATCAAAATCCCAAAGTGTGACGCGCTTCACGGACGACTGTCCTAGCCAGAAAACTCCCACTTCCGGCGAACCGGAGGTAATCTAGTGAGAACATGGGATACAACTCGGCTTTATATGTTCCTATGTCCTAACCTAGCACGAGCAAGGATATAATTCCACTGGTGTACCCCCTCTCGATCGATGTCGGTCGAAGGGGTAGACAATACTGTTTTGACTTCCGGTCAAATGGTTAGCTAGGTTTTCTCCCGAAGCTGACGGGGGCGGTACGGAGCATCGGAATCCAACCAAATCATGCATGGGTCCCAAATATATGTATAGGACTGTGTTGGGATGTTTAAAGATATAGGAAGCATCAAAATCCCAAGTGTGACCCGCTTCACAGGTGAAACGTAGTACTTAGTACTCCGCACGAAGGTTCTGCAGTCATAGCTGAAAAACTCCCACTTTCGATGAACCGTAGGGAATCTTGTGATAACATGGGATAGAACTTAGCTTTATATGTTCCTATGTCCTAACCTTCCACGACCAAGTATGTAATTCCACTATTCTACCCTCTCTTGATGCCGGTCAAAGGGGTAGACGATACAGTTGACATACGGAGCATTGGAATCCAACCAAATCATGCATGGTCCCAAATATATGTATAAGAGTGTGGTGGGAGGTTTAAAGACGAAGCATCAAAATCCCAAAGTGTGACCTGCTTCACGGACGGCTGTCATAGCTGAAAAACTCCCACTTCCGGCGAACTGGAGGGAAAATAGAGATAACATGGGATACAACTTGGCTTTAGATGTTCCTATGTCCTAACCTAACACGACCAAGGATAGAATTCCACTAGTGTACCCCCTCTTGATCGATGCCGGTCAAAGGGGTAGACGATACGATTTTGACTTCTAGTCAAATGGTTAGCTAGGTTTTCTCGCGAAGCTGACGGGGGTGGTACAGAGAATCGGAATCCAACCAAATCATGCATGGGTCCCAAATTTATGAATAAGAATGTGGTGGGAGGTTTAATGATATAGGAAGCATTAAAATCCCACGTGTGACCCGCTTCACAGGTGACACGTAGTACTTAGTACTCCGCATGAATTTTCTGCAGTCATAGCTGAAAAATTCCCACTTTCGACGAACCGTAGGGAATCTTGTGATAACATGGGATAGAACTTAGCTTTATATGTTCCTATGTCCTAACCTTACGTGACCAAGTATGGAATTCCACTGTTCTACCCCCTCGCGATGCCAGTAAAAGGGTGTCGTGTCTTGGATCACGGACACTGGGAGTAAAGGATATCCCCTTTTTAGGTTCGGTATGGGGCGCGAAGGAGGCTGAATAACGTCTTCCGCCCGGGGGCTTCGTCTATGCTCGAGATCTACGTACTAGCAAGCATCACAGAGACACAAGGAGTTTACCCAGGTTCAGGCCGCCCGGAGGCTAACAGCCCTACTCCTGCATGTCTGGATTGAGAGGTGTATCATGGTGTAGCTTTACAATGGTGGTCGCGGGTGAGAACCCGGGAGGTGTTGGCTAGAGGTTGACGACGAGCAGATCCTGGCCCGGAGGAGATCACCTCTTGCCTAAGCTAACCTTGGACTCACACACTACCTAGCCTAGCCTCCAACTCGACGGTGTTCCATCTTGTGATCTTGTTCCCGTGCTGGTTCTCTCCCCCAACTTGTCTCTCTTTCCTTGGGTGCCTTGTTCCTCCTTTTATAGGCCAAGGGGATACCACAGGTGCACCCTTGGGGCCGGAGGGGGTTTGGCGGGAAAACCCCTCCGGGCTCTCCTTAGGAGGCGAGGTGGCCTCCTCTCGTCCAAGTATTCTTCTCAGAGGGGGTAGGTGAGGTCGCCCACCTTTTCCAGGGAGGGCGGACAGAGGCTGACAGCTTTTCTGCCTCTACCCCCTTTGGCACCTCCATCTTCTTGGCGCCCAAGTCTTGTAGGAGCCTCCAGCCAGGGCTGGCAAGCTTATCCTCTTTGCGCACTGGAGGTTGGTTCCCGGGGTGAGCCTAGCCTCCTGCCGGGCGTCGGGGTCCCAGGACCTCCAGGCCTGCTTCCGGGTCGAGGGCGCCCCGGAGGGTCCCCGGGTCCTTTGCCTTGGTTGTCGATGTCGCGTGTGTCGAGACGCCGTGGGGCAGATGGGGGGGCCCATCTACCAGTCTTGTGCCTTGGCCTTGAATGCCTCCTTGGTGGGCCCATGTGTGATGGACCCACTTTGACCGCATCAGGGGAACCCCATGTTCCACTGTTGCGACTGTAGCCCCCGGGCATAGTCCCGGCGGCCACGCCCTTCTGCCGTTGGGGCTATGACCAAAAAAGAGTCAAAGTGGGTCCTCGGCGTCAGGTCTTGAACGTCTTGTCCTACCCGTCAGAGCCGCAAACTGCAGAGGTGTGCGTCCCACGGGTCTTCTGAACGTTGCGATCCGCGCGGACCGTCAACGCTCGCCTTGAATCCACAGGGAGGAGACGATCGAACGGAAAGCCTCCTCGGTCCCCGCGCCGGCCGGAGCGGTGGGACCATGACGCGACGTGTGGGGAGCCTTATAAGCCACGGTTCCAAGGAACTGTAGCCGTTACTCCTTCCCAAACACAGAGATCTCGAATTAGCTCCCCTTCCCTCGCCCATGGCGCCTAGGCGAGCGAAGCGAGCTGCGAAGAAGCAGACCGGCGGGAAGAAGAGGGCGGTGGCGGGCCCCGCCCGGACCGACCCTCCCTCACCGAGAGTGACACAAGCTCTGTACGATCCGAGTGAATTCGCCAGCGAGGAAAGTATTGCCGCCATTCGTGAGACGCTGAGTAGGGAGTTCATTGGGGGCGACCAGTTGGAGATCTGCCCGGGGGCGAGTCCCCTACGAGACGGCGAGGTGGTGACGTTCCACGATTTCTCGGTGATGGGGTTGCTTCCCCCCTTCTCAGATTTCTTCATGGCGGTCTTGGAGGCGTTTGGGCTGCACATGCTTCATCTGCATCCGAACACGGTGCTGATCTTGGCAACCTTCGCACATGCATGCGAAGCGTTCGTCGGCGTAATGCCCTCCGTGGCATTGTTCCGACACTTCTTCATGCACCGAAGGGGGAGATCAAGATGGATAGCAGGTGGGGTGTCCTTCTGCCTCAAGCAGGAGAACGCAAGCCAATATCTGGGGACCAAGATCCACCCCAGTTGGAAGGACTGGAGGCAGAACTGGTACCTTGTTCAAGCGGGCAGCATCAGCCCGCATCTCCTGGTACCGACCGCTCCAGCCGAGAGTTTGGCCAACTCGAGGGACATTAGCGCCCAAGACAAGGCCCTTCAGCCGACTGTCGAGAAGTTCGCAGAGCTTCGGAACAGTCATGTAACAGGCGCCGTGATCACCGGGACTTCATGCGGAGTGGGATTGCTCGTTGCTTGACTGCATCGCGAGAGGGGACGCGGTGCCTCTCCTGCCAGGGTGTAACGCTTACGGGCTTCAGGGTACCAAGTTCTTTGACCCGCTTCCGGTACCTCGGGCGATGGTCCGAGGGAGGTCCTGGACGGCAGCGGAGCTGCCGTACGGGGACTTCTCGCCAGACGAGCCCGAGATCTTTGACGACGAAGATGAGGAAGAGGAGGGCCCAAAGGAACCGGGCCGCACCTCTCCCCCCGCGTCCCCCAAAGGAGAGGGGGAGACGCCCACGTGACAAGAAGACACTGGGGTAGAGCCGCCCCTCGGGCAGCCAGCTCCTCAAAGTCCGCAAGCGGGGCAGAAACCGAGGGAAGAAAACGAAAACCTCCCGCCCCCAATTCCTGCCGAAGACGGAGACGACGAGAGCGTGTCGATGCCAGACCCCTTCGAAGACCTTGCGGGGAAGCGGTGGGGGCTTTTCCAGCACTAAGCGAGCCCGAAGGTAACTCCGGTGCCTATCTTGATCCTTTCTTTCTTGATGGGAGCCGCGGCAGTTCTGACCGCCGCATGCGTGCTGCAGGTCCTCCAAGTCTGAGAGCTCCTGGAAGCGCGTCCGGGTGGATGATGACGTCGAAGCAGGGGAGGCTGCGAAAAGCTCTGCGGCAGCAGTAAAGGAGCATCCGCCTCTCAGCAGAGCCTCTCCGGGAGTGGAATCCCCGGAGGCAGGAGACACGAGGTCGCCGTCGATGGCAACCCGGACATCGCCTATTCGTGAGCAGGAGCGAGCATTCCCGATAGCCTCGGTGCCACCTCGAGGTAAAGCTACCCGGAGTCGTCACAGTTGTCCCCGGGGGACCCGGAGGCTCCCAGAGGTTAACACCTTGTTTATCGATGCAGACCCTGAGGCGGGGGACCGCGTTGAGGACGATGGCGATGTTGAGTCCCCAGCGGCCCGCCCTGAAGTTGGTGCCGACGGGACGGAGAAACGCGCCGAGGGCGAAGACGACGTTGAGCCCCCAGCGTACCGGTCTGATCCCAATGCAGAGGCCGAGCAGGCATCCGACGACGCCCAGGCGTCGAAGCCCGCAAGCCCCCGGCCGGAGCAGCAGACGGCGAACCCAGAGCCAAGGTTTATGCGGACGTTCCCCAACGTCATGGAGTTCCTTGCCTTCGCGAAGGCCGAACTGAAACAGCAGGAGCCATCACCCTCCTCCGGAGGAGGAGGCTGTGCGGGCCCACGAGGAGCGAGTGGCGATGGAAGAAGAGCTGCTCAACACCCGGGAGCAAAGACTGTCCAACCAGCAAAAGAAGTTGCAGGAGTGTCTCCAAGAGTTCGAAGCCCAGAAGAAGGCCTTCCTCGAAGCGGAGGAGGCGTACCAGGCCAGAGCGGCCCTCGACGAGGATCGCCGGGAGCAAGGGATGCTGAATGTGGAGGGGTGGACTCGCATGGAGGTGGAGGCGGCGACGGAGAAGACCATCCGGGCAAAGGACGAGGCCATCCGGTCAAGGGATCGGAAGATCTCTAGACTGAAGGAGGACCTTGCCCACGAGAAGAAACGCCGGGAACAAGCTCAAGAGGACATCCGGAGGATCCGAAGCGAGCGAGATGGCCAAGCATCGAGAATAGCGGCCCTGTTGGCCACCATCGACACGCAGAAAACGGCCCTGGCCGCATCCGAAGAGTCCAAGAAGAACTCGGGCGCCCATCGATCCGAACTGGAGAAGAAGATCAGGACCCTGGAGGAAGCGGTGAAGTTTCGGGACGAGGCCGCCGAACGTATGACCATCGTGCGCCGAGACGAGGCCAAGAAGCTCGTCGAAAGCTTGGCGACTGCGGAGACGAGCAAATCGCAGGCCCAGATCGCCTGGGACCGCCACAAGAAGCTGTCCGATCAGCTCAAAGAGGTACAAATGGACCTGGCAAAGGCCAAGGAAGCACATGCCAAGGAGACGAGTGACTTCCGTCGGCATCGGCAGGGAAAAAACGAGATCCTGCTCCAGATGCACTCCTGGGTCTTGAAGATCATCGAAGGGCTGTCGGTGCTGAAGGTGAAGGGCCTGCCTACCCTCCCGACGGAGCGCTCCTATTCCCTTCGGTGTTACCCATCATGCTTGGAGCTCGTGGCCTCGCGCATCAACGGTCTTAGGTACAGCGTGAGCATAGCCACTCTCCAGGAAGGGAGGGTTGCTGCCCGGCAGGTGGCCACCCAGCTCGTCACGGCCCTTCGGCGACATCACCAGCCACCTCCTTCCTTGTCCGATCTGCAGGGTCTCGCCCCCGAGATGCTGACCGACCCCGAGGTGACCCGCCAGGTAGACAAGATCATGGAGTACTTCTCCCGTGAGGACGACAACCGGTCCTGAAAATAAACGGAGCAACACCGGGAAACGTGAACTGTGTTTTGCATATTTTGTACCCTTCTGAATGTAAATAACCTTTCCCAGGTTTTATCCGTTTTATTGCACCCGTGGGGGCTTAACGCTCTCGGGAAGGGTTAATGAGCGTGAGAGCTAACCAGCCGTGGGCACTCAGACGGATCTGAGCCACCGACACAGGGCGCATCCCCCCCAAGAACCCATCGTTTTTTGACTGCACGGACCTCAGCCCATGATTCCACTGCCCGAGGGAAACAGACAGCTTAGTCGCGGAGGCGCCACCTCAAAACAACGCCCGCTTTCGTCTTAGCCAAGATGCATAAAATAGAAGCAACAAAGGAAAGGCCCGTGCAAGCACGTTTCATACTTAGCTTAATGTCGACCTCCTTTGGGCTATTTCAGCAATTGTTTCGTCGCGCTGCCGCCAGAGCGGGTCTTCTATGTCGCTTTTAAAACATAACTCTGCACCGCCTGTGGTTACCCACAGGGCTAGGGACTCCTGCTGAAATAGCCGCCTGCCTAATCATCCTTACTGGCGCAGGACCTTATTGCTGGGGCCCGTGGTCCCGGTCCTGAGACCTTCATGTTCCCGACGCCGCGTGAGGGCACGTCCAACTTGCTGACATTCTTATGATGTCGGTCCGGAGACCCCTTTTATTCCTGGTGCTGCTTGAAAGCACGCCCGCCTTGCTGACACCCTTGCTGTGCCGGTCCGGAGACCCTTCCTGGCTCTTTTTCATTGTCGCCCGGAGGCCAACCACTTTGCAATCCGATACTTTTGCGGCGGCCCGCTCGGTCCCGGGTGTATTGTCATGATGTGACCCGGGAGATCCCATTCTAGCTAACTTTCGTTGAAATAGGTTCGATCCCAGTCAGAGGTAGCCACTGGTGGACCCGTGGGGGTCGCTGGGGGTGAAGGTGAGTTGTCGTTTTAGGTGGAGGTGTCTGCAACAGTTCTTGATGACTTTTTCTTCTTCGGGGTTTTCTTTGGCTTTGAATTCAAAGGGAAATTCCGGCGGAGGTGACCAAGCTCTCCGCAGATGTAACATCCCTCGTCCCTTGGATGCTTTCTGAGTTCGCGGCAGTCATCGATATTGTGCTTGTCGGTTTAATGGAACGAGCACCAGGGTCCCAGTTGTCCATCTTCGCCCAATGGGATCTGGACTTCTTGCGGCACGTATGGTTCGTCCCTTGCGACCTCAGTTTCTTGACCTTGAATCTAACGCTCCCCCTCCAAGGGGAGAGTCGACGGGGAAGTTTTCAAGCAGAGCTCTTCCTTCACCATGCGCGTCCGCGGGGAAAGAGGGGCGTCAATGCCTGTACTACTTCCCGGGGGCAAACCCCCACCAGCATCTGCATCGGCCCGAGCCACCGGGGGCACGAACCGAATCCCGCTGGCGAGACCCTGCGTGGATTGCGTCGCTGAAGCTTCCTCGGGGTCGAAGCCAAGTCCCGGGTACCGCATGTACTTCGTGCTGGACTTGGCCTTCTTCTTCTGCCCCATTCCTACTTGAGAACTTGAGGTCGACGGAGACCTTGTCGATGACCCTGAGGTTGACGGAGATGTTGTTGATGACCTTAAGGTCGACGGAGACCTTGTCGATGACCTTGAGGTCGACGGAGACCTTGTCGATGACCTTGAGGTCGACGGAGACCTTGTCGATGACCTTGAGGGAGATCTGGCCAAAAGATCTGGGGAATCTGACGCAGATCTCCTCGAAGCCGATGAAGAAGAAATCAGCACTTGTGCCCCCTACCTGGCGCCAGATGTCGTGTCTTGGATCACGGACACCGGGAGTAAAGGATACCCCCTTTTTAGGTTCGGTATGGGGCGCGAAGGAGGTTGAGTAACATCTTCCGCCCAGGGGCTTCGTCTACGCTCGAGATCTACGTACTAGCAAGCATCACAGAGACACAAGGAGTTTACCCAGGTTCAGGCCGCCTGGAGGCTAACAGCCCTACTCCTGCATGTCTGGATTGAGAGGTGTATCATGGTGTTGCTTTACAATGGTGGTCGCGGGTGAGAACCCGGGAGGTGTTGGCTAGAGGTTGAAGACGATCAGATCCTGGCCCGGAGGAGATCACCTCTCGCTTAAGCTAACCTTGGACTCACGCACTACCTAGCCTAGCCTCCAACTCGACGGTGTTCCGTCTTGTGATCTTGTTCCCGTGCTGGTTCTCTCGCCCAACTTGTCTCTCTTCCCTTGGGTGCCTTGGTCCTCCTTTTATAGGCTAAGGGGATACCATAGGTGCACCCTTGGGGCCGAAGGGGTTTTAGCGGGAAAACCCCTCCAGGCTCTCCTTAGGACGCGACGTGGCCTCCTCTCGTCCAAGTATTCTTCTTAGAGGGGGTAGGTTAGGTCGCCCACCTTTTCCAGGGAGGGCAGACAGAGGCTGACAGCTTTTCTGCCTCTGGCCCCTTTGGCGCCTCCATCTTCTTGGCGACCAAGTCTTCTAGGAGCCTCCAGCCAGGGCTGGCAAGCTTATCCTCTTTGCGCACTGGAGGTTGGTTCCCGGGGTGAGCCTGGCCTCCTACCGGGCGTCGGGGTCCCGGGACCTCCAGGCCTGCTTCCGGGTCGAGGGGACCCCAGAGGGTCCCCGGGTCCTTTGCCTTGGTTGTCAATGTCACGCGCGTCGGGACGCCGTGGGGCAGATGGGGGGGCCCATCTGCCAGTCTTGTGCCTTGGCCTTGAATGCCTCCTTGGTGGGCCCACGTGCGATGGACCCACTTTGACCACATCAGGGGAACCCCATGTTCCACTGCTGTGACAAAGGGGTAGATGACATGGTTGACATACGGAGCATCGGAATCCAATCAAATCATGCATGGGTCCCAAATATATGTATAAGAGCATGGTGGGAGGTTTAAAACTAAGCATTAGAATCCCAAAGTGTGACGCGCTTCACGGACGGCTGTCATAGCTGAAAAACTCCCACTTCTGGCGAACCGGAGGGAATCTAGTGATAACATGGGATACAAGTTGGCTTTATATGTTCCTATGTCCTAACCTAACACGACCAAGGTTAGAATTTCACTGGTGTACCGCCTCTCGATCGATGCCGGTCAAAGGGGTAGACGATACAGTTTTGACTTCCGGACAAATGGTTAGCTAGGTTATCTCCCGAAGCTGACGGGGGCGGTACGGAGCATCGGAATCCAACCAAATCATGCATGGGTCCCAAATACATGTATAGGAATGTGGTGGGAGGCTTAAATATATAGGAAGCATCAAAATCCCAGGTGTGACCCGCTTCACAGGTGACACGTAGTACTTAGTACTCCGCACGAAAGTTCTGCAATCATACCTGAAAAACTCCCACTATAGGATTTTAGGGTTTAGGGTTTGGGGTTTAGCCCCAAGTAGGGCTAGATTTTGCTTCTCCATGAGATAGTTTACAACAACAGTTCTGGTACTACACTACATCTAAACATGAGATAGTTTGGTATGACAACAAAAGACAACCGTTTTCATACAACTACATCTATACATGACATACTCTACAATTAAACACATAAGAGGCAATAATAAAATGGTTTATTAGCATATTCATGTTTATGATAATAGTTTATTATCCATGCTATAATTGTATTAATTGGAAACATAATACATGTGTGGAATATAAACAACCAGGTGTCCCTAGTAAGCCTCTACTAGCCTAGTTCGTTAGTCAAGAGATGGTTAGAGTTTCCTAACCATGGACTTGCTATAGTCACTTGATAACGGAGTCATATCATTAGGAGTAATGATGTGATGGACAAGACCCAATAATAAAGATTTGCAAATGATCGTGTAACAACCCAGTTTTGGTACCCTAAAATTTGAGCCAAATTTTCACTTTTGCTTTGCGTTGCATCACTGCATCCCTTATAAAAATTGCTAAATTTAATTAAAGCAAAATGGAAAACATTAAAAGGAAGCAAACACTTCCTAAAATTCCAAACCAAATGCAATTGCTCAAGTTGACAAAACAAAATATCCTTGAGCTTACATATTTGTCTAGGAAGTTCCAAGAATGCATTTCATAATTATTTGGCAAGGTCAAATTTTTACCAAACAATTAAATAAATTGGGAGTCCAAAGTTGATTAAACCAATTCTTATGATTGAACCCAAGTTAAACATTCCAAAGTTTCCAACCAAAAATATGGGGGGGCTTCATTATATTATTGGGAGCCTCCATGGATATTTTCACATATTTTGAAAATGTTTAAATGCTCCAACTAAATGGATTTTTGCATTTGATAAAAAATTCCATTTACAAACCCTATGAACAAATGTGATGCAAAACTTTTTATTTTGCCACCCCAATTTTTGTGGAGTCTCTACATGATAAGGGGAGCCTACTCCTTTATTTTCATATTTTCTGCACATGTTTTGATGCCCCAAATAAATTGGCAAAGGTTGCTGTTTTCAAATTCAATAAATAAAAACAGAAAAGGAAAAATGGGCCAGGGGTTTTTTCGGAATATTGCATCTCCCCTGTCGCCACAGTGCTCGGCACTGTGCCACCATAGCCGTGCCCCTGCGCCCTGTCGCCATGTCCATGACGCATTAAGGAGGCCCCCCCCGATGCGTCTCTGCTTTCCTCTGCTCTCCCTCTCCCCTGCCCTCGCACCTCGCCGGCTCCTCTCTCCTCCTCCGCCCCTCCCCAGCTCGCCTCGAGCTCGGCTGCCCCGAGACGCTCCTCCTCGCTTGGATCCTCCCCGCACCAGCCCGCCTCCAGCTCCCCTGCTCGGGCTCATCCCCGAAGCGCCGCGCGCCCTACCTCCTCCATCGGCCCGCGCGAGCCTCCGCCTTGACCGACTCCGGCCGAGCTGGCCATCCTCCGCCGCGGCCGGCCCCGTTGACCCAAGCCGCAGCACCTACTCCTCCGCCTCGAATCGCCGCCGTTCTGCACCGCAATTAGCTCGCCTGAGGTGTCCCTCCGGCTCGCCTCGTTCTCCTCTTCCTCACGGCGCAAGCGGAGCGTGCTGGGAAGGCGTGAGGACGCGAAGAACGCTGCCGCCCCGAACGCCGGCCGCCGCTGTGTGCGCACGGCAGCGCCGCCGTCCGTCCTCCCCTCGCCTCGCCGTCCATGGCATGGGCTCGCTGGTGAGCTGCTGGTCCTTCCGGACCACCTCTTTATCCCTCTCGGTCCCTGTAGCTTCGAGCCGCCGAACGCCGCCGTACTCCGCCGCCCGGCCATGATTCCGGCCGTGCTCAGGTGACCATTTTGGTCACAGCTCCGCCACCACCGTGTTTCTCTCCTCCTCCTCGTTCCAACGCAACCACCCTTTGCTCCTAATTCGGGCTGAATCGAGAGAAACTTGAGGATTTTGGCCGCAGTTCATAGGTGATGTCACTTGGTGACGTCATAAAATTTTCTTTTAAATGATTTACTGAAGTTCCAGAATTTTGACAGAAACTTGTAAAATGCATAACTCTTCAAATATTGATCCAAAAATTACAAATAAGATATCCAAATGTTCAGGGAAATAATATCTACCTGTTAATTCTATTTACATGTTAAAATGAATTTTCTAAAGTGCTGTTAAATTGCAAATAAAGAAAATGGCAGAAATTGTTTCAAACTTTCAAATTCAATATCTTTTGAATCACAATTCAGAAAAATGCACACAATATGTCAAAATGCTTAGGAAAGAAATGTCTATCTGTTAGTACAATTGCCATGATCAACTAAATTTATTAAATTGCGTTTAATTAATAAATACTAAAATGGCAGAATCAAATCTTTGTTTAGAAAATTCATAACTTGAAGAATAATTATCCAAAAATTATGAATGATGTATCAAAATGTTCAGTAAACAATGAACTACAAGTTTATGTCATTTGAGAGAGTTGTAGAATTAAATTTGGTGCTTTTTATGATAATTAATTAAAATGGCAGATTTAGATCCCATTTTGGGAAATTCATAACTTGATAAATAATGACTCAAAAATTATGTTTAATATCCCAAAATGATCAGCAACTTAAGGGCTGTTTAGATATGTTAATTTCACAGCATGAACCCAATTTTTCCTTTGATGTCCTTTTGGAATTGGTTAAAATGGTTTAAATTGAATAACCGTTTAGATCGCCACTTCTTCACCGTTAATCGAAAAATTGCAAACGAAGTACCAAAATGATCAGGAGAACAATACATATCTAATAATGTCATTTTCATGCATGTAGAACTTATATTTTAGTACTGGACATTTTGGGCAAATGCTTAATTCACTAAGTTAAATATGGAGTTATAACCCGTTAATTGCGATAATTATTTTAGGGGTTCCATTTAACTTGTGGGACATGCCCAATATCATTTCAGTGCATAATATGACCATCTCATCATGTGTTCGAGCATTGCACCTTGTCTTCGTGTGATTTATTTGTTCTTCTATATTTTGCTTGGGTATCGATAGATTCCGGAGTGGAGGTTAACCCTACCTACCCCGACAAGCAGTACTACACGCCCCGGCAGCAAGGCAAGAGATAACCTAACCTTCTTGGCATCTAGCATCCCATTGTTTTATAAACTTATTTTATCCACCATAATATTGCATGCGATTCCAATGACAATTTTGGTCAATGCTAGATTACCCTATGTATGCATGTTTCTCCCCGAACCAATACATGTTCCCCCTCCTATGAACCCTAGGTGTGATGTGTTGGCCGGATACAAGATATAATTGTTGTTTATATGCTTAGCTATGCTTAGCCATGCTTAGTCGAATGCTAGTTATGTCCGTTGTTTAATTCCATAATTGTTGATGTTGATGGAATGATGCGGGCATGGTGGTTAATGGTGATGCTTAATTAAAATGCTAAGAAGGCTTGGATGAGTTGCCATCGGGGATGGTGTTTTGTCTCATTCTTGCCCCTAGGTGTGAGTTCTTTACCTCTTGAACCAAGACGATCGTGCTTCCAATGGTGGGGACATATGGAATCCCCTTTAACTAAATAACTTGTGCGGGCGTATCCAAGGGTCCTCTAGTTTGGTTTTCCATTTGCGTGTGAGTGGAAAAGAAAATGTTGCGGAGGATTTGTGTTTAGGACGTGGCGATGGGGGCAGGGGCTGAAATAGGCTGGGTAAACTTGCCCTGTCACCACAGATGACTCTTGGATAGTCTCACACGAGGTAAAGGTTTAACCGCGCCCACTCGCCGGCCTTCCCCGGAAGAGGGCCAATCAGGTGAGCCGGACGGTACCGGTGGGTAAATTAGTACACCCCTGCAGGGTAAATCTTTTCGAAAAGCCATGTCCGCGGTTATGGACGACTTGGGAATAGACGATAAGATCATAGAGAACCTTAACTTAATTGATATGGCAACTAAAGGTTGCATAATCAACGTGTGATAAAGGTTCATTTCCTCGAGGGTGATTCGAGGGAGTGCCTTTGGTGGAGATGAGTGGGTTATGGCTACAAGTTGGTTCGACGAGAACCAAAGATGAAAAGTTTACTCTCTTATCCCCTTTCAAAAAACATTCTGAGTAGACGATGCCATTTGAGTCACTTAAACTTTTATAAATGAAAACTAGCTTTATGCAAATTAGCTACATTACATCTTTAGAGCCTCCGTCAGCATTGGGCCTATATCGCCCTACTAAACTTGCGAGTACGTCGTACTCAGTCTCTCTTTGCTGCCTTTATAATTTGTTTCAGAGGAGGACGACACCGAGCACACAGGTGGGTTCTTCGTGGACGTCGACGAGTAGTTCGGGGTTCCCAGGTGGCAGCTTGGGACCGTGGAACAAGCTGGCATGGGTTGTTTATTTGTAGGCCTCTTAGGCCATATTTGGATCTTGTTGTATTAGACAACACTACCTCGTTTCCGCATGATGTACTGATGGGTAGGTGACCCCTTTTGTGTGTAATTTGTATCTTTCTCATATATGAGTTGCTATATGAATCTTTGTGTCGTAGAGTCTGTGATGTGCCAGTTGTTACACAAGTCTTGATCTCTTTATTATGCATGAAAGCTATGTCTGGGCTTATGGCATGATCGAAGTGTTGCGTGCCGATGATCCATTCCGAGCACGCCTGCCAAAGGTTTTGGTCTGGGATTGGTAAACCCTGTAACCTTCGATTGTGTAGCATGACCGGTTGCACAAAGCTTCATTGCATAGTTCTGGGGTCGGGGCGCTACAGATCGTGTCACTCAGTTTCATTGTCAACGCTTTTAGTATGTCAAGTATAGTTTCCTTAGACCATGAGATTATGTCACTCCCGTTTACCGGAGAAATACTTTGTGGACATCAAACGTCGCTTCGTAACTGGGTGATTATAAAGGTGGCTCTCAGGTATCTCCGATGGTATTTGTTGGGTGACATGAATCAAGAATGGGATTTGTCCTTCCTTGTGACGGAATAGAAATCTCTGGGCCCTCTCGGTAATATAGCATCAGAAAGAATGCAACCATGTGATTAAGTGTTAATCACAGAGATTCTATATTATGGACGAGTAAAGATAACTTGCCAGGTAACGAGATGAAACTAGATATGGAGATATCGACGATTGAATCTCGGGCACGTTAAATATCGGTGAGACAAAGGGAATCGTATACGAGATTAAGAATCTCCGGCATCGTGGTTCAATCGATAAGGAACTTCGTTGAATATGTAGGAGTCAATATGGGCATCCCGGTGCCGCTATTGATTATTGATCGGATCATGTCTGCATATTCTCGAACCCGTAGGGTCACACACTTAACGCTCCGATGAAGTTAGGGTTAGCGATGAATTAAATGATGGAATGAATGAATAGTGATTCGTAGTCTCAGATAACATCATGGACATCACGAGGAGTTCCGGAGGAGTCCGGAGAATAAGATTCATATAAGGAAAGTGTTTCCAGAGGTATCGGAAAGGTTCCGGAATATTTCGGTAGGGTACCGGAAGGTTTTAGAAAGTTCTAGAGGGGTCTAGAAGTGGGGCCCACCTAAAGTATGGGGCCCACATGGACCAAAGTGGTGCAGCTGGCCACTTGGGCCAGACGCACCACACCCAAGGCCCACATGGGCCTAGCCTACCAAAGAGGGAAAGGGAGGAGTTGGAGTCCTAGTCCCATAGGGACTCGGCTTGCTTGGTGGGCAAGCAAGTCCTAGGGCTGGCCGGCCCTAGGCTTGCCTCCACCTATTTAAGGGGGTGGAGGGAGGGGTGCGGCATACCCTAAGGAGGACAGCCCCAAGCCGCACCCTACCAAGCCACCAAGCCGCCACCCTAAACCCTAACCCTAGCCGACCTCCACCTTGTCGCCGCGCCACCCCTAGCACTAGGGCTGGTGCGCCACCACCATCTCCTCCTCCTCCTCTTGCTTGGCTTGGAGAAGCCCTGCTCGCGGAGATCTACATCATTATCACCACCATACCGTCGTGTGAAAGTGCATGGTTGCCCCCATGTGTGGTTTTGGTAATAAATGACAATCTCTATGGACGAATATTTGTATTAAGCTATATTTGTAGGGGTGTCCATTTGAGTTGCTTGATCTCCATTTGTTGGAGTCAAGGCTAAGGGAAGAAATGCTTGTGTTGATCAAGGCTAAGTGCGTGTTGATCAACACTCAAGTCCAAGTGAAGATATGTCGAAGAAGTGCTTCTCCCATCTTGGTGTATGGGGGAGCATCATGTGAATCTTCACCGAAGCGCAATCGAGGAAGGTGGTGCGTCTTGAGGAGTTGAAGATCGTCTTCATCGACCTCAAGTGGATTAATGCGCAGGGCAAAGGTATGATCTTGACAGGGTTTCTATTTTACCGGTCTCATGTTGTTTAGTGAGAGACCGGATTATAGGATAGATAACCGTACTATCAAGAGGGGCTCTCGACCGAATATCATGATCGTATCGTCATAGAGACCACAAACCTTTGCATCCATGCAATCATCCTTATTGGTTCTTATTTACCTCTTATCGTGGTGTGGTCTTGGTGATTGTCGTGCTCGTCATGACAAGGCCAAGTTCACTGAAAACGGTTTTCATATGCGTCCCCTATTACATTTTCGGTATTGGAGATTTTGCCAGTTCATCTGTGAGGAAGATTTCTATCTTCCATTTCTTTGCAAAATCTCCATTACTTGTTTGCCATTTTCAAAGGTTGCTTTTGTCGTCCTCTTTCCAACAAAATTGGTTTCACTTCATTCGGACTTCAATTACAAAAGTTATTACATTTCCGATTTGCAAATGGGAGCTTTTACCTTCCCCCATTTATTTTTATAATATCTTATTGGACTATGATGTTTCTCTGCATATTATTGTAGTGCTCATTATGACGATTCCAACGAGTCCAAGATTATCGAAAACGGAGTTCGTGGGCGAAAGTTATTGCGGTTTTATCTCGGAGTTTTTATTAGTCAGAAAAATCAATTTAAAAAGTTAAAAGGAAAAAAATACTGCAGCCAGGCCGGCCTGGCTGGCCCCAGGCCGGGACTAGGCCGGACCGCTCGGGCTGCCTCCCGGCCCACCCGCGTGCTGGCTGCCCAGCCCAGGCCGGGGGCAGGCCGGTGGTCTCGGGCGCCTGCCCGGCCCACGCGCATTCGCGGCCGGCCCAAGGCCGGTGCCAGGCCGGGCTCTCTGCCGGTTTTTTTTCCGATCGCTGCCCTGGTTCGCTGCTGCTTCGTTGCGTCATTCGCTGGCTGCCGTTACCAGGCCGGCCCAGGACGGGGGAAAGGCCGGCTCCCCAGTGCGCTGTTCGTTCCTTTGTCGCTGCCTGAGATTCCCGGCCGGCCTGGCCGGGCTGCCGGCCGGCCCCAGGCCGGGGTCTCGGGCTGGCTCCTTTTTGCCCCCAACGGCTCTTTTTTGGAGCCCTCTATAAAAAGGGATTCTTCCCGATTTTTTCAGGAGAGCTCTTTTTCTCTCTCTCTCTCCTCCATTGTTGCAATCTTTGAGAGCTCGATTCCTCCACTTCCCTCCAATGATTCTTGCCCAAATTTAGGGAAAAAAGAGAGGAGATCTAGATCCACTTCTCCACCAAACAAAATCTCCTCTTAGTGAGGGGAACTCGTTGGATCTAGATTGTGGAGTTCTTGGTGTTTCTCTTTTGTTCTTCCTCCTAAATCCCTCCATAGCAATAGTTGCTTTGGTTGGATCTTGGGGAGAAGGATTTGACCACTTAGTGTGTTCTTGCCTTTTGCATTAGGTGCATCGGGTTGTGCTCCCCACGGTGATTCGAGGGATTGAAGGTTGGGAGCTTGTTACTCTTGGGTCATTGGACCCTAGACGGTGTTGTGGTGATTCTTGGGAGCCTCCAATTCGGTTGTGGATGCGTGCCCCAAGCTTAGTGGTGTAAAGGCTCCGGATTCCGTCTCGAAGGATTCCGATAGTGGAAGGTGAACCAAACCTTTGGGTGCGGTTCATCGGAGAATAGGGTGAGGCCTTTGTGGCATCTTGAGTAGGCCTTTTGTGGCGAGCTCACACCCCTCCAACGAGACGTACTCACTTAACAAGGAGGAACTCGGGAATACATCCTCGTCTCCACGTGCCTCGGTTATTTCTATACCCGAGCTTTTACTTATGCAATTTACATTGTGATAGCCTTCGTGCTTGAAGCTCTATTTCTAACTATCACCTTGTTGCTTGCCTTGCTTAGCATAAGTTGTTGGTGCACTTAGGTAAACCTAGTATTTTAGGTTGTTGGCTTGTTAATTTAAACACATAGTTTTATTCTGCAATTATCAAGCCCCTAAATAGAAAAAGTGTTAATCGCCTATTCACCCCCCCCTCTAGGCCACATCCGGGACATTGTTTGTTCTTTCATCGTGCTGCTGAGATTCATCTAGCCACATCTACCTCGCTTGCGGGATCAAGGAGTTGGCGTCTTCATCGAGCTGAACATGTGGATACCGCGGTGGTGCTGCTCGTGCGGTGCTTCGACGGATTGGATCGCGTGGATAATACATCTCCTCGCGACTAGATACGTCTATTTGCGGGGATCGACTAGCCAACCCCTGCACCGACAAAACGGGTTTGATCATTCTTCAAGGGTAAGAGATTGAATCTCCACTTCGCTACCTTCGTCTAATAGATCTAGATCGGGGGGTTCTTCCGCTTGTTTCGTAGGAAAATTTTGTTTTCTATGCAACGACCCCTGGAAGAAGTTCTTGTCAACACTGTCAAGTTCACTACCCTCATCATGCTCCTCTGCATCGTCGTCCGCATTGTCGGTGATCACCTCAACGATCAGCCTGATATAGTCCCGCGTTGCCTTTACCTGTACGACAATGAGATCATCTATGTGCATTCACGTTTGAATAGCGAATTCACCCCAGCCTTTAGTGAACTTGAAGTAATAACTATCTTCGTCTTCATCTATGTGATATGAACCCAATAGTTCAAGGCCGCCGCTAGTCTTCATGCATAAACGAGATTGTCCATCTCTTGGAAGTATGTACCCATCTATGCATTTCAAAGGGACATCCTGGGCAAGTGAAGTTAAGAACGATATAAGAAATTAATATACACTTAGATCATAAATCCTGAACAACATTAACTAACCAACTCATTAAGGTCTTCTTGATCCTGCACCCGGTGCACAAAGAACTGAGGGACGTGAAGGTCCTCATTTTGCAGGTGTTGGGGTTATGCCGAACAGGTACCTTCACCAAGGAGACTAAAGCCAGCCACTACTAGGAAACAGGCTATCTGTGGCACACCTTTTAGACTTTCTGTGGCGCTTCCTGGAAAATTATGGGTGCGCCACAGAAACGTCACCACTAAATTATATTTCTGTAGCGCATGGGGCCAGATCCGCCACAGAAATGTAGATTTCTATGGCGCATCCAGCTCCATGCGCCACCAAAATATTTTGGAAAATTTTGAATCTGGAAATTCAAAAAAATTCAAAAAAAATCTGGAAAAAACAAAAAATGAAATATTTTTGGAAAACCTAAATATTTGATTTTTTTTCCATTTTTTCTGAATTTTAATCCTGAACAAGATTAACTAACCAACTCATTAAGGTCTTCTTGATCCTGCACCCGGTGCACAAAGAACTGAGGGACGTGAAGGTCCTCATTTTGTAGGTGTTGGGGTTATGCCGAACAGGTACCTTCATGAAGGAGACTAAAGCCAGCCAGTACTAGGAAACAGGCTATCTGTGGCGCACCTTTTAGACTTTCCATGGCGCATCCTGGAAAAATATGGGTGCGCCACAGAAACGTCGCTAGTAACATTTCTGTGGCGCATCCAGCTCCATGCGCCACGGAAATATTTTGGAAAATGTTGAATCTAGAAATTCAAAAAATTCTGGAAAAAAATGAAATATTTTTAGAAAACCTAAATATTTGATTTTTTTTCCAATTTTCTGAATTTTTTAACCCATATCAAATGATGACTTCCCGCTAGGTCACCCATCCTCAAATTTCTCCAACCCAAGCAAGCTTAACTTCTAAGTTCTACTCAGAACTGCTACCCTTATGCTTCTCAAGTTCTTATTGATATAAGTATGATATGAACCCTCTTAAGCCTTGTATGTGTATATATATATATATGTGAATGTAGTTTATGTGTGGTATGTATATATATGTGTGTTTTTAAATTTCAAAAAAATCAAAAACTTCAAAAGTTTCAAAAGCAAATCCAAAGTTTAACAAAAAAATCCCAAAAAATTCAACAAATAAAAAAATCCAAAAAAATAAAAAAAAATAAAAAAATCCAAATTTTTTTTTTATAAAATTTAAAAAAACTCAAAAAATTAAAAAAAATCCAAATGTAATAAAAAAAAATTTTGAAATATGAAATTTGATATTTTTTGCAAAAAATACGTAGAATTTTTAATTCAATTTTTTTTTTCAAAAATTCAAAAAATCCCAAATTTTTTGACATTTTTTGTAAAAAATAATTAGATTTTTCTTTATTTTTTGAATTTTTTTGTTTTTTTGAATTTTAAAATTTTGAATTTTTTGATATTTGGGATTATTTTGGATTTTTTGAATTTTTTTAAATTTGTTCGATTTTTAAATTTTTTTTGGATTTTTGGAATTTTTTTTGCACTTTTTTGGATTTTTTTGGATTTTTTGAAATTTTGAAATGACAAAAAAAATTCAAGGTTTTTTCCTTCTCATGCATGAAAAAAAAAGTTATTTAAAAAAGAAGATTTTTTTTCTACAAAATCAAAAAAATCAAAAATATTTAGAAGTTCAAAATTTTTCAAAAAAATCATAAAAATTATTTTTTTAGAAAAATATTGTTTTTTGGAATTGTTGATTTTTTTTATTTTTATGAAGTTTTCTAGATTTTTTGAATTTTTATAAATTTTTTGATTTTTTTTGGATTTTTTGAGTTTTTTTTGAATTTTTTTTATTTTTTCAAACTTCTGTGGCGCATATGCAACATGCGTCACAGAAAGCCACATTTCTGTGGCGCACATCCATAATGCGCCACAGAAATATCTCTTTTTGTGGCGCATATAGCTAGGTGCGCCACATAAAGTCATATTTCTGTGGCACATGTTGGATGTGCGCCACAGAAATTTGGCTTGTGGCGCATCTAGCTATATGCGCCATAGAAAGACATATTTCTATGGCGCATTCGGTTTTCGTGCACCACATAATTCCAAATTCTGTGGCGCATGCAAAACTATGCGCTACAAAAATATTTTCTGTGGCGCATGGCTGTTTGGTGCGCCACAGAATGTGGTTCCACCTATAGCTAGTTTCCTAGTAGTGAGCGTACCAGGGGAGCCCATAGTGGTGGTAAGCCGAATTCCAGCTTACCGGGCGGCCTAGTATGATGAAGCGCAGGAGGCCCATCCGGCTAAGGGAAGGTTCTAGAAGCCGGCCCGCATTGAGGAAGACTTGGCTCACAAGGCGGAGCCCAAGCCGGATTAGAGTAGAACTCTATGACTTAGTCGGTTAGGTTTCCTCCTGTAAGCCCTAGGACCGGACGCCTTTATAAGCCGGCCGATGGGACGCCTTAGGGCATACTTTCAGAAGCCCTAGACACCTTTCATTGTAATGGGCGCATATTGCCTTATAGTGAATTATAGCAGCACGTAAGGTTTCGCCTCTGTTGCGAGATCTGAATCTGGGTAAACCCTTTGTCATCCCGTCGTCGGGACACCCCACGTCTCCTAAACCCCTCTCTCTACCTAGCTCGATGGAACCCCTGCCGCGGCTAGATTCGACAATACCACGACAGTTGGCGCCCACCGTGGGGCAAGAGATGTCCGGGGTTTTGTTCCGTCTGGGAGCTACAGGCGGAGTCGGTGACACCATCGCGGTCGGCTTGGTGAGCTACTTCGATGAGGCAGGAGCCGGCCACGTCTTCAACGACAGCTTTTGGATGCCAGCAAAGGAGGATCCCGTCGGTTGGTCCACGGACTCCGTCGGAGGCTTCGACATCTTCGTCGGCTTCACCGCTCAGGCCTTGGACGATCTCGGCTTCACCTCGGGCATGCCCGCCACCCACCCTAACAATTTTGACGAGGGATCGGATCTGGACTCTGAGGAGATTGCCGAACTAGATCTGGCTTTCGACGCTGACGATGAAGATTCTGAAGATGATGCAAGTTCCAACATGGCGGCGCCGGACTTCCACTTTGTTGGAATCTTAGGAGAATCCGGATCTAACGAGTCGATGACAGAACCTGAGTCTATCCTTCCTGCTTTGCAGGCCGGGGCTGACTCAGAAGCCGGATCAGGGGACACTGCCCATATGGAGCAGGACCTCGAATCTGAAGGAGAATCCGATGATTTTAGTCGGAAAGTTGCATCCTGCTTAGGACGCCCTGCCGAGGTCTTGATGGGTGACGTCTCTGGTCCTAAAGACAACCCCAACACCTCGAAAACTGCCAATGGCGAAGAAAGAACTCCAGAAGCCGGAAATCAAAAGGTGGACTTTGTGCCACCGCTGGCTCCAACGAAGGGAACTGGTAGATTGCCGGCTGCAGGAGACGACATTGACGCTACGGCCGGTGAAGTAGCAGAGAAGGAGCACGAAGAAAGGATGGCAAAGTACAAGCAACTGCTAACTCCACTTCCTCCTAACGCATCGTTAGCCGACATGGAAAAGCGCCGCGCCGAGCTGGAAGAGCATGCAGCCCAGATAGTGGAGCACGAAGTTGAGATCACAAACAAGGAAACGGAGTTCATCCGGAAGCAGAGAGAAAAGGGGGCCGACGATGTTTTCCGTCCGGCTCGAGACAAGAATCTGCATAAGAGGTTGGATTTCTGCAGCAAGTGGGAAGCCGACAATGCTAATTCAGTCTGGAGAAAGTACCACCACCGACATGATCCGGTGATTAATTTGTGTTACTTCAACACTCTAGCCAAAAACATGGAGGCGGCCCAGGAGGTCATGTTCGACAAATTGTTGGACCATGACGCTCGCCTCAAATATTCGGCTTATCTACTGGAGGTTGCACAATAGCAGCAAAATGATTCGCAAGTAAAGACTGGACGGCTTGTTGACGACTCTCGTCTTTGCAACTCGACGGCAAGAAGCCGATGGCTGCTGCACCTGCAGACCCAGACGATGACCCAGCCAGCTCAAGCAGCCACAACAAAGGCGGTGACAAGGACCCGAAGGACAAGCAGCCTAGAGGCGCGGAATCCCGGACAGGTTCTTCACGCCATCGTGAGGCTGGTCGAAGCCGGGAAGAGCATCGGAGCCGGGAGCGAAAGGAGGACCCTCGCAAGGAAAAGGCGACACCATCCCGTCAGGAGGGACGACGTGAGGGGGAAAATCCACCTCGAAGGGAGGGTAACAGAGATCATATGCCACCTCCACCGCGCAAAGAGGGAGATAACCCCTCCAAGTACATACCCCCTCCACGACGGCAAAGGACTCCAAGCCCCCCGCGTAACGCGAGTAGGGTGAGCCAAAGCCGTCACAGGGAAGAACCAAGGCAAGAAAAGTCAGTTGGTAAACCGCCATCAGCCAATGATGTTCGAAGCCTAATCGAGGAGAGGAAGTCGGCCAGAGATGCCCAATACCTCGGCCCCAAGTGATTTGGCAGAACAATCAGAGAGCAAATACTACCTCCCACTTTGTCGAATGTAACAAAGATGGTGGAGAAGTACAGTGGTACGGCTAATCCTGAGACCTGGCTCTCAGATTACGTCAGTGCCTGCGAGATATATCAAGGCAGCGCCGACTCCGCAGTACGATTTTTGCCCCTGATGTTAATCGGGACATCACGTATGTGGATTGAAGGTTTGACGGAAAGGACAGTTTATTCAGCACTTCCAGGGCACATATAAGCGCCCAAAGTCGATTTTCGACTTACAGCGGTGTGTGCAGCAAAAGAACGAGTCTAGTCGTGAGTTCGTATCACGATGGAGTGAAATCAAAAACACTTGCGAAGGCGTCTCAGAAACTCAGGCGATCCATGCCTTTAAGCAATCTCTTAGGAACTGGACAACTTTTCGCTTCATGATGTATAGCGACGAGTCGAAAACCTTGGGGGGCTTGCTCGCTTGTGCTAACAAGTACGCCGCTGCTAACGATGACAACAGGGAAGATGGTGAAACCCGCCGACGCGAGTCCGGGAAAAAGAAACTGAAAACCAAACAGGCCCTTCTCACGAGGTTGTTTCTGCCTTTGGTAAGGGCGGCTCAAGCAATACCAAGTGGCAGGGCAAGAAGCCGGCAAACAACCAATCGTCCCGACCGCCAGCGGTAAAGTATGACAACATCAAGCACAACCCCTGTGTCCATCATCTGAGGCCGGATGGAACGAGCTCCCACATGCTCCAGCAATGTCACATCAATCGCGACATTGCCAAAGATCCCAAAGCCGGCAAGTCAAGGAACAAGCGCAAGTCCAGGAAGGACGACAAAGAGAAGGAGGACGCTGCCTCAGAGTCGGATGACGCAGCCTCCAAAGACGGAAAAGGCAGTAAATTTCCTAAGCATGCCGAAAGCCTCATCGTCAATCTTGCAACATATTCCTCTTGCAAGGAAAAGACGGCTTGGCGAGAACTCAATGTTATGGTGCCTGCGGTGCCACAATATTTGGATTGGTCTGACACACCCATCACGTGGGATCGCAGCGATCATCCGGACAGAGTAACTGCAAAGCGCACCTATGCTTTAGTCGTCAGCCCTGTAGTCGACAAATACAAGTTGACAAAGGTGCTCATGGATGGTGGAAGCAGTATCAACATACTTTATGCCGCAACATTGAAGAGGATGCATCTCTTCGAGTCAAAACTCACCCACAGCACTGTGCAGTTTCATGGGATTGTGCCGGGACGACAAGCCTCTTCGATGGGACAAATCACCCTGAAGGTCACCTTTGGTGGAGCTGATAATTTTCGGACTGAGGATGTCTCCTTTGAGGTGGTACCATTTAAAAGTGCATATCATGTAATATTTGTACGTGCGGCTTTCGCCAAATTTATGGCTCGGCCCTGCTACATCTATAGCAAGCTAAAAATACCGGGACCCAATGGGATCATCACAGTCAAAGGAGGCTTCAAGAAAGCCAAGGAGTGTGAGACCGCCAATGCCGTCCATGCTGAAGAAGAAATCTGCAAGGAAGAATTAGAGGATCTCAAGAAGACAATGGGTCCCGATGAGATGCCGGAAACTGAAAAGCCGTCCTCTAAGGTTGACTCGAGCTTCAAGCCAAAGGATAACACCAAGAAAATCAAGCTCTCAAAGGATGATCCGACAAAGGAGGCCATCATCAGTGCCGGTCTCGACGACAAATAGGAAGGCGAGCTCGTCAAGTTTCTCCGTGAGAATCGGGATATCTTTGCTTGGTCACCATCCGACATGCCAGGTGTCCCGAGGAAACTTGCCGAGCACTCCTTAAAAGTCAACAAGGACGCTAAGCCAGTCAAACAAGGCCTCCGCCGGCTCGGAACTGAGAAGCCCAAGGCGGTTGGAAAAGAGATCCTAAGGCTCACCGCCGCCAAATTCATCCGTGAAGTTGTCCACACTGATTGGTTGGCAAATCCCGTGCTGGTTCCAAAGAAAAACACCTCTGAGCTACGTATGTGCATTGATTTCACTGGCTTAAATAAAGCCTGCCCTAAGGATCCGTTCGCCCTACCGCGTATCGACCAGGTCATTGATTCAACTGCCGGCTCAGAGATGCTATGTTTTCTGGACACTTATTCGGGTTACCATCAGATTAAGATGAAGGAGTCAGATCAAGTCAAGACATCTTTCACTACGCCATACGGCAATTACTGCTATGTCACAATGCCTTTTGGCTTAAAGAATGCCGGTGCTACTTACCAAAGGTGTATACAGCGGTGTTTGGACAAGCAAATTGGCCGCAATGTTCATGTCTACGTAGACGACATATCGGTCATGTCGAAGAAGCGTGGCGATCTTATCGCCGATCTGTCGGAAACCTTTGCAATTCTAAGGGAGTACCAGATGAAGCTTAATCCGGCAAAATGCGTCTTCGGAGTACCCACAGGCAAGCTTCTGGGCTTCATTGTTTCTCAAAGAGGAATTGAAGTTATCCCGTAAAAGATAAAGGCGATTCAGAACATCGAGAGGCCGACTTAGATGAGACGAAACGTCCGTGGAATATCGCTCAGCTACGTCCTTTTTACACTTAACAAATTCTATTATAACCATGTCAATGTGATCATGAAATAAAAATTGGCTTCTCTCATGTGAAATTCGAGAATCTGTACCATCCTTTATTTCCCAATGATCTTATTGCTATCATCTGTTTACCCGAAATTGCCTGTGTTGCTTGTTGGTAAACTATCTTTCATGTTGAATCCGCCTTAAGGTGATGAAAAAATAAAATTTTGCCAAATTAATGTTTGTCTGCTAGCTTTTTGCGCCGGGTTGCTTCAAAGCGTTTTCGGCACCGAAAGGCGGCACTTGTTCTGGGTCTACACAGATTGGTCATTGCGTACCCTGTTACTCAGCAAGTTTGCTTCGCAATAGGTTTGCAGGCGTTTAAAGGCTAAGGTGTCAAGGCCAGAATAAACTGAGGCATAGAAAATTGCAAACTTGCAGAATAGATAAGCCGAATTAACACGGCAAAAGACTTGGTTGTTTACAAGCATTTCATACTGTTTGAGCAGATTTACATCTTAATATTTACATTTTCAGGAAGTCCGGCTCAAAGGAGCAAATTCGGCTTATGCAGACTTGTCCGCTTCCTCGCCGTCATCATCAGACTGGACGGGAGTTGGCGGGCAGGGCACTTCCTTGAAGATGGTGTTCAGGGAGACCATATTGGCAACTTTGCTGGCGTAGCCGGAGACGGAGTGAAGGATTTTCTTGCGCTCTTGATCGTCCAGCGGCGTGCCATCCTCATTTTCAAGAGGAAAGCCGGACGCAACTCGCCAGGCTTCTGCCTCCGGGTAGTGCGCCATCATTAGGGCCAACGCCGTCTTTGCACCGCCACGAGCACTGGACCGCAACCGTTCGTCAAAGAACGAAGTCGCCTCATCCAGTTCGGCTTCCAAACCTGCAAAGTCCGTCAAGGGTTCGGGGTTGCCGGGAAAGAATTTCTCGACAAGCTTTTTTCCCGAAGAAAGTATCTTCGGGATAAGCTCCCCTACTTCCAAGATCCGGTCAAGCCGGTTTTCCGCTGTCAGCTCATGGCCATAACCCGCCGGAGCTGTAAAAAGCGAAGTTCATGTTAAAAATGGCTTAGACAGAAAGCAGTGAATTTGATGTTTTAAATAACTTACTCAAAAGCTGACTGTTGATGGCCACCGATTCGTCGAGGCGCTTGTCAAGCCGGTCCTGGATTTCACGAAGGGCATCCTTGTGATTTTGCCTCTCCATCTCCAAGATTTGTTCAGCTTGAGTAAGGCCCTTCTTGGCCATCTCTAGCTTCGTCGACATTGTCTGATTAAGCTTTTTTAGCTTGGAGTTTTCGTCGCGGAGCCGGTCGAGAATGCCGGCGTTCTCAGCAAGCTTCTTGACTTTTATAATGGCGTCTGCAAGACAAAATGTTAGCAGTATAAAAATAACCATTATGCTAAGTTAAGTTTTCGGCATTTCTACCTTGGTACTGAACCCGGTCCGCCTCAAACCCGGCGATGATGGTATCCTTGTTCGTCAGCTCAGTTTTCAGCCGGCGCATCTCGTGATTTCGTACACCCAAACAATTGATGGTTTCAGCGCCAATTTTTCGGTGGATCTGCGCGTAAGGAATTGCTAAAAGCCTAAAGCTATATTGACAAGTCAAAGAGGCTACATGACAGCATTTCATGGCTAGGGGGCTGAGCAGTTACATACGCATTGACTCGGATCACTATGTCGGCTAGTTCTTATAACTTAACCCAGCATAGTGCTCGGGGGCTACTGGGGAAGATATGTACCTGGTAATGTTCACGGAGAAGCGTCATGCCGGCTTCAAAGCTTTCAGCAAAATAATTTTGCTAATCTTCAAGGATCTCTATGACATCAAAGGTGTCATAGGCCTTGGTCTGATCCGGCTCATCATCCCGGACGGTTGTTCCTTTCTTCCGGGGAAGCCGTGGTACTTACATGAACCGGCTCATGAACTCCGGCTTGATGTGTCCCTCGTCGTCGAAGGTTCTGCCTTAATCGGAGGAAAGGTTGGGGCATCATTAGCCGGAGCTTCAGCCCTTGGTGGAGAGGAAGGTTCAGTCGCCTTCCCCGTCATCTCCGTCCATTGGATCGGAGGAATAATCCCGGCTCTCCCGAGAATTGGACTCGCCGTCATGGTTCGGGGGGAGCTCTCCTCCGCTGGAGTTGGCTTTGAAGCCGCAGGAGTTGGGGGAGGAACGGCTGGAGAGGCTTTCTTGCGTATGGCGCATACCTTTTGCTTTAAGGTGGCGCCTCTCTTCATCCTGCAAAGGTAAAGGGCTAAGCTTAGCATATCCGGCATTGTTGCAGAGTAAGGAGGAGATGTGTCAGCCGACTTACTTCTTGCTGGGGATATTGAGCCCAGCGAGAGCGTCGTCATCCTCCGATGACTTGGCGCCAATCGTTTCAGATTGGCTTCTCCTCTTCCGGCTCTCTGTAGGAGCCGAAGAAAAGGTGACTGGCCGCTAGGTCACTTTGCTGGACGACGTGCCAGCTGGCCCGGAGGCGGCAACACCGGGAATCTGAAGAATAAACACAAGTCAGATTGTTAAGCATAGAGTCTAAATCCCTTGAAGAATTGAACTTTGGATTCGGCAAAGAACCTTCGAGGGACGTTTGGCTGCCGTATACATTGGCAGCGACTCTTCATATTGCCGGCCTTCGTTAGGCCGGACTTTGATAAGCCGGTTGAGACGCGCATGGTAGAGCTCCTCTTCCAGGTCTTCTTCACTGGTCCTCATGGGATCAGCATTATTGGTGTACTCGCACAAGAGGCGAGTACGGTGCTGGAGGGGCTGGATCCGCCTCTTGACCCAGCATATAATGGTGTCCTCCCCAGCTAGGGGAGGAGAGCCGGAGGTCAAGTCCGAAATCCTTGCTTGAATGGCGGCATGGTCTGCCGGCATTCTAGCTGACGGCTTCTTTTTGCACAAGGGCAGGGGCGTGCCGGCCTCGTCTGTGAAAGGGGCAAGCCCCTGGAGCCGGTTTGGCGGCGCCACGTCCTTGTAGTAGAAAAAGGTGGACGCCCACCCCTTTGTCGAATCAACAATTGGCACCTAAGGGTACCAATTCATATCCCGGCGGCAGTTGAATCTTATAGAGCCGACCACCAGCAGCTCCTTGTTCACAGTTTGCCTCTTGACTAAGAAGCATCGTTCAAAAAAGTCTAACCTAGGTTTTATGCCGAAATATCCGTCAAAGAGTGCTACAAAGCCGGAGATGTATAGCAAGCTGTTGGGAGTGATGTTGTGGAGCTGAAGGCCATAGTGATCTAAGATCTCTATCAGAAAAGCCGACGGCGGCAAAGAAAAACCCCTAGAGATATGGGAAGAGAGGAGTACCCGCTCATCCCTGATCGGTGTCGGGTACGGGTCGCCTAAGGCGGAGCGCCAAGCCGGCGCAGAAGCGGAAGATGGAGGAAGGACACCGTCAGAGGCCATGCCTTGGAGCTCGCCTTCTTCCACAGCAGAGGTGACCCAGTTGTGGGTCGGGTTGTTGGCAGCTCCTCTGTTATTGCCCGCTTCCTCTTCCTCCTCTTCTTCGCCGGCACTTAAGCCTCCAGCTGCAGCTTCAGCGGCCGCAGAAGCGGCGGCCACCATAGCGGCGGCTTCGGCTGCGGCTTTTGCTAAGGCCACTTCATCGCGGCCAGCGATAGTGGAGGTACTCGCCGGAGTTGGGAGGATGCAGGTGCAGTGGTGGTTGGCTCTGTGCCGGCGGCGGCGGCTGTGGATGCGGATCCTCCCATTGACGGAGCCGAGTCAAGAGGCGCGGCGTCGATCACCGGAGAGCTAGGGACGCTCGATGCCATGGAGCACGGTGGAGAATCGGAGGAACTCAAACTCGGGAGATCTGAGGAAGGAAGAAGATGGGGATTGCGAATGGCGTGTGACCGCGGCGGAGGCGAGGCGTCCGGTATTTATAGCGGATGCGCCGAGATTCTCGCAACGGTCCGGAGCCGAAATTTTCGCCACGCGTCGCGGATCGAGCCGTTGTGAGAAGATTTCTTCCCTCCGACGCATTGATTCTCGCGCGGGAAAAACGGAGTTAGTCCCTGCATTCAAAGATGCTCCTCCACTCACACTGCTGGGTCTGACATAGCCATCAAATCGACGGACGCATTCCATTACTCGTCCAAATGCTTTCCGGCATGATAAGCCGGCACGAAGAAGTTTACAAAGAAGTTCGGTATGATTGCAGGTTTCTGGAATGCTCCAAGACTAACGACGGATGAAGAATTTCCGGACAACACTTTGTCAGAAAATCGAAGCCGACCGCTGAAGTACTTGAAGATTTCCGGGGGCTACTGTTGGGGTTATGCCGAACAGGTACATTCACGAAGGAGACTAAAGCCAGCGTACCAGGGTGGCCCATAGTGGTGGTAAGCCGAATTCCGGCTTACCGGGCGGCCCAGTATGATGAAGCGCAGGAGGCCCATCCGGCTAAGGGAAGGTTCCAGAAGCCGGCCCGCATTGAGGAAGACTTGGCTCACAAGGCGGAGCCCAAGCCGGATTAGAGTAGAACTCTGTGACTTAGTCGGTTAGGTTTCCTCCTGTAAGCCCTAGGACCGGACGCCTTTATAAGCCGGCCGATGGGACGCCTTGGGGCATACTTTCAGAAGCCCTAGACACCTTTCATTGTAATCGGCGCATATTGCCTTATAGTGAATTATAGCAGCACGTAGGGTTTCGCCTCCGTTGCGAGATCCGAAGCTGGGTAAACCCTTTGTCATCTCGTCGCCGGGACACCCCACGTCTCCTAAACCCCTCTCTCTCTACCTAGCTCGATGGCACCCCTGCCGCGGCTAGATTCGACAATACGTCAATACCACGACAGCAGGTCCATAATACACTGCTTGTAGAAAGCCTAGGATATCGCATTCATTTCAGAACCACTGACTTCACATGTGCACTCAAATAGGCTCTTTTGTAGTGTCATCGTGCAAGATGGTAGGATAGGACGACACTCTGACCGCAAATAGTAAAACAAGCCAATGCGCAATTACATTACCAGGGTCATCTTGGAAAGTTGAAACATATATATTAACTAGGTAGTAAATATGTAAGAAGAACTAGTTAATGTGCAATTACATACCGGGGTCTCGAACCTTACATTTGACCTCATTGTTTGCATTAGTCACTTCAACGTCAAACATACAAATTGATCATCATAATCGAACGTGACAAGATCATTCGGCTGGATGTCATAAGCTTGACAAAATGCTGTCCAATATGGTCCACATATATAAGTCATTCCAGGGTGATGTTCCACGTAGAAGTGGTATTCACTACCATGGCTGATTGTAATGCCCCAGGGTTTTTCCCCAAATTAGAATTGCCTGTTATTTTATTTTTGCATCATCATGACATCAGCATCATCGCATCGCATGTTTTTCTCCACAACAATTATTTTATTAAACTCTATTTTTATTTTTCTAAAATTGTCGGAAAAGATTTTACCCGAGACGTTTGTCTCCGTTTTCCAAAATTATTTGCCGAAACTAATTTGCAAAAGAAAAATAAATTTGAGCGAGCGAGAGAGTAGCCCAAACCGGCCCAGAGTCCACCTAACCTCCAAACCCTAGGGTTTCCCCTGGTGTTTTTCTGTTCCCACCCCCTGGCATTTTGCAGCCACCCTCCTCCTGTTTTTCGGTTTCGCGAATCTATCCTTCCACCACTTCCTTTTTCCTTTTTCCTTTTTCCCCTTTTTCCTTTTTCTTCCTTTTCCTTTCCCCTTATCCTTTCTTTCTCTTTTTCCCTGGCCACTCCTTCTTCCTCCCTGGCTCTCTCCTCCCGCACGCACCTCCCACCCGGCTCGATCTAAAGCTCCACCTGCCAGATGCCCTCCTCTCCGGCCTGGCCCCGACGCCCCTTGCTCCACCTCTCTCTCTCCTGCCTCCATCCCGTCTTCTCCCCTGAACCCGAGCCCCTCCATCCGCACCGACTCCTCCTTCCTCCGGCTTCCCTCCTCTCCCGCGAGCTTCCTTCTCCACCCTTGTCGGCCCTCCTCGCGCCACGGCCGCGCCGCCGCCCGGCCCCCTCTCCTCACCTTCGACCTCCCTCCTTCCCTCCTTCCTCCCTGCCCCGCGTGACCGCCACTGCTCCTCGCCGGCGTCCTCTTCCCCAGCGTCGCCCCGCCTCCGGCCGGCTGCCCTCTGCTCGACCTGCTCCTCATCCCCTCTTCCACAGCAGGGCCGCCTGCTGCACCTTCGCCCCCTCCTTTAGCCCGTCCCCGATGGACACCTCCTGCCGTGTTGTGCCCGTGCGTGCCCCGTGCAGGTGGTTGGTGCCGCTGCTTGTGTCATGCTCCCTTGCCTCCGTTCTGTGTCGTGTTGCTCCCGCACGGTCCATCCTTGTCGTGCTCGTGTTGCTGCGGCTCCGCTAGTTCTCGTGTTGCCCGTTGCCGGTGTCGTGTTCCGTTGACCCGACGTCCCCGTTCCCGGTGCCGTGTGCCATTACCGACGGCCGCTTCTCGCCCCCGTCGTGGATTTTCCCCGACGTTTTCCCCGTCGTGAAGCTGTCCCTGACGGTTCCCCGTCTCCGTTCTCGCTTCCGTTCCCGATGATGGTTCCCGATGGGAACCCGCCAAGTTCTACATCCCCGTCGTGAAGCCGAACCCCCGATGACGCCGCCAAGGTCTCCGTGGATACAACAAGTACGACACGACGACCGTGGATGACGGTGCGCCAAGTTCTTCTTCCGCGATGACCGAAGATGTGCGCCAAGTTCTCCGTCTTATCGACCCGTGTTTTGTGACGGCCGCGTTCGTGCGTGTCCGAGAAGCCCGATGCCCGACTCCCCGATGCCGAGGACTCTGTTGACCCCGAAACCCAGAACGCCAAGGTTCGCCACGATGATGACCCGAGTACGACTACCTCCACGACGTCGACTACCTTGACTACTTCGACTCCGGACGAACGACTACCTCGACTACCCGAAGACGACGGTTCCGAATCCGGAGATCCTCCCTTGCTATCTTCGCTTGTTTTCTGTCTCTCACACGTCCTATCTTTTGTTCCTTGCTAGCCTTATATTGCGATGCTTGTGTCTCGATCCTATTTGCATGTTTACCTTGCAGCCATGATATGCCCCACCCCCATCCTATTAACCTGTTGCTTGTTTATCTTGTTGGCCTTGCGAGTCGTAGTGCATGCTTAGGTTTGTTTTGCTCAAGTCTTGTTCTAGTCATGCTTTAATATGATAGTTGGGTTAATTCACATGATAATCTTTAATGTTTGGCGAAGGGATATAATTAATAAAGATAAGGCACCGGCGGAAGGCCAAACGTGGTGATTTGTTCTGCTAGTGTCGCCTAGGACCCGAGTTCTTGTCCTCTGATCCAAGACTGAGCGCACTACCCACATGTGGGAGGAAATGGGACTCCCCTCGACCTAGTACCGGATCTGCAGCCTTGTCCAGGGCGCCACAAGTAGTTCGGGTGTTTCTACGGTTACAAGCGCGGATGATATGGTAAGATGGATACGTGGTTACTTACGTAGGGCTTGCGGTATGATGCGAAGTGACCAACTCATGGTTGTTTGTGTCACCTAGCCGTAGTCGCAAACGGTTAAGTCCACCTCGGAGCTTCGGCTGGACTTTCAAGGTGGGTCAGACTTAGCTAGGTGGTTCCCTAGACTTGTGCGGTAGTGAAGGAAAGTGTAGCATCGGATACCCTGCCGGTACACCATAGGAAGTGTGCTAATAGCTGGCAACAAGGGTTGAAGTGCGTGTGGTTACATTTGTGCACCCCTGCAGGGTTAAATCTTTTCGAAAAGCCGTGTCCGTGGTTATGGACGACTTGGTGATGATGCTGGCTAACAAGATCATAGACAACTTACACCTGATGTTAATAAATTGATTAGTAAGATAGAGCTACTTCAATAATAAATTATAAAATTGCCAACTGTGTGAGTGCCTTTGGGCTTGCTGCTCGTAGGGTAAACGGGCTGGTAAGGAATTGGCTGGGTATGTTTGGTGTTAGCATAGTTGGTTACCTATGCGCTCTCTTACCTCCTCTCTATTAGACGATTGTTGTAGCGTGTCTCTATAAGTTGTTAGTGCTGCTTGCCGCCACCTCAATCGCTAACCCTCTTCCCCTGGAATTCCAGCTTTGATATCTTGTGAGTATTACTTGCCAGTACTTCTACTAGTACTGACCCCTTCGGGGCTGCTATTCCAATACAGCCAACAGGTCAGAAGTGTGACGACGTTAGCTTGGGAATCCCTCCGGCTTGGCCTGGGCAGGGATATGATGCCTTTTGCTTATCTTCAGGACTCTTAGTCCAATTTGTATCTTGTCCATAGTCGGATGCTACCCGCTTCCGTTGTTAATTGGATCTTTGTATTGTATCTTTTGTTCTTGACTCTGTAAGTCGTTGTTGTATATATGTTCTTTTGTGGGTTCCGTCGAGAACTATTGTAATGTTATCACAATTCCACCCGCATAACGTGTGTGTTGCGACGTGCACGTTATGCCTGGTGGGCGTCCTTTAGGATCGATATTATGCGGATTTGGCTGGAACGCTAAAGTCTGCATAGTACCGATCTTGGGGCGTTACAAAGTGGTATCAGAGCTCTGGTTTTTCGATACCCCGCGGGTCTAGTCTACCTGTAGGATACCCTAGCTAATGGTCGTTGTTTGTAGAGTGTCCAAACTATTTTACTAAAATCTATTTGAAGATATCTCAATAGGATTCTTGTTTATTCCTTACCTCTATTCTATTCCCCCTCTTATCTCTATGTGTTTTAAATCTTCTCTCTTATCTATCTTCCGGTTCTAGCATCTTCGTGGGTGGACGAATTCTTGCCTTTTACCTAATAGGTTCGATCTACGGAAGGATATCTACGGACGAACATCGCGATTGACATGAGCAAGAACCTCTTGTTAGTGGTGTCAAGAAGCTCAACATGGCGCGAGAAGATTTGATAGTTAACCTAGCTCTTCTCCCCCCCTGACGGTAGCGTGGATCTCGGGCGAGATCCCTTGTTAGTGGTGTCGGTTGTAATGCCCCGGGGTTTTTCCCCAAATTAGAATTGCCTGTTATTTTATTTTGCATCATCATGACATCAGCATCATCGCATCGCATGTTTTTCTCCACAAATATTATTTTATTAAACCCTATTTTTATTTTTCTAAAATTGTCGGAAAAGATTTTACCGAGACGTTCGTCTCCGTTTTCCAAAATTATTTGCCGAAACTAATTTGCAAAAGAAAAATAAATTTGAGCGAGCGAGAGAGTAGCCCAACCGGCCCAGAGTCCACCTAACCTCCAAACCCTAGGGTTTCCCCTGGTGTTTTTCTGTTCCCACCCCCTGGCATTTTGCAGCCACCCTCCTCCTGTTTTTCGGTTTCGCGAATCTATCCTTCCACCACTTCCTTTTTCCTTTTTCCCATTTTTCCTTCTCTTCCTTTCCTTTCCCCTTATCCTTTCTTTCTCTTTTTCCCTGACCACTCCTTCCTCCCTGGCTCTCTCCTCCCGCACGCACCTCCCACCCAGCTCGATCTCCAGCTCCACCCGCCTGATGCCCTCCTCTCCGGCCTGGCCCCGGCGCCCCTTGCTCCACCTCTCTCTCCCCTTCCTCCATCCCTTCTTCTCCCCTGAACCCGAGCCCCTCCATCCGCACTGGCTCCTCCTTCCTCCGGCTTCCCTCCTCTCCCGCGAGCTTCCTTCTCCACCCGCGCCGGCCCTCCTCACGCCACGGCCGCGCCGCCGCCCGGCCCCCTCTCCTCACCTTCGACCTCCCTCCTTCCCTCCTTCCTCCCTACCCTGCGTGACTGCCCCTGCTCCTCGCCGGCGTCCTCTTCCCCAGCGTCGCCCCGTCTCCGGCCGGCTGCCCTCTGCTCGACCTGCTCCTCATCCCCTCTTCCCCAGCAGGGCCGCCTGCTGCACCTTCGCCCCCTCCTTCAGCCCGTCCCCGATGGACACCTCCTGCCGTGTTGTGCCCGTGCGCGCCCCGTGCAGGTGGTTGGTGCCGCTGCTTGTGTCATGCTCCCTTGCCTCCGTTCCGTGTCGTGCTGCTCCCGCACGGTCCATCCTTGTCGTGCTCGTGTTGCTGCGGCTCCGCTAGTTCTCGTGTTGCCCGTTCCCGGTGTCGTGTTCCGTTGACCCGACGTCCCCATTCCCGGTGCCGTGTGCCATTCCCGACGGCCGCTTCTCGTCCCCGTCGTGGATTTTCCCCGACGTTTTCCCCGTCGTGAAGCTGTCCCCGACGGTTCCCCGTCTCCGTTCTCGCTTCCGTTCCCGATGATGGTTCCCGACGGGAACCCGCCAAGTTCTACATCCCCGTCGTGAAGCCGAACCCCCGATGACGCCGCCAAGGTCTCCGTGGATACGACAAGTACGACACGACGACCGTGGATGACGGTGCGACAAGTTCTTCTTCCGCGACGACCGAAGATGTGCGCCAAGTTCTCTGTCTTATCGACCCGTGTTTTGTGACGGCCGCCTTCGTGCGTGTCCGGGAAGCCCGATGCCCGACTCCCCGAAACCCGGAAAGCCAAGGTCCGCCACGACGATGACCCGAGTACGACTACCTCCACGACGTCGACTACATCGACTACTTCGACTCCGGACGAACGACTACCTCGACTACTTCGACTACGACGACTACTTCGACTACGACGACTACTTCGACTACGACGACTACTTCGACTACGACCCGAAGACGACGGTTCCGAATCCGGAGATCCTCGATCCGATGTGTGAGCCCAACACTAACCCTATACCATATATATCCGTATCTTATAAATCATGCATCATTAATTAAACATCGCACCTTAATCCATTTAGTCAAATTAAATCAATTTAATTATGGTTGGATCGCATTTAATTTGTCATGCATCATGTCATCAACATGCCGTTTCTTTTGTCGTAGTAGTCAAATGCATCTTTTCCGTTATCCAGTGTTTGTGGCTTCTTCGGGAATAGGACGTTGAGTTGATGTGAGCAACGACAGGTTCTACTACCTCTACCGGATTGCAGGCAAGTGATACTCCCTTGCTATCTTCGCTTGTTTTCTGTCTCTCACACGTCCTATCTTTTGTTCCTTGCTAGCCTTATATTGCGATGCTTGTGTCTCGATCCTATTTGCATGTTTACCTTGCAGCCATGATATGCCCCACCCCACATCCTATTACCCTGTTGCTTGTTTACCTTGTTGGCCTTGCGAGTCGTAGTGCATGCTTAGGTTTGTTTTGCTCAAGTCTTGTTCTAGTCATGCTTTAATATGATAGTTGGGTTAATTCACATGATAATCTTTAATGTTTGGCGAAGGGATATAATTAATAAAGATAAGGCACCGGCGGAAGGCCAAACGTGGTGATTTGTTCTGCTAGTGTCGCCTAGGACCCGAGTTCTTGTCCTCTGATCCAAGACTGAGCACACTACCCACGTGTGGGAGGAAATGGGACTCCCCTCGACCTAGTACCGGATCTGCAGCCTTGTCCAGGGCGCCACAAGTAGTTCGGGTGTTTCTACGGTTACAAGCGCGGATGATATGGTAAGATGGATACGTGGTTACTTACGTAGGGCTTGCGGTATGATGCGAAGTGACCAACTCATGGTAGTTTGTGTCACCTAGCCGTAGTCGCAAACGGTTAAGTCCACCTCAGAGCTTCGGCCGGACTTTCAAGGTGGGTCAGACTTAGCTAGGTGGTTCCCTGGACTAGTGCGGCAGTGAAGGAAAGTGTAGCATCGGATACCCTGCCGGTACACCATAGGAAGTGTGCTAGTAGCTGGCAACAAGGGTTGAAGTGCGTGTGGTTACATTTGTGCACCCCTGCAGGGTTAAATCTTTTCGAAAAGCCGTGTCCGTGGTTATGGACGACTTGGTGATGATGCTGGCTAACAAGATCATAGACAACTTACACCTGATGTTAATAAATTGATTAGTAAGATAGAGCTACTTCAATAATAAATTATAAAATTGCTAACTGTGTGAGTGCCTTTGGGCTTGCTGCTCGTAGGGTAAATGGGCTGGTAAGGAATTGGCTGGGTATGTTTGTTGTTAGCATAGTTGGTTACCTATGCGCTCTTTTACCTCCTCTCTATTAGACGATTGTTGTAGCGTGTCTCTATAAGTTGTTAGTGTTGCTTGCCGCCACCTCAATCGCTAACCNAACAAGATCATAGACAACTTACACCTGATGTTAATAAATTGATTAGTAAGATAGAGCTACTTCAATAATAAATTATAAAATTGCCAACTGTGTGAGTGCCTTTGGGCTTGCTGCTCGTAGGATAAACGGGCTGGTAAGGAATTGGCTGGGTATGTTTGGTGTTAGTATAGTTGGTTACCTATGCGCTCTCTTACCTCCTCTCTATTAGACGAAAGTTGTAGTGTGTCTCTATAAGTTGTTAGTGCTGCTTGCCGCCGCCTCAATCGCTAACCCCTTTTCCCCGGAATTCCAGCTTTGATATCTTGTGAGTATTACTTGCCAGTACTTCTACTAGTACTGACCCCTTCGGGGCTGCTATTCCAATGCAGCCAAACAGGTTTGAAGTCTGACGACGTTAGCTTGGGAATCCCTCCGGCTAGGCTTGGCCTGGGCAGGGATATGGTGCCTTTGCTTATCTTCAGGACTCTTAGTCCAATTTGTATCTTGTCCGTAGTCGGACGCTACCCGCTTCCGTTGTTATTTGGATCTTTGTATTGTATCTTTGTTCTTGACTCTGTGAGTCGTTGTTGTATATATGTTCTTTGTGGGTTCCATCGAGAACTATTGTAATGTTATCACAATTCCACCCGCATAACGTGTGTGTTGCGACGTGCACGTTATGCCTGGTGGGCGTCCTTTAGGATCGTTATTATGCGGATTTGGCTGGAACGCTAAAATCTGCATAGTACCGATCTTGGGGCGTTACAAAGTGGTATCAGAGCTCTGGTTTTTCGATACCCCGCTGGTCCAGTCTGCCTGTAGGATACCTTAGCTAATGGTCGTTGTTGTAGATTGTCAAAACTATTTTACTAAAAGTTATTTGGAAAGATCTCAATAGGACTCTTGTTTACTCCTTACCTCTATTCTATTCCTCCTCTTACCTTATGTGATTTAACTCTTCTCTCTTATCTATCTTCCGGTCATAGCATCATTATGGGTTGGACGATCTCTTGCCCTTTTACCCTAATAGGTTCGATCTTTGGAAACATCCCGACAGACGGTCGTCACCATCTAGGTGAGCAAGAATCTCTTGTTAGTGGTGTCGAGAAGATCAACATGGTGCGAGAAGATTCGATAGTTTACCTTGCTCTTCTTCCCCCCTGACGGTACCGTGGATCTCGGGGCGAGATCCCTTGTTAGTGGTGTCGGTTGTAATGCCCCGGGGTTTTCCCCAATTTAGATTTTTGCTTGTTTTTCTTTTGCATCATCATGACATCATCATCTTTCACCTTCATATTTTTGATTTGCAAATTAATCCTAGGGTGTAATAAATCCATCACTCCCTCCTTCCCTAATTTCAAACAAACCATAAAATAATATTTTGAAATATTTGTGAAGCCTTTTCAAATCACAATAAAGCTTGTGAAATTATTTTGGCAAAACCTATATTTTGTTTTTCAAATCTTTCCCCTCTTTTCTTTCCCTCTTTCCTATTTCTTTTCCTCCCCTTTTTCCTTTTCGCAAAATAAAACAAATAGAAAATGTTTTAAATCAAAACAAAATAGGGAGGGCAGCAGCCCACCTTTTCCTTCCTGCCCAAATCACCTTTCCTGGCCCGACCGAAGCAGCCCAGCCGGCCCATTCTCTTTCTCCCTGGCCCAACACCCCCTTCTCTCATTTCTCTGCCGTCAGGGAGCAGGGGCGAATGCACGCACATGGTGCCGTCGCCATGCCACGCCACCACCTTTCCCTCCTATAAATCCAGCCAAGGCTCTCCCTCCCTAACCCTAGCCTCTTCCTCTCCTCCCCCCCAGCTGCCGCCTTTTTCTCTTTCCCCTTCTCCCTCTGCTTCTTCCTCCCAAAATCGAGCTCCATGGTTGAAGACGAAGCTCCACCAAGCTGCCGCCGTGGTCGCCGCGAAGGATGTCGAAGGCTGGGGATGGAATCAGGGCTCTGTCCGCGTCAAGATCGCCGAAGGAACCCGGAGCTGGAGCCGCCGGGAGCGCCTCCGCCAAGCACGTCTTCCTCGACGCCAAGTTCGCCGTCGTTTACTGCCTGCTTCCTCGACCCCCTCTCCGTCACCTGCAAGCTGCACCACGACGCCGAGAACCCCTACGTGAGCCACGCCTCTGCCCCATCTTCTTCTTTCCGCCTGCATCCCTGTAGCCGTAGCGCCCCACCTTCGTTTCCGTCCGTCATGGACGATCTGCACTTCAATTTTCAGTACGTGGTCTGCACCTCCAGTTTTGTGTAGCTGATCTTGTGTCCCTTCACACCACACACCAGCACCCCTGCGTGCGCCCAGCTCCTCCTGCACCCTGCACGCACACCCCAGCACCTAGCTAGCACCCTGTCCACTCGATCTGCAGCAGCGCTGCTACATCTCGTCGCCGTCCCAGCTCTTGCCTCGAGTCTGAATCTCGTCTATCCAGAAAATTCAGTTAGCAGCGACAACCTTGCTTCATCTAACTCCCGAGTCACATGCTATCACAAACAGGCAGGCAGCCCAGTGGCTTTGCTCTCTGTTCCCTCTCCCATGAGGCCCAAGTTCGAATCCTGCTGGTAGCACCAAAGACCATCTTTTTTCTGTCTTTTATTCTTTTGCAAATTATGTTTTAAACCATATCTTTGGATCTATAACTCCAAATACAAAGTATGTTATATGAATTTTTATCAGAAAAATATAAGGAATATTAATATGCCATGATCATCCATGTTTGCATCATGTAACTTCTGGTTTAGTGCGGTTTTGCATAAATCACTTAAATATTAAATATGGAATGTGTGGGATTTAATTTAATTGATGCCCCTCTTCCATTTAATTTTGAATAGCTCACCCATGCCTTGTTCCACCTTGCTAATAACATTTAATTTTGATGGTTAGAAAAATAACTTGAACCATATATTTAAATGATGGAATCTCGGTTCCATTTAAATTTGTTATAGTTGCATCTCCTCTTGTTTTGCCATGTCATGCATGCATTGCATCAACATGCCGGATCTTTTGCCGTAGTAGTAAAATGCATACTTTCGTTGTCCAGTGTCCGTTGCTTCTTCGGGAATAGGACGATGAGTTGATGTGAGCAACGACAGGTTCTGCTACCTCTACCGGATTGCAGGCAAGTGATACTCCCTTGCTATCTTCGCTTGTTTTCTGTCTCTCACTCGTCCTATCTTTTGTTCCTTGCTAGCCTTATGTATCGATGCTTGTGTCCCGATCCTATATGCATGTTTACCTTGCAGCCATGATATGCCACCACCCCCACATCCTACTACCCTGTTGCTTGTTTATCTTGTTGGCCTTGCGAGTCGTAGTGCATGCTTAGGCTTGTTTTGCTCGAGTCATGTTCTAGTCTTGTTATAATTTGATAGTTGGGTTAAATTCACATGATAATCTATAATGTTTGGCGATGGGATATAATTAATAAAGATAAGGCACCGGCGGAAGGCCAATCGTGGTGATTTGTTCTGCTAGTGTCGCCTAGGACCCGAGTTCTTGTCCTCTGATCCAAGAATGAGCGCACTACCCACATGTGGGAGGAAATGGGACTCCCCTCGACCTAGTACCGGATCTGCAGCCTTGTCCAGGGCGCCACAAGTAGTTCGGGTGTTTCCATTTGAGCGACGCTTTATTCTGATGCAGGTACGGATGGGACGCCTCCGATACGATGATGGTTACTTACGGTAGGGCTTGCGGTACGTTCGTTTATCGAGTGTGGAAGAAGGGGCAATCGTATGAGTGTGCCTCCCAACACCGTCCACGCAACGGCTAGGTCCACCTCGGAGCTTCGGCCGGACTTTCAAGGTGGGTCAGACTTAGCTAGGTGGTTCCCTGGACAAGTGTGGTAGTGAAGGAAAGTGTAGCGTCGGATACCCTGCCGGCACACCTTAGGAAGTGTGCTAATAGCTGGCAACAAGGGTTGAAGTGCGTGTGGTTACATTTGTGCACCCCTGCAGGGTTAAATCTTTTCGAAAAGCCGTGTCCGCGGTTATGGACGACTTGGTGATGATGCTGGCTAACAAGATCATAGACAACTTACACCTGATGTTAATAAATTGATTAGTAAGATAGAGCTACTTCAATAATAAATTATAAAATTGCCAACTGTGTGAGTGCCTTTGGGCTTGCTGCTCGTAGGATAAACGGGCTGGTAAGGAATTGGCTGGGTATGTTTGGTGTTAGTATAGTTGGTTACCTATGCGCTCTCTTACCTCCTCTCTATTAGACGAAAGTTGTAGTGTGTCTCTATAAGTTGTTAGTGCTGCTTGCCGCCGCCTCAATCGCTAACCCCTTTTCCCCGGAATTCCAGCTTTGATATCTTGTGAGTATTACTTGCCAGTACTTCTACTAGTACTGACCCCTTCGGGGCTGCTATTCCAATGCAGCCAAACAGGTTTGAAGTCTGACGACGTTAGCTTGGGAATCCCTCCGGCTAGGCTTGGCCTGGGCAGGGATATGGTGCCTTTGCTTATCTTCAGGACTCTTAGTCCAATTTGTATCTTGTCCGTAGTCGGATGCTACCCGCTTCCGTTGTTATTTGGATCTTTGTATTGTATCTTTGTTCTTGACTCTGTGAGTCGTTGTTGTATATATGTTCTTTGTGGGTTCCATCGAGAACTATTGTAATGTTATCACAATTCCACCCGCATAACGTGTGTGTTGCGACGTGCACGTTATGCCTGGTGGGCGTCCTTTAGGATCGTTATTATGCGGATTTGGCTGGATCGCTAAAATCTGCATAGTACCGATCTTGGGGCGTTACAATGTCTGATGATCTTGTGAGCTGCCTAACATGATCAAGATCGATTACTGTAATGCTATATGATGTGTTTGCTGGGATCCGATGGATTATAAAGTTATGATCAGATTGTGCATGATTCTTATATGTTGATTTATGTTCTTGCATGCTCTCTGATATGCGTAGTTACTTTGGCCAAGTGATTGTGTGTATCTCCAAGAGAGAGTATTTATGCTAGATAGTGGGTTCATGCCCCCCTTTTGTTCCTGGGCACGAGTGACAGAAACGTCTAAGGGCGAGGGTGTGCTGTTGCTACTAAGGGTAAAACAGCGGTGTTAATGTCTCTTTTGATATTAGTATTGCTTACTTCATGCACTTAACTTAATGCAAAATCTGTTGCTTGCAACTTAATACCGATGGGTGACAGGCTGGATAGCGATCTCACGGTGGATTTTTTAGACAAAGATGCAGTTGGACTCAACGGTCTTTGTTCCTTGTCGTGATGCCTACTTAAATATTATCATGTTCTCTTTGTCATAGCTAGATTAAGTTTGTGTTATAATCTTGTCAATTGCCCAGCTATAAATTTTTTACCCATCATATGATTGTTCTATTTACTTGAGATACTCCACTAGTGAACCCATGGCCCCCGGCCCATCTTTTTATATTGATTGCAACCTTTATTCATCACTTTTCATTGTCATTACTCCACTGGTCTATTTTCATAATTCATCTATTTCACTATATAATTAACCGTTTTGTTTTCTGTGAGACCGGAAAGATTGACAACCTTTCCACCGTTGGGGGCAAAGTATTTTGGTTGAGTGTGTGCAGGTCCACGTATGTTGAAGATTAAGCGCCAGAGATCTTCAACATTCACTTTGTTGTTGATTTCAAGATCCTACTGGTTCGATAACCTCGGTTCGTTATCGAGGGAAAACTGCTGCTTGCTACATCCACGCCTTCGCTTGGGGCACCACCCAACTCTTCATCAGTAGCAATTAAGTATCTTTTCTGGCGCCGTTGCCGGGGATCCTGGAGCGACAGCAAGGGGAGTCTCATACTCTCAATCACTTTATTTTGTTTTTGTCTTGCTTGTTTTATTTCTCGTTAGCTTATTTTTCTTGTTGCAATATTTTAAAATCCCAAAAAATTAGTGTAGTCTTTATACCTATCTTGTTATTTTATCTTATCATTATGTCTAGTACTTTTCCTCTTGGTGAGACACCCGAGTCCGAAGTCCTCACCTTCAAACAAAGAGGTGGGGAGAGTTTGAAAGATGCTTGGTATAGGATTAATGATGCTCGTCATAGATCCACGAAAAAGCCTTTGGCCACTGTTCTCCTTAGAAATTTTTATGTTGGCATTACAAGTTGGTATAGATATGCCCTAGACACTACCACAACTTTGGAAGCTTTTAATGTTATAGAGGGTCTTGTGGGTATTCCACCAACTAATCAGGGAAAAATTGAAATCACTTTGGAATATGTTATGCAAAGGTTAGAAGTTATAGAAGATAATGTACCAAGTGTGGACATGATAAGGGAAATAGATAAGGGAATTCTTGATGGTATTAACAAGCTTGATGGGTGTCTAAAAGATATTGCTAAGAGTATTAAGTCCCTTGAACCTACAAAAGCTAGTAATCAAACTATAAGAATTGATAAATTGGAGGAAGTAATTGATACCTTAGGAACCACTTTTTCTTCACTCAAATCTAAAAATAAAGTGGCTTCGGCTTAAAAATGCCTAAATTCATATTTGTGCCAAGGAATACTACTAAAGTTAATACATTGTCTGCAGGAAAAGAGGAGTTGAGAATGGTAAAGGAAGCTCCAATTTTCAAGGATTCAAGGGGAGGATCCCCAGTGGGTAAACCTACTTTTACCCCACTAATTGTTGCTACTAATAGTATTGCTGGAGGTCCTTTTCCAAGTTCCACAATTCATGAAGTTGATAAGAATGATGATGCCCTCGATTTTAAAAAAACTTGATATTTGGCATTGCGCCTAGCTAAAAGGCGTTAAAGAAAAACGCTTGTTGGGAGGTAACCCATCTTTTACTTTCAGTTTGATTTTTACTTTTCTTGAGTCTTGAAGTTGTTGCCTCTGTAGCAACTTCATTGTATCTTTTTATTTTGGTTTTTTGTGCCAAGTTTAGCCTCTAATGCATTGAAAGTGCGAGGTGTTGTTTTGCTGCCCAGAAACAGATTTCTGTCTGCCGTCGGAGGGGCACCCGCTGGCCTCATCACCAGAGCACCGCCGAGAGGGTGGCCAGCTTCGGCCCTACACTCTAGAAGCTTTTCTGGGGGCTCTACGCCACGCTCACCCCCGACAGGGACCCTGCATGCCGAAAGGATTGCCGGGGACTCGACGCCGCGCTCGTCCCCGGTAGGGTCTTCCGCCTCAAGATCTGCACCAGCAACCACAAGATAAGCTTCCAAGGGCAAGGTCGTTGTTGTGAAGGACAAATGATACAAGCCCGAGGGGAGTAACTTGGAAGCGGCGTGAGCATCGCCGGGGTCTCACCTGGGAAAACTTGATCGCGCCTTTGAGGAGACGACACCCGCATCGCCGTCGCCTGCAACTCAAGAACTCCGCCTGATGAGGGAATGGCGCCCAGAGGGGACCCGATAGGAGCCAGGGGCTCCTCCGCGCCAACCATGGAGCTTTCGGTGGTCTCTCCCACCTCCTCGTCTTCTCCAACCCGGTCACGTTTCCTGGGATCTCCAAGCCCGGGGGACCTGCAAGATCGCAAGGGCGGTCAGACTAGCCGCTGTTGCGTCCAGCGATAAAAGGACTCAGAGGACAATCATGGGCTCACCCTCAATCTCGCTTGGTGCCAAAGAAGCTCCACTTCTTCTCCGCCAGGTCCCCAAAGTCGCCAGGCGCCGACACGCTTCCTTCATCATCTCCATCGGCAAGGAGCGGGGGCGGGAGAGCTTCGGACTCTTCGCCTGACTCCTGCCCTGCCTGCGGATTCGGGGACACTGGGCGCTCCGGGAGCAGCTCCTATGCAACGCCGCCCCCGCCCGGCGGCGCGCTTCTCATCTCTTGGGTGGGCTCAGGCACTGGGCCCTGGGCCTGCGCCCCCGGCGCATCTTCGTCCTCCCTATCGGAAGGACCAGGCTCTTCCGGGGAAACGTCGCCGAAGGTCGAGCCCACAGCTGCGGAGGACCTCAACCCGTGGGCCATCGTCCCCTTCGGCACCGGGAGCGGGTCCAAGAACTCGGTACCTTGAAGCCCATATGCATTGCACGACTGCATGGAAGTCTGGGCGGCGCCACCACCTGAGCCGTCAAAAAGCGGGCTGACGCCAAGCTAAAGATGGTGCGGTGCCCCCGGATCAAGAAGGACATGATGTTCCCCCACTTTGCTCCCGGCAGCAAGATCCCCATCTCCTGGCGAACTTCCCACAGCGGTTGTGGTCTGCGCTGCAATGGGGCGATTCCCCGCCGGATGAAATCACCAGCAATCGCTTCCTGTCGCACCGCCCGGCCATCCACTCTACCATCGGAAGAAGGGACGGATCCTGGGCGCTTACCTCCTTGGAATTGGCCAGGTGCTCGGCCGGGGATGTTGGCAGCAAAAGGTGAGGACTGGCAAGCTCCTCCGAAACAAGGTACCCATTGTGCCTCCACTCACCCCATCGGGATTTGATCATCAGCTCCGGATACTGGTGCGCCGACGACTTTCTCAGACAGAACACTAGTACAGAACTCCACATCACAGCCGGCCCGAGGGCCTCACCTCAGCCAATTATTCGAACCGTCTCCCGCTCGGGGTCGCTAATGTGTCGCTCCATCAGAGCCGGTTCCAGGAAACTGTCTGTGATGCGAGTAAGCCTCAGACAGCCAGGAATCATGACCGTCTCCAATAAGGGAAACATCAGTGGCGGCCAGGAATATCGGCCGGCTGAGGGGTTTAATCATAAACGGCTCAAATTCGGTTTGACTGAACCGGCTCTAGGTCCTGTCTCCTATTTGAGGTTTTGTACTAGTGGAAGGTCACCCTGCCAGCTATCCACTTCGAGTTTCCCATGTGGGGAACAAAGTAATGCCTGAACAGTGCCACGGAGGGCATCACTCCGACGAATGCCTCACAAGCGCATGCAAAGGAGGCCAGAATTAGCACCGCGTTTGGGTGAAGATGAAGCATATGCAACCCGAAGGCCTCTAAGACTGCGATGAAGAAATCCGAGAAGGGAGGGTGCAACCCCATTATCGAAAAATCGTGGAAGGTGACCACCTCCCATCGTTGGCGGGGGGGGGGGGGGGCTGCGCCCGAGCGAATCTTCAGCGCCCCGCCTCCCAGGAACTCTGCGGCCAGCGCGCTACGGACGCGGGCTATCTCCTCCTCGGATGCGAATGCGCTCGGGGAGAACAAATCCTGAACCACCCTCGGCGGAGGCCGGGGGCAGCGCGGGCATAAGCCTCCTATGTTTTCTCCGCCGCGATGGATTGCTTCACCTTCCTCACTACCCCTCTTCCCCGCTTGGGCGCCATGGGTGGAAAGACTGCGGGGGGAAGAGGTTCACGATGGCGTAAGAAGGAAGGCGGCGCTCGGCGAGAAGAGGAAGACTAAGCTCGCTAAGGCGGCGATTTTGGATTTTGAGAGAGTAACGGCTATAGTGCCGCTGAATCGTGTCTTATAAGGCGTCTCCCACACGCCACGTTGTGGCTCCACTACTTCGACTGATGCGGGGATCGAGGGGGCATTCCGCTTCGTGTGCTCCCTCACGTTGGATTCAAGACTAGCATTGGCGATCCGCGTGGATCGCACCGTTCACCCAGATGAGGAAGGCCCGGGGGCTCGCTTTGGATTCCCCTAGAGCGCCGCCTTGACAACCAAGACCTGCACGATAACACAAGTTGCCGAGGACCCACTTTGACCAATCTCTTTGGCCATAGCCCCGGCAGATGAAAAGCATACCCTCCGGGACTATGCCCGGGGGCTACTGTCGCTACAGTGGAACATGGGGTTCCCCTTATTCGGCCAAAGCGGGTCCACCGACAGTGGGCCCACCAAGAAGACGAACAAGGAAAAGGGACAAGACTGGCGGATGGGCCGCGCCACCTGTCCCAAGGGTACCAGACAAGCACGGCATCGACAAACCACAGCTAAAGAGCCAGGTGACCTC